>JAYKQN010000002.1:30417500-30925000 GCA_036785175.1 Eupleurogrammus muticus
TTTTTTAGGCTGCATTCTAGTGTAGAAATATGGTAAAGAAAAGAGTATAGGAAACTGTGCAACTGTGAAGCAAATCTAAAAAGGGGAAAATGATAATAAAACAATTCTGCTGTAATAATATAAAATCCAGGACCCAAATCACCACATGAAGATGAAGAAATAATCCCCAATGCAAGGCAGCAAGTTGTGGGAATTCAGACAACTAGGCTGCAATAATAGGAATTATATATATAATGGACTTTACCATAGGCCACAGCTTGCTGTTTTAAGTAACCTGGTGTCTTTTCTAATGAGCTGAACAGTTTAATTACACATTTAAAACCATTGACTCTAATAATATCCCAGGCCAGTCCTGCTAATGCCAACATTGGAGAATTTACAGCAGTCTTAATTTAAATCTGTATTAGTTTTATTTTGTAATTTTTGTGCAATATGATATAATATATATAACAATAAAAAAAAATGTATTTCTGACGACAGATTAACAACAATATATATAAAGACAGTCACAGCACAGAGTATATAAACGGATATATTGTGCATATCAGTATAGCCTGGTCAGAGTGAAGCTCTGATGTCCTAGTGTAAGCGAATGCAGCATGAGCCGAGGCTCCCTGTAGATTTTCGGCTTCCACCACGTACGTCGCCGCTAGCCATCCCTGCAGCTCTGTTTTCTAATTAGGCATTCTGCTGCTCCGGTATTCTGCTGTTTCTGTATAAGAGCAACACCTCTTGAGATTCCTCGTTTGGTCTCATGTAAAGTGCGTTTCACGGTGTTCCTGTTTAGAGATGCAAATACGGGGAGGAGGGAGACGGAGTTTCACATAAACGCCTTCAGCACGAATGGCTGCAGAAATGTCCGCTGCAGCAGGGGAATGTAATATGTGGCAAAAGGGGTGAAATCAGGGAAATAAACAAATACTGGTGAATAAAAAGTGAAGTCTGCAGCACTGTTTTTATCGCACACAGCGAGAGGCTGTAGCAGAAAGAGCGGAAGATAAGCTGTACTTTATTGTCCCTTTTGGGATTTTTTTTTTCCACTTGGCCTGAGGGTCACTGCATCACAAAGCCACCATTGTGACCATTTGTCCTTCCTGCTGTTTAAAATCTGAATAAACAATAAGGTGGAAAAAAAAAATCAGTTTTTAATGAAGGTTCAGGCTGCGTTTTGGGATTCTAACCTTGTTGACCCGAAGCTAAACGCTTGTGTTCAGAATGACTTTTTCTGTGACTTCTCGCTGTATAACCTGAGGAGAACCTTCTCCCGTCCCTGCAACCTTCACGAGATGACGGAGCTTCAGGTTTTAATTGGACTGACAGGTTACCACGGCGAGCTTGAATAATGTACCTGATTAAAACACAAATACACAAGTCTCCGCCATAGCCGGAGTCTGACCTCTGCTGTAGACGTCCGACAGGAACGCCGCTGATTAATGCGAGCGCTGTGAGTTATTACTGGACTGTGGTCACCTATTGATTTTGGATTTAATCTCTCTAGTTTTCTTCACGTTCATAATAAAGCGGTGATCATTACCCCAACGCACGGACTGATGTCTGATGTATAATAATGTGCTCTTGTCCAGTAGGTTTTGCAGGATAAAGGTTCTGTTGGTTTGGATCTCTTTAGTATGAAAATGCATTAAATCTTATTGTAAGTTTAACTAATATGATAGTCGTTTGGGGGAAAAAAATCAGAAATCTTAAAATCTGAAATTTATGACAAATTATGATTCTTTTTTGGCAAAAGAACTATCCTATCCATTTATATCTGCTGTGCCAATCAGTGTAGACTTCTCTCAGTGGGCGGGGCTACTCGTCAAAAAAATGACTTTTTCTCCACAAAACTCTATTACTTATTCTCTTTCTGCAATAACTGCATTTCTGGTTGAGTGTAATTTGCTAAAGCTAACGTTAGCTCCTTTTGTTTCGGGATCTGCAATTGCTGTTTTCACAAGAGACAATAACACAGTCTGTGATTGGCCCTGTTACTTTGTAATTGCTTGAAATCATTTTCAATGGAGAGAAGGCCAGACTGAGAAGCTAATAAAATTATAGGCTAATTTTCAGTCAGATATAGTAAAAAAATAAATGCTAGTATATATATTTTTAAAACCATTGTTTCTTTTACTATGTCTGTGATTGGAAAACAGTTTAATATATAATGACTTAGCATAGTTTATTGAAAAACAAGTGGTGAGAAGACTTTAACTGCATTGATATGCCTCTGTGCGTTCTTATGCATTCAGCCACAGTAGCACTGTGTTATAATAGGAATTCAACTGAGTGGCTGATAAATGAGTCGAAGTAAAGCCTGACTTTAGATATTTTGCAGTATCACTCTCAGCTTCCACTCTTTTAACTTTATAATAGACTAAAATTTTCAGAGAATTTCTGAGTTGTTTCCTCAAAAATGTATGGCTACGTAATCTCACATCCGAGTCTCTCCTTGTAAATGCACCACTTTATTCTCAGTGAATATCCCCGTCACTTGCCATAAATCCACATTACGTAGCACTTTATGGAAATTGTTTGTAATAATAAAAAGATAAAGCCAACACCTGCCGGCTTATTCCATACGACAGATTTAGCGCTCCGCTCTCAATCCTCAACTTGTTCCCCTTGTTTCCCACAGTGCTCGTCGGACTGCGGTCAAGGCGTCCGCAGGCGGACGGTGTCGTGTACGAACCCCCAGGGTCTGTGTGACCCGCTGTCCCAGCCCACTCAGGAGGAGCCCTGCGAGGACCACTCCAAGTGTTACGAATGGAAGACCGGGGACTGGTCCAAGGTAAGAACGCGATACGGTGGAGCACGGTGGGGGGGGCACAGGGGGGGCGGGGCCGCGTCACGTGACTGACTGCAAGTCATTAAAGGAGCAATGCAATCCTTATTATCCGTTTAACATCCAATGTGATTTTCCACCATTGGGAGGTCAATCCTTTTAATTGTGAGAGTTTGACATCATAGAGGAGCATGGGATCATGGGAGTTGTTGTTTTTATTGATTTATAGTCAGCGTCTCTTGGTCAGGATCCTCTCAGTGTTCATCAATAAGGATTTTTTTTTTTTACCAGGAGGCAAATTATGCTCAGAAAATCACAGATTAAGAGAATAAACGCCAGATAAAGCATAGAGGAGGGTGATGCATTTACTGGATTTCCCATTGGGAATATTTGGAATGTAAGAATACCACTGAACAAATGATATCACACAGCTGTAGTTGTTTTTTATACAGAAAAGTGACAATGGGACATGTTGGGGCTTTAAATACTCAGAATGGCTGAACCCTAATGCAGATAGTATTAGGGGGTAAAGACATGTCATGCAGTTTCTGACCGCCTGTAATAAAAATCCAACTATGTAGCATGACAGAGGATTGGATTTGCTAAAAATAAGCAATTCATAATTCAAATATTAGCAACTCATTCTGAATGGAAGGAAAAGTCGGAGGCGTAATTTTGTCATCAGCATGTTTTCATGTACGTTAAAAGTTCTACTTATACCGTCGTGGCCGTGAAGTGATTCTCTGTATGAAAAGCGACACTTCCAGGCCTCAGTCAGGGTAAAACCGTGCCTGAATTCCAGTCGAGGCTCCTGCGAGGCCTCAGCGGTCTGTTAGACGAATCAGAGGGGGGTGGTTTCGCTCGTCTGCAGCTGCGTCGATGGACCTGGCAGCAAACACGACCTGAGATCAGCGTCTGCAGAAACACACGGCTGGGAGTTGGGGGAGTGTGTTTGTGAAATGAACAGCTTCAGCTGAACTTCAGAATGTGTTTTGGCCGTTTCGACATGGTGTAAACGGCTGGGCTGCAACAAGGGCTGCAGAGGAGGGTGAATATGCACAGACAGACATGACTGTTAACATTATGATCGATTTCACCAGATTTGTTCACAAGATTGCAAAATAACTTATAATATATAAATATGTAATATACTATATGTATGAATATTTGGAAGCATTTATGTTAAATTATATTTTTTGTTGTAAATTGATGTAACCTCACTATGCTGGAAATAGATGTTATAAGACCCAAACCACAGAGCTTGACAGAGGTTCCCGTCCTCACGCTGTGAATATGTCTCCCCAGCCCTTCCTCTTCCTCCTCCTCTTCCTCCTCCTCTTCCTCCTCGCCCTGCCGCAGCGTGGTAATACACAGGAGGTGAACTGCTACCCACCCAGAAAATCCTGTTTCAGCAGGTCTAGTCTAGTTTACCCCTTTTTTTTCTATGGCTGCAATGATTACAATAATCAATAACAGCGATCGACGTGCATCTGGTGTGGTCTTAAACGTCTGAACTCCACATGAGAAAAAAATATTTATTACCCAAGCAAGATTCACGTTACTACAGCTATTAGGTATAGTGTATTATTAATAGAGAATGATTCAAATTGTCTTTAAGGGAAATGAAAAATAAATGCACAAAATCCTACACAGGGCCACTACACCCCATCCCCAAATCTATTAATTAATAATTACTCTATTATTACTATTTTTATTTCTAGGAATATCCCTATTGGTTAAAAGCTTTTATCTTTATTAGTCTCCTTATCGTAAGATATGTGATTCAGTGAAGTTTTTATGGAGGACTCCCACGTTTTCTGCAGACAGAAAAGGTAAAGTCGTGTTTCTTTTCCCCACCATATTTTAACTTATGTGCAGTAAATCCCATTTGCACTTTGTTTGAGGATGTATGTTCCTCCTTTAAAAACAACAAAAGAGATAAATAGGATGTGTCTGAAGCAGAATGCACTGTGCAGGTCAATCAGTTTGCATTCAGACATTATCAGCGCTATAAATAACTTACAGACTCTCCTCTAATCATCGCTTCTTTGTGTCTTTGGGGGGAAGCGGCTACGATGTGCGAGATGAGTAATGATGTTTGACAAACGAGCTGCTGTTGTCAGACGGCCCGTGAGCTCCGTTACACCGCCGGCGTCACGCAATTATCGACTGATAACGACGGCTGGGAATTATATCATGAGAACCCAGAGGAGGAACGCGGCCATGCCAAGAAGTCAAACTCATAATAATCGCTTTTTCTTTTTTAAAGTGAAACTCCATTTTTGGTGTGATTGGTGATGTCAGCGCCTCCGTGTGTAAAGGTCATTCTCCTACTTTTTGCATCAGAGATATTAAAGGTCCAAAACGCAACTCTTTTCCTGAAAAGAGTTATGTTGCAAGAACTTTCCCTGAATAGATGGATGCATTGAACAACGGCTCCCATTCCTGCACAGCAGCATCGAACAATGAAGACATTTAGGTCTGTTTCTGTGTTTTAATTCAGAGAAAATTAAATGTTTTTGCCTTAAAAAATCCTGCAAACTGAACTTTTCCCACTGCTGATGCTTTGCATGAACATGATCTATTGTACTGAAGTTTTAAGGTACATTTCTAATAGTTCATATTGCATTTATCTGTAGATAAAGCACCTAGACCTTCTAATAATGAAAAAAGCAATTCAAATCTTCCTTTCTACGATATGTGACCTTTAGAACTTTCCAGATGGCAAACCACAGCTGCAGCTTTTATTGTGATGGTTGCATCGTTTGTTAAGTTTTCAGCATCTAAACGGCGGTTCCGCCTTAAAAGAAAAAAAAAGCCCGTGTCCTGCAGTGTTTCTTATCTGAGAATGGATGAGCTTCTCGAAAACGGATATAGTTGAATTAAAGTTTGAGTGTGTGTAATAACTCAAAAAGGGAGTGAGAATGGATGGGGTGGGGGTGCGTGCTTAAAATAGGACATAAAGCCAAGAAGTTGTGTAAATGGATCCAGCTGAGCGGTACCGGAGCGCCGCATGATGAACACATTCCGGAACGGGCTGAGCAATTAGAGCGGCCGGGTAAACGGAGCATTGTGTTTCCCGTGTCTGTGCCGCGGCTGAAGGCAGGTTGAGGGTTCGGGCCTCGGCTCGCCGCATCATTTAGCAGTATTAACGAAGGACGCGAAACGCTGTCTGGGCCCGTCACTCCTGCTGCCGGTGCCTTTCATGTCTTCTCCCTCCCCTGCCGTTTGTTCCGTGCCAGGTCGCTAGAGCCGATCGTGCCCCCTCCGGAGAGAGAGAGAGAGAATCGAGGCGCGAAACTCACATGGGTTGAAAAAAGGTGACAGGTGTGACAGGATCTCTCTTTGTGAACCCTCTGTGGGCCTGGCCCTGATCCACCAAACGTAGGCAGCACGTATGTGATTATACGGCTTTATACGCCAGAGAATGCATGCAGTTGATGTATTCTTTATCTGGAAATTATTAGAATGCATTAGGATTTAGGATCTACCGCAGGGGTGGGCAACCCTGGTCCTACAGAGCCGCAGTGTGTGCAGGTTTTTGTTCCAACCATGCAATCACACACCTGATTCTACTGATCAACCATTGCAGCTCTTTCATTTCTTGCTATTTATTAGTATTTTTTCCATTCTAAATATGTCCATAATGCATGCTGTGTATGCTGATCAACAAATTTAATGAATTTTGTACATAGTGTTGTGTAGTATTTTTTATTTTTTATCACACCTGTGCCTAGCTGCAGTAACAAGCAAATTTCCCCATTGTGGGATCGATAAAGTCCTATCTTATCTTATCTTATCTTATCTTATCTTATCTTCATTTAGTAGAATCAGGTGAGTTACTGCTCGGTTGGAACAAAAACCTGCACCCACTGCGGCTCTCTAGGACCAGGGTTGCCCACCCCTGATCTACCGTATTTTCACGACTATAAGACACACATAAGTCTTATATTTTCTTCAAAATGTGCGGCACGCCCTATGTATGTATGTATGTATGTATGTATGTATGGGGAAGTGTGAAAAGAACAGGGATGTGCGTATGCAGTGCCTGTTTTATCCATGTGTTTTACCATGCTGATGCATGATTGATAATTAAAAAATGTTAGTATATTGTAATCAATACCTAAAATAAAGCACAACCGAACTCAATTTTGCTCCCACTCTATTTCTGTATATAAAACCCGCGCCCTATAGTCAGGTGCCTTGTGTGTGTGTGTTGTATACGGTAATGGCACACAGAACTGAGACTGCACCGTTTAGTACGGTGACCTTTTGGTTGTAAAAAAAACAGTGAAGCTCATTTTCTGTTTTTTTTTTCCCTCCTGGGCTCAGCCTCACACGGGTTGGCATGTACAGAGTCGGGGTTGCTGATAACAAACGTCCCCACGGGGTTCAACGAGATTAATTATGTGGTGCCATATCCATTATTATCAATAGAAGGAGAGCATAAGCTCCCGTTTTTATAAGACAATTCATCTGCAGCGAGGGAGCAGGAACCCCTGATCCGGCCCGCGGCCCCCGGGGGCCGCGAGGCAACGTTGATTCATGCCACAATTAAAGTGTGCACGCCACTGGATTTAACTGCTTTAGCGTTTGTGTTCCTACTTAAATCACACGCCACCTGTTAAATTACCTACGGTCGGCCTGCTCTGTTTTTCCGTGCCAAGAGCGGGCTGCCGCTGGGGGTGTCGGGCCACGTGAGCTCGTTTTGGACCGAACCGAAGCACCCGAACGCCACACGTGCATCACAAGAGAAAGAAAGGATTTTCCAGAGCATTACCCTCGTTCAGAAAAAAAAAAATTAAACACTTACTTTAGGTAATGAAGCCATTATAATACGGAAGTAGTAATATATTTAATTTCAAAATATCATGAGTATCATGAGAAAATAGCATCATGGGACTTAGCATTAAATGATAATTTCTCTTTTTTGTGCACTTTGTAATAAATGCTTATTAGGTATTTTTATATTAAAGAAGAAAGAAGCAGAAGCTAAAAAAATGTTGTAGACAATTAAAAAAATGCTGTACAAATCATCAATTATTTAATAAAGGACTTTTATCTCTCTTTGCTGGTTTCTAAAATGACTGAATTCATCATACTGTGAAACACCGTGCTCTAATCAGCTGAAAGGAGGATGTGATTTGGACTAAATGTGCTAAATGTGCTAAATGTGTGAGCACAAGTATTATCACACATTAGTTTCTATCACACAGTAATCCTGTTATCAGAACTGTGGAGAAACTTGAAGTCTTATGAATCAGCTTTTTTTGCAAGTTGCCACTAGAGTGGAAATTCATGCAGCATGAAAACCTCCATCATGTGTGTTCCGGCTGACTTTTAACTGTCTGGTCTGTTAGTAGAATCCCTCAAAAAGTATTAACCGGAAATTTGTCTAATTATCAGCGACTGTTCAGAACTCTGACTACGCCCAGGACAACGGTGTTGGTTGGGAGTCGCGGGACGTTTGGCGGAGCTCCTGCTTTTTCTAGTTTAAATCGTGAAGGGTTGTAATAAGTATCTGGTCATTTATAATAGTAAAACAAATGATGAAATGTAAGAAAAAAAGTGTCCAACTCAGTACAGCGTGACATTGTATAACCCAGTGCTTCTCAATTATTTGTTGTCCCCCATGAAAGAAGAAAACATCTCGCACCTCACACGACTATTCATAAAAATTTTTGTCTATAAGATTGTTATTTGTACACCTCTGCATAACACTGTATCCTTATTAACGTATAAGTGAATAAAAAAAGAAAGAAATCTGGACCAACTTACAACACAGAATAGCTTTATTAACTAACAGAAAAGATATAATATGCATCTGAAATTAAAAAATAAAATTAAATCAATTTTTTGACTGATCACGTCAAACCATATGATACTGAAAAATAAAACTTTATCTTTCTTTATCAGCGTGATTGTGGTGTAATGTCTTTAATTTTTTGTCTCCAACATTTCAGACTCAGTAACACACCGGTCTTTCACAGTGAACCAAGCGCTACAGACGCTTCATCATATTTCCTCGTCTTAGCTTTGGGAGACTTTTGTTTGTCTCTTTATCTCCGTCTCTCTCCGCCTGTCTTCTCATCCCTGTTAAATATGTTTTCATGGTGTCACTTGGTGTCTACACTTCATACTCATAATCTGTGCTGTATGCTCCCTGCACACACTCTGACAATGAGAGCGCCACTGCCCCATAATGTAGTGGAGGTGCAATTGCACTTTATTCTAGGACAGTAAAAAAATAAATAGAAAAGCATGTTTATTGAGGTCCAACACCCCCCCCTTGATGGAGCCTCACTATTTGGATAGAATGATACTGCAGGTACAGGTGCAGCACTTCAACCTGCTTGTATTCATTTGTTTATTTTTTTTTATTCCTTTACAGCAAACACCGGCTGGGTCGACATGAACAGCCGAAATCCTCCCTGACTGACTCTTCTCATTCGTTGTTCCAGTGCTCGTCGTCCTGTGGGAGGGGCCTGCAGTCCCGGGTGGTCCAGTGCATGCACAAGGTGACCGGTCGCCACGGCAACGACTGCCCGCTGGCCCTGAGGCCGCCCACCTACCGGCCCTGTCACCACGGCACCTGCAACGAGAAAGTCAACGTGAACACCATCACGTCCCCCAGGCTAGGTGAGACTGACCCCCCTTCCCCCCTCCCCCACTGGTCTGATTCGGTTTGAGCGGCGAATGAAGCGAGGAAACGCGGGCTCGAAACATCTGTTTTTTTCTGCTGAATTCCCCCTCTCATCTAACATTGCAGACGTGAACATGCGTGTCACCAAACATTCAGCAGGACAAGTGCACCACTAGCGTGAGTGTGAGCAGGCTGGATGGTTCATTTGCTGCATCTAAACATACCTGCAAAAAAACGCCATTAGATCAGTGCTTCTCAATTATTTTCTGTCTCCCCCCTATAAAAGAAGAAAACATCTCGCGCCCCCCCCCCCCCAAGCGACTATAAATGGAATCATTTGTCTATAAAACTGTTATAAGTACCTCTACATAACACTTTATCCTTATTAACGTGTAAGAAATAAATATGGACCAACTTACAACAAAGAATAGCTTTATTAACTAACAGAAAAGATTTAAAGTGCATCTGAAATTCAAAAATAAAATTAAATCCTTGATTAAACTATAAAAATTTGACTGACCATGTCAAACCATATGATACTGAAATATAAAACTACATAAAATCGGTGTCTTGGTGTCTACACTTCATACTCATACTCTGTGCTGTATGCTCCCTGCTCACACTCTGCCAATGAGAGCGCCACTGCCCCACTTTATTCTAGGATAATAAAATAAAAAAGCATGATACCCGAGGTGAACCCCCCCCCCTTGACAGAGCCCCACTATTTGAGAACCACTGCATTAGATGTTGATTAGAGGAATTATTGTTTTTTTATATTCTTTTTTTTAAAAGCAAAGTGGCCAGCTGTCTTGGGACGGCTTCTCTCTTTTTGCTCATAGTTCTGACCTACTTTGAAGCAGTAAAAGTCTGCAGGATTATTATTCAGCTTTAATCTGGGTAAAATAGAAAAAAAAGATCATGTCAGGTTTTACATATTAAACATAAGTAATATATTCATATCCACCCAAAGTATAAATTAGGCTTTCCATAAACTCCCATCCCTGTGAACCTAATTTTGATTTACGGAAAAATCAGATGTTAAAGCAACGCTGGAGTTCCTGATATCAGAAGAAACTCGATGACCTATTTAATGATAAATGTGTTAGAAAAGGGGCTAAATAATGCTCCAAAGGCTACATGTTCAAAAAGCTTCCTTTGCACCATCTCTGTGTGTCTAGAGGTGTGAACAACGCTGTTAATTATCATATATATATATTTCTGCATAGAAGAAACGCTCGGCTTCTGAGCCGTTTTTTAAATTCAGCTTCACTTTAAAGGCTCTAAAGGTTTTGTTGTGTTTTCTGTCGGTGCGGATCAGGAAACCTGCCCGTCAAGCTGTCAGCTGGTGGCAGTGATGCCTTCACTGTCAAGCTGTCAGCCGATGACAGTGATGCCTTCACTGTCAGGCTGCGTTCATGGATCAGGACAAACAGATGCTGCAAAAGCTCTGAATCTTAACACGTCAAAATACTGTACCTTGTTTTTAGTACAATGTGTCCACTATTGAGTAGAAATATCTTATTTCACTGGCAGATAATTATATTATTTCATGTTTTCATGACATTTTGGAATAATTGCACCAAATACAGTCCGAAGTTTTTTTACTTGTTAAAATTTGATTTTTCTGCTTTATACTTTTAGTATTTGAATGTAGAAGTAGGCAAAGATATATCGATAAGAAATATTTAATTCCAGATAATAATGTTTAAAAAATAACAAGTAGAAATGTCTAATCTCGTACTATGAATTCAAGATTGAGTCGAATTATCGCATTTGATTAGCAGATTGTACCAAATACAAGACATTTATGTCTTTGAAAATGTTTAATTGACTGGAATCAGGAAGAAGAAAAAAATCTAGAAATATTTATTTAATTCTTATTTATTTATCTGCCAGTAGAATAAGATCATTATATTATTTCATGTTCATATTTCATGTCTCTGACTAAAATCAAGAAACAATCTGCTAATAGAAGAAGAAGATGTTTCTACTCATTATTGGACTAATTGCACCAAATACAGTAAAAGTGATTTTTACTTGTTCTACTTAGGATTTTATTTCTTGCAGTATACTTTTAGTCTGTAAATGTAGGAGTAGGAAAACATATGCTGATATTAAATATTTCATGTCAGGTAATAATGTTAAAATTGTATTATTTTATTTTGTACAATGAATTCAATATTGACTTGAATGATCCCATTTCATTAGCAGATTGTACCAAATACAAAAAATCAAGTTAAAAATAAAAATCTTGAAATGTTTGTCTAATTATTATTGATTTTTTAAATGTATTCCTTTTTCAATTATCTGCCAGTAGAATAAGATCATTACATTATTTCATGTTCATATTTCATGTCTCTGACTAAAATCAAGAAAAAAAATAGTTGTTCTACTCAGGATTTTATTTCTTGCAGTATACTTTTAGTATGTAAATGTAGGAGCAGGAAACATACATTAATATTAAATATTTCATGTCAGGTAATTTTTTTTTTATTTTATTATTTTATTTTGTACAATGAATTCCATATACAAAATACAAGACATTTATATTGTCTTTAAAAAGGTTTAATTGACTAAAAAATCAAGTAGGAAAAAAAAATCTTGGAATATTTGTCTAATTATTATTGAATTATCTGCCTTTAGAATAAGATAATTCCACTCACTCATTGACTGGAATCAAGAAGAAGAAAAAAATCTAGAAATATTTATTTAATTCTTGTTGAATTATCTGCCAGTAGAATAAGATCATTATATTATTTCATGTTTATATTTCATGTCTCTGACTAAAAATCTGCTCATAGAAGAAGATTCTAATTGCACCAAATACAGTAAAAGTGATTTTTACTTGTTCTACTTAGGATTTTATTTTCTGCAGTATACTTTTAGTCTGTAAATGTAGGAGTAGGCAAACAAGATATTAAATATTTCATGTCAGGTATTTTTTTTTTATTTTATTATTTTATTTTGTACAATGAATTCCATATACAAAATACAAGACATTTATATTGTCTTTAAAAAGGTTTAATTGACTAAAAAATCAAGTAGGAAAAAAAAAATCTTGAAATATTTGTCTAATTATTATTGAATAAGATAATTCCAGTCAGGGTTGGACTGATTGTAGTAAAAAAACTGGATTTTCCACCTGTTACCTTTTCATGACCAGCTCCAGTCGTCAGAACATATTTTACTGACCGCCATGTTTTAGTTTTTTATTTCCATGCTGTCACTGTGCTTCTTTACCATTTATACTGATTCCATCTGTTCTGCAGCTGCTCTGACCTACAAATGCATGGGGGACCAGTGGACGGTGTACTGCCGCGTGATCAGGGAGAAGAACCTGTGCCAGGACATGAGGTGGTACCAGCGCTGCTGTGAAACCTGTAGGGACTTTTACGCTAAGAAGATACTGCACAAGAGCTAATGACCAAACAAATGCACCTACCTTCCTCCAAATAGCGCTCTCCTCTCCTTTTTGTTTTGTTTTTTTGTAAATGTTTTTAATATTGTTAAATGTTATATGAAAACACTTTCTATTATTGATGGATGGAACTTTTTTTGTATTTACAAAAGAAAATGGGAAGTGTGGCGTAAAAACAACGGGCTCATAAGCTTCCACGTTTTGATGAAGACTTGAAAAAGTCCAATATTTCTTTTTTGCTGTACACCAAAAACAACAATGAGGAGCCTTTAGAAAAAGCCAGTCCAGGTGGCCAAAACGCATAGAATGATTTAATACAAGTGCTTGGTATTTGAAGTACACTTTTTACCCATAATGCTCTCCTGTTCATTTACTCTGTTGTACTGTGTTATAGCTAACTGTTGCAATTTCCAAATAACTAGTTAATAGGTTTTTATAAGAAAAAATGATGATACCTAGTCATAAGTATAATGTAAAAACGTGTGAGTATTGATCAGGAGCCATGGTAAAATACTGTAGGATTACAGTGAATGGACCCAGCTAATGATAGGAGACCCACTGGTCCACAGGTCTGTTGGAGGCCCGTGGATAACCCATGTAGCACAACATGCTCGGAGCATAGATTTCTGTCTGAAGATGCACTCCAGTCAGTGGATGATAAAAGAATCCTCTGCGTCTGCGGTCAGGGCAGATGCTCAGTATTTTTTAAAGACAGGCATCAGTATGCTTCAACTTCATAAGACACGTTACCTTAAGGTAGAGTTTGTAAGATTCAGCAACATCTAGCTGAACTGGCTTGTATATACTTATATATTTATAAGTATGCTTTACTTATGCTTTTATGCAACTACAACTCAGTGAACACCTGCAGCAGCCAATTAAGCTAATAAATGTCTCCTTCTTTAAAAGAAGTTCTGAATTGATAAGGTAATAAGTTTTTTTTCATCAAATTAGCTGGAAAAATAAAGAGAAAATACAGTCAAATCATTGACGGCATATGGCTGTTTGACTATTAAGGCATACCTATATATACCTATATATTTATAAGTATTCTTTAATTAGTATATATTTAAATCCAAAATAATAACGTCTATTTTTTACCCTCTTTAAAATGTAATTGGCTAATAACATAATAAAAGTTCTGAGTTGATAAGGTAAAACTTTTTTGCCAATCATGTGATAACCTATTACATTATCAGCTTTTTACATTTTTTTCTCTTCACCAGGCCAATAACGTAATAACCAGCAGACAACATAATAAGTTATTACATTATCGTTTGTGCACTTTATTATGTTACAGGGCAGTTATTGCATTATTAGTCTATTTCATTTTAAAGAAGGCAAATTAATTGCTGCAGATATTCACTCAGTTGTAATTTACAGTCAGGCCAGTAGATGTCACCAGAAAACTGCACAATCTACCTTTAAGTGAATGGAGGTGAAAGTAGGCAGGGTTTAAACTTACTATACTTTTTTTTTCTTTCTTTTTCATTCTTCACACAACCGATGAGGTAGAGGCAAAGCGTACCCGTCATGTTTCTGTTCCTGCTCCAGATATTAGCCTTATTCCATTGTGCACTGGTTGGTTTCTGTGGTTTCACAGCTGTGTTTTATTGTTTTAAATGAATGAACGAAACAAAACCAGCAGCATCGGTTACAAAACATCTCCTCAACCCAATAATGACACACACACACACACACACACAAAAAGACAGAAAGTAGTTACCTGAAGAATAAAGGTTTAAACGCTGCCTACTGCCACGCCCCCACAAACCTAGCCAATCACAGCGTGCAGTGGGCGGGGCTTCTTTCTGCCATAGGAAAACAAGTAGATAATCTGACTGTTTGAAGCATACTGAGGCCCAGAGACAGACATTAACAATTACGTTGACGACATTATTATTTTTTTTTTTTAGCCTTGGCTTGTTTCGCGAAAAAAATTTCATTTCATTACATTTCACCGTCGTATCTGACAAAGGTAATGCTTGTAACTGTTGGGTTTTACATATCACCTGCACTATAGTAGTTAAAAGTTTTGGCACATAATAAACAAGGGGATGTAGACAGCCACATTAACTTGAAAGTCTATGTGATAAAAAAAAATCAAACGTATGCATAGATTATTATTGAATTTAAGCTGAAATACCCCAAATCAAACCCCACTGTGCACAGCGCACACTTCCCTTCGCCTGCACAATGCAACAATAAATCTACAGGGATGCATTCACATCATGATCACATTAACGGCGGCTGCAGGTCTTAACTTTTCCCCCTCTTTCTGCAGCGATATACAGGTTCACCTAAAGAGCCGGTGTCGCCACTGTTGCTAGGGGTTAAGGCCGCAACAGAATACGCTCCCGACCCAGCCTGTTCTCATTCCCAGGGTGTCAAATGGCACCGTTTTCGCTAAAGCACTGACATTTTTCAAAGTGCCGAGTAGCCCGATATCTACTCTTACAGAACTGCCCGATGTCTGAAATAGAGCGATGGCTTCTATATAAGGTGACAAATGTCCTTATTTAGTTGGAGCACAGATGAAAGCGGAGCACCACTTTCACAGACATGTTGGGACATTTTACCACATGTATGGTTTACATTTGAGTGAGTTGAGGCACGTGGTAAAACAGTGATATTTGACGCCATGGAATGAGAATGTTTTTTTCATAGTAGAATGTGCTACAGCGATTTTGCATATATATATTTTTTGGGACTCATTATGAGACTTGAGCTGGTGCTTTTCCTGACAACATTGGATGATTGACAACTGTGAACAGTCATTACTAAGAGACTGGCTGTCAACTCCCGTGGTGCCTACTGACTGAAGAACATCACGTCGCCTGCGAACATCACAGAGCAATTTTTTTTCCTCCCCCCTCCACCTCTTTATTTTGAAAAGTCCACATAACATAATGTTAGCTGTCCGCTATCAGCAATGTAAAATGTGTATTTGCTCGTCAGCTAATGATAGCACTGATTCCCTCTGGACACCACTAGCCAGCCGTCGGTGTTTTAACACCCGATGAGTCATCAGCAGCTCTCACACACTCCGTGTCGGGTTCATCACACTCCAGAACAACAGGTAGATGGTGTTTTTTAATTTAAGAGCAAAAAAATCCGAGTCGAACCCGCACTCGACCTGCTGTGGCGCTCCCTGTTTGATGAGAATACGAATGCGAGGCCCTGTGATATCCAGGGGACGTTACCACACACAGAGCTGCAGCTGGTTTATTATTATTATTATTATTATTATTATTTTTTAATTTTAAAATCATTTCTTTAGTTTTAAAAATATTGAATTTAAGCACTAAATATCTGCCATCATCACCATCATTAACCCTGTCAACCCTTTTCACATAGTCATAGTTCAGGTTCTGTGTGTGTCTGAATGCATATGTCATAGAATGATAGTGTGTGTGCGTGTTTGCATGTGTGTGTGTGTGTGTGTGTGTGTGTGTGTGTGTGTGTTTGTGAGGCCTCAGTCTTTTCAAGGGGTTGAATGGTGCTATCTTATGACCCGTTTCACTACTGTGGAATTCAGCTTATTGTCAGTGGTGGTCCTATTGTCATTGTTAACAGTTACCTGTTTTTGTATGTTGTAGGAATATTTAATAACATTGCATTTCATTGGTGATTTTTTTTTTCTTTTTTTTTTTTTTGCTGATGGACCACAAACATGCGCTACATCGGCATTATTCTCGTACTGTACTTTTATTTGTTTGTTTTTTTAGTTGCACATACAGTATGTTTGGTACATAAACTGCCACTACATGTATTTTTTGGTGCTGATTTTGGAGTAAATAATCTGTTTATACAGGGACTTAACCATTTGCCCGCTGTTCTGTGTTTTAGTCACTCTATACTTGTACTGTCATACGCCTAAACACCATTCTGAGCGAGAACCTGAATGATCGGATCACATTCTATATTTTGAGTCTACTGTAAAGCGATTCTCTTTTACTTGGTTACATAATAAATAATGTGATTTTACATGGAAAAGAGACCTGTATGATCCACTATTGTGCATTTATCATTAAACCGGAATGCAGATTGTCCTCACAGCTTCCATATTAGTGGCTGCACGTTAAGGGCTGTGGTGGTAAAAGAATCTCCTTGTACAAGTATTCAGGCTGTAGATATGTGTTATTACTGCAGTCACCCTCCACCACCTAATAACACAGCTTGTGGCTGGAGATGAAGCGAGTCAGTCAAGTTGTTTATTTCATCCCGTGTTGGATTAATAAACGTATACAACATAGGATTATTGCATTTTTAAAATGTCCCCATTTTCCTTGATGGTTGACAAGGCCCCTGCATGGATTATAAAATAAAATGACGGCTTGTTTTAACGGAGCCTGTAGGAAATAAGTCACTAAATACCGTAAATGACCAAATAATAGCCCAGTTCCAATTAACTGCCAGGACGCCTTTAAACTGGTGCAGGTGTATAGTAAGAGAAATAACCATTGGTGAGAAATAAGCAGCAAGTCTTGTCCTGACTGCATCAATCTGTGCTGAAATCATGTTAAAGAACATCCTCTCTGGTAAGATTGATTATTTATTAAAGTGAAAAATTTAATTAAAAAAAAAAGTTTTGTTGTACCATAGTAACTACAGTACTGTATACATTATACATCTTTTTCAGTCATTCTGCATTATTTTCCAGTTTTGCTGAGCAAGACTTTTGTCAGGAAGGAATTCATCGTCTGGTCTCAAATAAACGCCTGAACCTGTATTTGGTAGTTTACGGTACATCCGATCCAGAGATATCATTGGCTTTTTTTAATTGGTAGATGTCAGATGAGATGCGTCAAAAACTGTGAACTTGGTTTTTCATTAATATAATATAGTGGTTATTATGTGTTTTACTTGTTAACCGTACACCTGTACACCTGGGTTCAGGTAAGTTACTCAAACGACCACCATCATGCATGAAAAGTAACTCTAAGGACAAAATCCATCTATTAGAATAAATGTTTTTATATATGATTAAATAAGAGTTAAATTAAAATCAAATAAAAAAAGTTTGAATTTTGACTGTAAATGTTAAACCTAAGAAAGAATATAAAGTCGGATATGAAAAGAACAAAGATGTTTTTATTCAAATAAAATATTAATATTCATTCATATCAGAACTAATATGAATTAAATATTGATTCATTATAAGTGGCATCTGACGAATTTACGATTTCTGCACAACCTGCAAACACCTTTTACATAAATTATTAAAAAACCTTAAAATGAATGGTAACTACCTGGCAGCAAATTTCCAGACAGTTATTTTTTTACAGTAGTAGTTTTAGTACCTTTGTTCCAATGTAAAATAGATATAATAACAAATAAAAATTAAGTTAAACAATTAACAAGAAATAAATCCTGTGCATTTACAGTATTGGTTGATTAGCTGTATTATATTACAGTAATTCTTCACTACTGTGAGCATTTTCTCTAGTAACACTACTGTGATTTATTGTACAATACACAGTAATAATTATTTACAGTGTTTAACACGGTAAATATCTGCAGCGTTTTACAGTGTAGATGTTGATGAGCTCGTCTCTTCGAGTTTACCCATAAAGCACCACCCTCAGCCAGCCTCGCCAGTCCAGTCCGACCAGTCGGGGCCTCGCACCATCCGGTGAATAATAAGCGGTGACGCGCCGCGTGTGGCAGCCAGGACGACCGGGGATGATGCGCGGCCATCTGGCTCGTCAGGACGTTCACGCCGCACGGCAGATCTGGTGAGAAAAAAAAAAAAAAAAAAAGACGCAGAGGGGGGAAGGTGACCTCGCCTCGTTCCTGCCTCCTGACGCCATCTGAGAGGCAGATGTTACGGCCACATGGCGAAGGCGGGTTCCCACTCTGACCTGTTGCTCTCTTCGTCGCCACACGTGGAGCGTTAATTACGCAAACGCGGTGTAAGAATCGGATCTCTTATGGATCGTCCACTGCTGCACGTCCTGGACAAGCAAAGCCTCATTTTACATACACTACGGTTCTAAAGGTGGAGGTCACTGTGTGATGTGGTAAATGACTATTCTAGCAATGTAATATCTACATATTTGCATAAAGACCCATTTCCAGCAAGCGTCATTCCAGTGTTCTAATGGTACATTGTGTTTGTTAATAACACTAGAGGCAAATAGATGATTAGAAAACTCTTGTGTAATTATGTTAGCATTTACACACTTTAAAGGAGAAAATCATTATTTCTCATAAAAAATCTATATTGTTAACATTGTTCATGATTTGACAATATTTTCTCTTTATTCTGCAACTCATTTCATACATTAAGCCAATAAATAACAACCACTTTGTGAAAGCTAATGAGAATCCAACCAAAGAAAGAATCATGATTTTTATTTCAAATGAAGAACCTTTATAATCATTAATTTAATATCTGTACATGTTAATGTTCTTATGTTGTATATGTGTTTAGCGCATATACAACATAAGAACAAGAACAAGAATGTATATACATTCTTGTTCTTTTTCCTACAGCTCAGGAAAAAAGAAGGAACTTTGTGAGTATTAAATCTGCTCAGATTTCAATTCAACTCAATTCAATTTATTTGTGTAGCCGTAGATGATAGTTGCAGTAGATGATGTGTGCAGGTGGAAACATTACAGGGAAAATTGGACATTACAAACAGACAAACAGAAATGTAATGAATGTTGGTGTAAGTGGAGGATGAGGAGCAGGATCCATCACAGCTTCCAGGTTTCACCAGGACAGCATCAGACCCTCCAACATCGTAGATCCCTCAGTGGCTGCATTGCAGCATGCTCTGTGGATGAGAAAACACAGGAAACACAGCAGATTTAAAAGTACAATAGTGGATCATCAGTAGAAAAAGAAGCTCAGAGCATCTCATGAGGACCAGACTAACCTATCACAGCATCACTATGACTAGGCCAGCCAGGGCCCTAACTATACGCTTCTTCATCAGGAACGTTTTAACCTGTTCTTAAATACAGGAAGACGAGTCCACAGGAGAGGAGCCTGATAGTTGAAGGCTCTGCCTCCTGTTTTAATTCTAGGAATTCTGGGAACTTCCAATAAGCTGCATATTGGGAGCATAATGCTCTGGATGGGACTAAGAGATCCCTAAGGTAGGATGGAGCCTGATGATGTTTCAATGCATCATTTTCTGCTGCTGTGCGTTGCTGGAGGCGATGATGTCACAAAGTAGCGTGGGATCACGAGTTCTGTCGTCATGGTGCTGCAGTCAGCTTCTCGTTGTTGGGATTCCTTCAATTTTTATTTCTAAAGAGCCAAATTATCTAATTTATGTAAGGAATTATTAAATATGAATTGTACATTTTTCTGGCATATTTTGATTTCATTGACGATTCTCTTTCCAGAAATTTACATCACATCCTTAAAACAATAAATGCCATAAAGCTAACTTGTTTTGTACAGCACCTGTTCAGGTGTTCAGCTGCTGTTTTTCTATTCCCTGAGTTAAAATCACAGCTTTGGCGATCTGAAATCATGACTTTAAACGTTAATTCTAACGTTTGCTCTGCTTGTTGCTTGTAAATTTGCAAACGTCTGATCTGACCACCAGTCAGATGCAGATTTTCACACATTCTCATGCCAAGCTATGAAATGGATTGTAAAAACAAAGCATGGCCACAGTAGATTAGTCTTCTTTTTTTCCCTATCACTGGATTTTAATGAAAAAATGCATAATATGTGATGCAACTTTATTTTTTGTTCTGGGCAAAGCATCTTTTCTCTTTGAGATCAAAGTTCTATTTTTTGCAAAGTGTACCTGACAAATAAACCTGAATCTAAACTAAGATAAAGATCCACCCAGTTAAAAAAAATAACTAATTATTAGTTATTAATAACTAATTATTCAACAAACATATCATTTAAGACATTTTATTCTAGGTGAGATAACAGCTGGAAATAAACTTTTTAATTAAATAATTAATATTAATGCCTTATTTAGCACATAATATCCTCTATGCTTTGTCAGCAGAAACATTCTGATTTCATAATTTCACAATTAAAGGAATTCATATTTGGTTTATGAGAAAAAATACACCAAAATATCACAAAAAATAATCTACTACTGAACAAGCAGGTCTAATAATACAGATTTTACATCTTTCACGTCGCTGAATCACTTTTCTGCTGCAGCGACTCTGTTTTCCCTCCAGGTTTCATTATTTTAGTGTTTTTATGTAACTTTCTGTGTTAAAGTCAAGGATCCTGCAAAGAATCGCTTCGTGTCCCGATCCTGACGACACGATGTAAAGCGAGTGTCGGCCTGACCTCGACGCACACACACACACACACACACTCACACAAACACTCTGATGTTGCTGCATATCATCTGAGGACAAAAGAGGCGAAAGAGCAAACATTCTTCATCAGCAGAACAACAGATTGGAGTCATCGATCTGCAGCGAAGCCGCAGACACTGAACGCACCACTTTTTGAAGAATGAGCCGCGCGCTCAGGGCCTTTTTCTACTTTTTGCTGGTTACGTTGGATTTATCCGATATGTGTGGGTTTCTGTGGTCGTGTGTTGAGTTGTGTTGTTGAGTTTCCCAACATGTGCAGAGACATGGGAGGGCATGTGAGGATGCTATCAGAAAACCAGGGAAGCTTGCACAACTCCTGAGGTTACCTGGAGGACAACAACTGGCTTTTTCTTATTTTATTTTTTTTGCCGACTGTACAAGACACAATCAGAAAGTGTCTGCCAGTAATAGACCTGTCTCAGTGCCATGAGTAAGTGTGTACGTGTGTGTGTGTGTGTTTGCTTCACATAACAGAAGGAAAAGTAAGACGTGGTAGCCAGGGCCCAGTAAATGAATATTTTGTTTATTTTTTTTTCTCTTCCAGAAAATCGGCGTGCAGCGTTCTCTTAAAGAGCTGCTTTAACAGAGGAGGACAATTAATCATTCGCCCCAAATGGTGCAGGAAAGAGTCATTCAGCGCTAGCACAGGGTGAGCTCACTCCCCAGATGGCACCTCACAAAATGTGTGTGTGTGTGTGTGTGTTAGTGTGAGTGTGTGTGTGTGTGTGTGTGTGTGTGCTTTCAGCCATGCCTGTGTGTGCAGCTGTGTGAGTTGAAGTGTGTGTCTTTGTGGTTTATGGAAGGACAAAAAAAAGAAAAAGTCAGGAAGACGCGTAACCAGACCTTGATGCTTGATGTGTCCTCTCAGAAGAGATTTTCCGATCACGCGTTCGTTGGCTCGGTCCCCTCCATCGCCTGGATGTGACCGGTCCTAGGTTCTACCCGCGTTGGACCCGCGTTGGGCCCAGATGGGTCGCTGGACGCGGGTCCTGTTCACACCTGGCGGCAACATGGGCGGGTGAACCCATCACAGGTGGGCGGCTCTAGGTGCATCTGTTCCAGCAGCGAATGCAGGGTGTGCAACTTTGGCACTCTGACGGGGTCATGTACACACACACACACACACACACACACACACACATTTCAGTAAATCAAGCAGAGACTCCCTCCAGTATTTAGGTCTGAAGTGATCTCCTTCAACCAGATTTTTAAACTAATGGAAGTGAAAATTGTGAAAAAGAAAAACTTTCCACCTGCCAGCGGCTTTGAATTCTCAGGTAAATTTTGTAAATCTTATAAATGGGAAATTAGATTTTTAAAAGGTTTTTATGCTTTAAGGTGATACTGTACCAAGGGAGTCAAACTCAATTTAGCTCATGGGCCACCCCTTACGAAAATTTACCATGGGAAATACCGTGGTTTTACCATGGTTTTTTGGGTCATGGTTTACCATGGTTTTTTTGTGGTAACCATGGTTATACTATGGTTTTTATGTAGTAACCATGGTTCTACCATGGTTTTTGGAAGTATGAACCAAACCATAGTAATACTATGGTATCCAAAAACCATGGTAGAACCATGGTTACTACATAAAAACCATAGTATAACCATGGTTACCACAAAAAAACCATGGTTAACCATGGTTACCCAAAAAACCATGGTAAAACCACGGTATTTCCCATGGTAAATTTTCGTAAGGGACATGCAGCGCAGTTTGATCTCAAGTGGACCTGACCAGAATTAAAACATTGTCACTGCAAAAAAATGGAATATAGAAATGGAAAATAAGGCTTTTTTTGCCCTGATTTCAGTCAAATTGGTTATGTTTAAAAAAAAAAAACCTGCTAATAGAAGAAAAAACTTCTATTCAGTATATATTATATAAAACATATATTGATATGAAATATTTCATGGCAGGTAATAATGTTTAATTTAGGTTACACTGCAAAAAAATGAAATCTCTTAATGAAATAACTGAATTAACTGAAATGTCTTATTTGATAAATTAATTTAATTAATTCAATATTGAGTCAAAGTATCATTTTTTAGCAGATTGTTCCAAAAACAAGACATTTCCATCCAATAGGATTTCATTTTTTTGCAGTATAAGTAACATCTCCCCTTCTTTTATGTAAAGAATACATCCATCCATCCATTGTCTATCCCGCTTATTCCCTTTCGGGGTCGCAGGGGTCTGCTGGAGCCTATCCCAGCGCGTTAAGGCGAGAGGCAGGGATACACCCCAGATGGTCGCCAGCCAATCGTGGGGCACACACACCATTCACACACCATTCACTCTCACACTCACACCTATGGGCAATTTAGAGTTTACCAATTAACCTGAGCATGTTTTTTGTATTGTGGGAGGAAACCGGAGTACCCGGTGAAAACCCACGCAGACACGGGGAGAACATGCAAACTCCACACAGAAAGGCCCCAGACCCAGGCCCAAGGCGGTCTTGAACCTGCGACCTTCTTGCTGTGAGGCAACAGTGCTACCCACCGCACCACCGTGTCGCCCAAAAGAATACATGATAAACTACTATTAAACCTTCAATTTAAGAAATGGGAGAAATTCAATTAAAAAAAGTGCAATTTTTTATTTGTCTCACTGTACAATCATCCAGTGGAACAGATTGGACCTGGTTCTGGGCCCCGAGCCACATGTTTGATCCCCCTTTTGTATTTGGAGCAGTTTAAACGTCTGATTTAGCATAAACGAGACTAAAGCTCCACTATCTCTGTCTGGCTGCTCCCCTGTGACTGAGAGTGTAAATGTTCATATTCTCAGTATAGCAGGGCAAACTGATTGTATCTGAAATCTCCCTTTAGAAGAACTGGCTGTAATAAATCTGCCCTTCATAACTCTGTCAGTCTTTATCCGGGCTGAATGAGGGAGTGAAGCCGGGTTAATGAAGCATTGTCGCTGCCCTGCGTGAGAGATATGCCGGCGGAATCCACGCGAGTGGCAGCTGTGGCCTTTTCCTCGGATGTTACGGCTAAACGTTCCACCGGCGTCGTTCTGAGACGCCGGATGAGGCGTCTGCGGTGAAACGTTAAGGCTGCCAGACCATAAATCTGCCAGAGAGAGGTGAGTTAAGAGATTGTGTTTCTGTGTGATGGCCAAATGGCCGAGGAGAATGAGCTGGATGCAACAGTAAATCCACTATTTTACACAAGCATCATTCTCCTGTGACCTCCTGTGATCATTCAATTTTTTTGTTTCATATATGTGTATATGTGTGTATGTATGTATGCATGCATGTATACATGTATGTATGTATGTATGCATGCATGTATACATGTATGTATGTATGTATGCATGCATGTATACATGTATGTATGTATGTATGCATGTGTGCATATATATATATATATATATATATATATATATATATATATATATGGATGGATGTATGTATGGATGCATGCGTGTATGTATGCGTGTATGTATGTATGCATACACGCATACATACACACATGGATGGATGTATGCATGTATGTATGTATGCATGTGTGCATATATATATATATATATATATATATTACTGTTACTGGGGGATCAAATACTTTAATAAATTAATACAAATTCTTTAAAGTTGATTTCTTGATTTATTTTGTGATATTCTGTCTCAGACTTCTGTCTTAGACTTCACCTACCATTAATATTACAGACTGATCGAGCCTTGTTTTCCCCACTATATATATATATATATATATACCTGCCTCTATTTTTTATTTAGTTTGTGTCCTCGTTCTCATCTTCCAACTTCCTGACTGCAGATAAACAGATTTTTTTGAATGACTTATACGGCGGCTGGTGACAGTGTGTGTGACAGGTAACATTTCACTGTTACTGCTGTATATACACGTTCCTCAGGCCTCTGTCAGTCACTGTCGCGCACAAACCCGACTCCGGTCTCATCCCGGGGAATCAAACAGCTCTGTTTTGTCACACTCGGACGCGCGGCACCCTTCAACACATCACTTTTAATTTGTGTTTTTTCCAGCCACGGGTCGGATTCAGGACACCAGCGTGACACAACTCTGGGATTCAAATAAAGCAGCTTTGGTTTACATGGAGCGTTTGGTGGTGGTTTAAAAGCCTGAGGGTCCACACAAGGTTGGGCGACATTAAACAGACCTAGACATTTTTTTTATAAAAGAGGAAGTCTCGGTCCGCTGGACACTCGGCCCCTCTGTTTTAGAATGCAAACTCGGGTCCAAACGAGGGGATGTTAATTATTTCATAGATACCTTGTGGGTCTTTGAAACAGTGTTCGTTCCGTCTGACCAAACACATGAAAAATAACACGTCTCCTCTGCCTAAAAGTGTCCGTGCTGACCCCAGTGTATCTGCACATTGTTCCCCAGACGCTCAATTTAGAGCTGGATATTTTCAGCAAATACAGATGTTAAAATACACAAATATAACAGCAAGTAGCAGCGTGTGAATGTGTTGCTCTATAGAGAGTATTTCTACCGGAAAGATAAACATTAATGAAACGTCAATCAGACCAACTTAGGTTCTATCGGAGTCTATATTGTAATATTCTAATTAGTGTAAATTGCATTGGACCAAATAATAAAACCAGTGGTGTGAATTGCCACGACAGAGAAAACACTTGATTAGATGAAGATTTTCACTTTTTGGACTGCTCATAGATTTCAAAGACATGTAACTCATCTTCTCCAAGGACTCAGGGTTTCTTTTTCTTTAACATGCAACCAGGATCATTTTCAGCAGAAGGCTGTGACTTTTATCTAAACCTTCATGTTTAACTCTAAAGGCCACAGTGTATGTGTCCATAATCCACTGGCTTCCGCACACTCTCCCTGCAGCATAATTTATCTCCCAAATTTTACCTCCACACAAAGTGACATCCACTCCTCTCTCAGAATGTGAAGAAAGAGCCACTTCATCAACAGCTCAAAAAATATCAAACATGAGCAACGGACACGGAGTGGATAACCCGACAGGGCAGGGAAAGTGCTGAGAGGAGAAGTGGCGAGGGAAGAGGAGACGGGAAAAAGCGACGATTAAACCTGCCGTCCAGGAGGGGTTGTTTTATATTAATGATCGTTTAATAAGATTAAAGTCAGCACCTGCCTCTTCCAGGAATCCCACTTCTGGATCTTTGTGCCGCCCCATTAATTCCCAAGCCTAATCATTACATGCTACCCATTCATGCCTATGGCTATATGTTATAAAGGGCAGATATACAGGAGAGCAGCATGTAGGAAGTCACACTTTATGGCCTTTTATAGGATGTTCCACAATGGCCAATGCTATACTCTGTCCTATCTGATGCAGATTCCACTTCTACTTTTAATATTCCATCCATCGGAGAATTAATAAAACGCTTGTGCCTTATTATATAATTGCTCCGTTCTCTTAACATTTAGCCCGAGCGGGTTTTTTAATCTCTGCTGCTCCGCTGCTGTTTTATATTATTAAAACTAATACCAAGAAAAAAACCCCTATCCTCTCACCATGTCACAAATTGGATTTTAATTCAACGCTAATGGCTCTTTGGGCTAACGTGGCCTTGTCGCAGTTTCCAGCTGCTCGGTAAAAGTCAGCGCAGAGAGAACGTTGCATACATGATCTTTTTGTATGTATTTTCTTTTTAGCAATGCGTTCATTGATTTTTCACTGTTCACATGTCAGTGTTATAACTGTAACATATTACACTGCAAGTTTACACACACACACACACACACACACAAACACACACACACACACACACACACATATTCTCTCTTTATTCACCTACTACATCTCCATTTTTGAGCCAATATCAATATAAAACATACGACAGTATCGATTATGCAATACAAATATTGCTCTAACTATGTAAATATATACACAGAAAAACAAATCACATAACCGCAGCAGATCTGAATATTCATAAAACATCTGGTGACCTTTCAGGTAGAAGATGTAACGCTCACCTACCCATATTAAACTGAGTTGTTGTTTTTCCACTCTTTTTTCAGCCCTTTAATACCGCCTGTGATATAAATTACTTGCGCTAATATAATCTAGAACAAAACACTTTGACTGAAGTTTCTATCTATCTATCTATCTATCTATCTATCTATCTATCTATCTATCTATCTATCTATCTATCTATCTATCTATCTATCTATCTATCTATCTATCTATCTATCTATCTATCTATCTATCTATCTATCGTTCTATCGTTCTATCGTTCTATCTATCGTTCTATCTATCGTTCTATCGTTCTATCTATCGTTCTATCGTTCTATCTATCGTTCTATCTATCGTTCTATCTATCTATCTATCTATCTATCTATCTATCTATCTATGTATCTATCTATCTATCTATCGTTCTATCGTTCTATCTATCGTTCTATCTATCGTTCTATCTATCTATCTATCTATCTATCTATCTATCTATCTATCTATCTATCTATCTATCTATCTATCTATCTATCTATCTATCTATCTATCTATTTTCCATTATCCATTTTTGAGCCAATATCAATATAAAACATACGACAGTATCGATTATGCAATACAAATATTGCTCTAACTATGTAAATATATACACAGAAAAACAAATCACATAACTGCAGCAGATCTGAATATTCATAAAACATCTGGTGACCTTTCAGGTAGAAGATGTAACGCTCACCTACCCATATTAAACTGAGTTGTTGTTTTTCCACTCTTTTTTCAGCCCTTTAATACCGCCTGTGATATAAATTACTTGCGCTAATATAATCTAGAACAAAACACTTTGACTGAAGTTTCTATCTATCTATCTATCTATCTATCTATCTATCTATCTATCTATCTATCTATCTATCTATCTATCTATCTATCTATCTATCTATCTATCTATCTATCTATCTATCTATCTATCTATCTATCTATCTATCTATCTATCTATCTATCTATCTATCGTTCTATCGTTCTATCGTTCTATCGTTCTATCTATCGTTCTATCGTTCTATCTATCGTTCTATCGTTCTATCTATCGTTCTATCTATCGTTCTATCTATCTATCTATCTATCTATCTATCTATGTATCTATCTATCTATCTATCGTTCTATCGTTCTATCTATCGTTCTATCGTTCTATCTATCGTTCTATCTATCGTTCTATCTATCTATCTATCTATCTATCTATCTATCTATCTATCTATCTATCTATCTATCTATCTATCTATCTATCTATCTATCTATCTATCTATCTATCTATCTATCTATCTATCTATCTATCTATCTATCTATCTATCTATCTATCTATCGTTCGTTCCATCGTTCTATCGTTCTATCGTTCTATCGTTCTATCTATCTATCTATCTATCTATCTATCTATCTATCTATCTATCTATCTATCTATCTATCTATCTATCTATCTATCTATCTATCTATCTATCTATCTATCTATCTATCTATCTATCTATCTATCTATCTATCTATCTATCTATCGTTCGTTCCATCGTTCTATCGTTCTATCGTTCTATCGTTCTATCGTTCTATCGTTCTATCGTTCTATCTATCTATCTATCTATCTATCTATCGTTCAATCTATCTATCTATCTATCGTTCAATCTATCTATCTATCTATCGTTCAATCTATCTATCTATCTATCGTTCAATCTATCTATCTATCTATCTATCTATCTATCTATCTATCTATCTATCTATCTATCTATCTATCTATCTATCTATCTATCTATCTATCTATCTATCTATCTATCTATCTATCTATCTATCTATCTATCTATCTATCTATCTATCGTCCTATTTATCGTTCTATTGTTCTATCGTTCTATCTATCGTATATATTTATATATATAGACGAGTGAATCTGACTATTGTTAAGCAAAATGAATAACGCTCATTTTTATGAAAAACGTGGGGTAATGATCCCAAAGCTTTGCTTTTGAGGTGTGAGCCTCAGCTCTCCTCCTGTTGGACGTCTCTCTGGGTGGGAGGAGCTCTGTGCGTCCGCCGCCGTGAAGACACTTCACAGCGTGATTTGGTAATCGAGGCACATCAGCTCTGAGTAGCAGCGAGATAAATCCCGTCGTGGCTGATGACTCCGCTGAGACTGATGTACAGGAGGAGAGGAGGGGCAACGCATCACATCGCATGAACGCAGCCGAGCAGAAAGAGAGAGAAGGAGCAGCTCTGAACGTCCCCCTCAACCTAAAATATGTTTGTCTCCTTGTTCCTGCAGCTTAGAGCGTACGGGATGATGTACGCGCAGAGTTTGACACTTGAAGGCTGCTTCAGCATTCATCCGCCCGGGGTGGAAACTTTCTGCCGTAGCTCATTGGAAAATCCAATTTCAAGGGTTGGGTCTTGTAAGCTTACAATATGTGACATCACAGATGTGATATTTGACTTCCAATGTAGAAACGGCGTGGAGAATCGGAACGTCACAGTGGTGCGAGAAACGTACATTTCAGGCCAAAACACGTCCGTGCATGCAGCCGTAGCCGATATCGATGATAAAACACGCCCACATGGTTGTAATCACCGCGTTGTGAGTGTTATGTTATGCTTCGGGGGGGAAACAGCGATATTAGATACCTTATGTGTTTTTACAGCTGTGGTGTTCTCGTCTCGTCAGACGACGGGGACTGTTCTGCATTAATCTGCAGGGAGGACAGCTATTAATAAATTGGCAGAGGAATGAGAGTTAAGGCGATTGAGCGGTGCAATAAGT
The DNA here is from genome assembly GCA_036785175.1 of Eupleurogrammus muticus. NCBI lineage: Eukaryota > Metazoa > Chordata > Actinopteri > Scombriformes > Trichiuridae > Eupleurogrammus > Eupleurogrammus muticus. Next base: position 30,447,368 of record JAYKQN010000002.1, read on the forward strand.
GCATGTGTATCTTCCTGGGTTTCTAGTTAATAAATCCCACTGGTAACCGCGAAGCAGCAGAAAGCTCCGTGTTGCTCTCGCAGACATTCTGTCTTTGCATGTATCAGGAAACTGTGGAGCTGTTTCATCCGTCAGGAGGAGACGATCACTCCAGCACTCCTGTCAAACATGTTTGATTAGAGGCCAGTTTCTCTGAGAGGTGAGAGGCGGGTGGATGGGGGGGGGGGGTATCTTTGATGATGTGGTAGCTGTTTGCAGCGTCTTCCATCATCCACGCTGCTGTTTTATGAACTGTGATCATTACACTTTGCAGGTTTTCACATTTGAGTGGGATGGTGGGCGGGTAGGTTAAAAGTGCATCAGCATCTTTTGCATGTGTCAATTCTGCTGGGAACTACACAGCAAAACAATCGAAAAAAAGATAAGCAGAAAGTCAAACTATCACAGTGCATGTGTGTGTGTGTGTGTGTGTGTGTGTGTGTGTGTGTGTGTGTGTGTGTGTGTGTGTGTGTGTGTGTGTGTGTGTGTGCATCTTATATCGATAGCCTGTAAAATGGTCGATGTTCCAGTTTTTAACCCACTCTCAAACAAAGAGTGGATGATCTCCTGGATCCGGGCGTCATAAATCTGTCATAACACCTTCACAGTCATGACGTAACAGTCTGTGATCAACATCTATTAATTCTTATGACAATAGTAGACATTCTTAGTGTCATAAGCATGACATAGCAGAACCAACTGTCTAACTTTAACCTAAACTTAGCTTATATCTTATAAACTGTTACATATGGTTTGTTTTCACTTTAGCTGTAACGGGACCGTTACCGACATCCTGAATGTTATGACGACATAAGCTATAATAGTCTTTTAAAGTCTGAAACAATCAAACAATGTCAAGTCAGCATCAAAAGTGACCTACTTTACAGAATGACTCTTAATGTTCAATTCAATTCAATTTATTTGCATAACCCAGAATCACAAATCACAGATTTGCCCCCAATGGGCTTGACAGTTTGTACAAAAGCAACACAACATCCCTGTCCTTAGACCCTCACATCGTACAATGTAAAACTCCCTAAAAGAACAGAAGAACCCTCAGGAAGAGAAACTGAGCAGGGATCCCTCTTCAGGACGGACAGGCTGCAGTAGATGATGTGTGCAGGTGGAAACATTACAGGGAACAAAAACAGACAAACAGAAATGTAATGAATGTTGGTGTAAGTGGAGGATGAGGAGCAGGATCCATCACAGCTTCCAGGTTTCACCAGGACAGCATCAGACCCTCCAACATCCGTAGATCCCTCAGTGGCTGCACTGCAGCATGTTCTGTGGATGAGGAAACACAGGAACACAGCAGATTCAAAAGTACAATAGTGGATCATCAGTACAAAAAGACTGGACTGAGACTGGAAGACGATTCCACAGGAGAGGAGCCTGATAGTTGAAGGCTCTGCCTCCTGTTTTTATTCTAGAAATTCTGGGAACCTCCAATAAGCTGCATATTGGGAACGTATAATACAGGTGAGGTATGCTCCCTTCTTCTGGTGCCAGTTAATAATCGTGCAGCTGCATACTGGATCAGCTGTTAATGTTAACTGTGACAAGCGTTCATTGACGTTCATGACATGATTAACAGTCTTATGAACCACCCTTTACATTCTAGTTAAGAGTTACCGATAAGCCTGATAGTTGAAGGCTCTGCCTCCCATTTGACTTTGTGAAAACTGTAGAAACCTCAAGTCCACCTATGTTGAACAGTTTTTCTCAATCCTGGTCCTGGTGCAGGTTTTTTTTCCAAACAAGCAGTAATCACACCTGATTCTCTAGTAAAGGTCCTGAGTAAGGACTCTAGTGGTTCATTAGTAGAATTAACAGTTCTAATTGCTTGGTTGGAACAAAACCCCGCACCCACAGTGACCCTCCAGAAGCCCTGCTTCTAGAACACAGTGTTCTAGTTCCAATGATATGGTAATGCGAGCTCTTAAAGATATTATGGTGCCTGGCTGTAAAGGCTTTACAGGTGAGGGGAAGCGTTTTAAAATCCAGCGGATGGGAAACAAGCTGATAAAACAACGGAGCATTACCCGGATTAGTAATATACTAATGTCACTGGAAAAAAAATCCCTCAATCATGTTATAGTACCATGTTACTGAGGTATGAGTCAGTGCCCGACGCGGCTCAAGGGTGAGTAAGAAACAGGTTTTTGCATAATAAGGCAAAAAGGTCAGATTGTCCATCTGTCCTCGCACGTAAATCAAGACCCTGCTCGCTTTTTGGATAATGAAATGGGCGAATAGGAACCCGGGGAACCCGGGAGAGACACCTGTCACAGAGCCTTTTTAGGGTTAGTTATAGTGAGCGCCAACACCTTAACATCCATCAGCAGCCCCCCCCCCCCACCGAGACAGAGGCATGATTACAGACTGGTGTGTCTGTGTGAAGGAGGGTTTTGCTTCTCGCCTCCCGTGTGGAGCGAGAACAGCGAGAGGAGGTGCCGTTCATCAGCCTGACAGAGGGCTGGTCAGTCGACTGAGGGCAGGGAGACTCCACGCCGATTGAGTCTTTACTCATGTCGGCCTCCGTCTTCAACTCGTACAACGTAACCCTTACCCCCGCCACCGGGGGGGGGGGTTTATCACGCCATCCTGTATCGGAGAGTGAATTAATTTGAGCGAGCGTCTCTCTGTGAGACTGTGTGTATGTGTGTGTGTGTGTGTGTGTGTGTGTGTTGGCGCTCAGAACAACAGGAGACCTAGAATCCATCTGGCCAGTTTAGTTCCGTGTTGCAGTATCTGCACGCTTCATGCCGAACAATTATGCCTCTATGAACATGCACGTACAGTCCAGAGGGTTTAATATTTGGACAGTTCAGTACATCTCATGTATAAATAGAAATAATTGGACCCTCAATCCTACATCACAACGTTATGTTCTATGCACCCAAGCTGTTATTTTTACATTTGTTGATCTGCTGAAGATTTTGTGTCTGAAGACATCATGAAACAGCATTCTATGGACAGAGTGATGCAGACATAGGTAGTTTATCATTTCAGTAAGTGTTTATTGACAGCTCCATTGATTGTCTAGTTACCTTAGCTGGTTCAACACCTGGATAACACCTTCTTCCATTTGATAGGAGAGATAACCTGATGTGATGGCAGCCATCTTTATTCGCAAAGCTAGCAGCTAAAATTTATTTTAAAAAAAATGAACAAAACACATACCTACAAGTTCTTAGTGCTACTGTACCATAATCAATAAATGATGAATAACCTATGTTCTGGTCTGCATCACTTTGTCCATAGGAAGCTGTTTCATGATGTCTTTAAAACACAAAAAATGAGAAAATAAAACCTTGGGTGAGTAGAACATAACGTTGTGAACACATAGTGCCAAGATGGATCTAACTTGTGTTTTTTGTGTCTAAACCTAACCAGACCTTCACCACCAGCATTGTCACACCATGAAATGACTGCAAAATGCGTCCAAGTGCATCAGACCTTTTAATGCATAAAGTGTGACGCATTAAAAGCTTGATAATAAGAATGTGTCTTACATTAGTGCATGTTTGATCCACAGAGAAATGCACTCATCCTGTATTCAGACCCAGTGCCCCTTCAAGGACTTCCCTGTGTTTGTGATGTCACAATGATACAGCCCCCCCCCTTCCCCATTCATATCCATTATATCCATTATTATTAGCCAATCAGTGCAGAGGTTGTGCTTTATTTTAATATTCCTGAGACACACACAGAGCAACCAGGACATGTAAAACTATACTGAGACGCGTTCCGGTACTCAACGCTACAAATACATCTTGATACGGATATCAATAAAAGCCGAGCCGACGATGATTGATTCCTAAACACCAGAACTTTACTTTTGAATCACGCCCGTGTGCCTCGTTTAAATGGGAACTCAGGACAGTTTATTGGTGCTTGGATGCGTCTCACTTTGACTTCTGTCTCGTTCACCCATCAAATATCCTTCTCGCCCCTTCCCCCTCTCTCTCTCTCTCCACCACATGATCTGTTCCTTTCAATAGCTGCAACATATGGTGCTCAGCATAGAGGAAACTAATTACTCTCTGCATGAAGCGGTTGGAGCTCTAGTCCTGGGTGACGTCACGATGGAAGTTCTTTACCTATGTGTAGCCTGACTCCATTAACTCGGGGCAGACTATGATAAGTGGCCTCGCTTTAAATGAGACGTTGAATATTTTAACTTTGAATGCCTCGTGCCGTCTCTCCCTCGTTATTTGGGAACCGGATTCTCCCATGTGACTGCACTGTGAGCAGAATAACAAAATGTATGTGGATGCGTTTCTGAAGCAATTAACTATGACTAGGTCAGCCAGGGCCAGCCCTAACTATACGCTTCTTCAACAGGAACGTTTTTAACCTGTTCTTAAATACAGGAAGGGTGTCTGCCCCCCAGACTTAGACTGGAAGACGATTCCACAGGAGAGGAGCCTGATAGTTGAAGGCTCTGCCTCCTGTTTTAATTCTAGAAATTCTGGAACCTACAATAAGCTGCATATTGGGAGCATAATGTTCTGGATGTGTGAAATGGGACTAAGAGATCCCTAAGGTAGGATGGAGCCTGACCGTTGAGCGCTTTAATTCTATTAGAATAATAAGTTAGTATAATACAGGTGAGATATGCTCCCTTCTTCTAGTGCCAGTTAATAAACGTGCAGCTGCATTCTGGATCAGCTGGAGAGTCCTTAGAGACTTTATGGTGCAACCAGACAGTAAAAAATTGAAATTGAGTAAAAAAATCTGATTGCACTGTGAGCAGAATAACAAAATGTGGAACGCGTTTCTGAAGCAATTAAGATTATTTTAAATCAGATTGATTTAGTATGCTGTTTTTTTTTTTTAAAGTAAGGATGAATGGAGAGTGAAAAATGACGGCACAATACGTGTTGTTTTTTTATTGTCCAGTGGTCAAAAACACCTCGTTTCATTAAAACTAAGTGAGGGAATGAAACGCACACACACACACACACACACACACACACCGCTTGGAGGCACGGAGGAGAGCAGCCACTTAAGCATTAAAATCATCATTAACATTAACCCTGGAGGCCGTCTGCCCCGCATTAATCCTAAAGAGAAGGAAACAGAGCAGAACAGGAAGAGCAGATACTGTAATTACTCACGGCTCCTTGTCTGAGGTGAAAATCGGGATCGTCTCTGGTGCCAGAAACTCTGGAATATTATGGAAGTTCAGGTAGTATATGCAAGGCAGGAAAAGTGAAGAATCTCAGTTTTGTTAACCTCATTCACATGCAGCACATGATGACACTGATTTCAGCTCGATTTCACTGTTTAGCCGTAGTCCGCTTCTATTAGTCACATGCACGCTCGCCATTTGTATTTTAATTACCGCCATTAAATGCCAGAAGGGGAGCTCAAATGATTTAATCCACAAAGCTTCGCTTAAAAGGATAAAGAGGAGAAATACAAACACAGGGAAATGAAATTACAGCTCAGAGGCTGAATAGTCCTGTCAAAGAATGTCCACGCACCATAATCACTGTGATAATGAAGAAGAAAAGACTAAAGGAAAAAAAAAAAGGAAATGCTTCATTTCAGGTTGATTTCCACTCTTGTGTCTTTAATTTCTTCCCATCACAGAAACAATCATTTTTTATTGCCCTTTATGTTCTCAATGGATGATCAGCACAGTGTGGAAGTGAGGAAGAAATCACACACACCTGCTTGATGTGTGTGTGTGTGTGTGTGTGTGTGTGTGTGTGTGTATCCGTCTTATAATGGCCAAGATATATGTGGTTTTATATGATAGTGAGGACCAAATAGAACTTTAAACCTTGAATGTAAGGGCATTCTGGAAAATGTGGGCATATGTCTATTCATATATTCATCATTTACATTTATTTTTATGTTTAATGTTAGAATATTTTTTTTTTCGATAGGCAAGTAGTCGTAATGATCAGAAATATGACTTTTATGCTCAAAAAATATACATCATGGCTTTCAAGTGACTGCGCCCTCTAGAGGCCACAGTTTGTTATGACAGGAGCAAAGGAGCCAATTGGAAAATGGCTTTTGTTGTGATGTCACAACAGGCTTGTATTTGAGTGTCATTTCACCTCCTGACCCCAGCTCTCTTTGGTAGAGGGGTACTGGGGTTTTCATGGTGGAAGCATGCTATGTTTTTCTTTTAAAGTAGAGAATAGAAATTTCTATTTACTTCACCACCACTAAGATTGATTGTGCTTTTTGTGTCTAAACCAAAACTAAACCACAGAACTGCCACATTATAAACATTGATTTGTAATAGACTTGAAGAAAAATATCTTGAAAAGGAGTATGACCGACCTTTTTTTAATTTGTCCTTTAACTTAGAGGTTAAAGAATTCATCATGTCAATGGTGCACTGTATAAAATATGGAAAATTGGACACATCAGTAAGTTTGATTGATCTAGAAAAAAAAAAATCCAAGAGACTCTGGAAATGTTGAACCTACGGAAATAAGCATGCAGACGTCTGCAGTTCTCACAATATGCATTTAGCTTGTGATTCTCTGAGACAGAAGCTCATTACGCTGTCAGCTCCTGATCCTTGGACTGACCTCCAGACACGTCCTGCAAGGGAAGGAGATGTGTGCTGATCAGGGGGAGAATTCCAAAATAAGGTAGTGATCTTTAAAAAAATATATATATATTCAGTTCAATTAGGCTGTGTTTATATTAAGCAACATGTATAACATATATATATTTACACAATATACATTAATTCCTCCACAGCTTTCCATACAAGGCTGCAAATATTTCTACTTGTGGTGTTTTAATGTAATGTAGAGTGGAATGCTGTGTTTGGTGGAGGGTGGGGGTAATATAACACTTAATATGACAAAATGCACGCTGGCAGGTGGTGAAGTTCCTTCTACAGCGAGCAGAACAGTCTCTTGTGTTTTTCAGGCTCTCCAGCTCAGTCTGGTCCATAGTTAATAAAAAAAAAAAATGCCACAATTCGCTCTGCAAAGGCATAAATCGACTTTTATGCATGTGGAGCTCTGCCTGCTTTATGTTTGTCTTACTTCTCTCTAGTCTATTGAAAAATTCAGCCAGAACACTACAACTACTGTCTACTGGAGAAATAACATAGCAGACCTGCTCCCCATGCAGATAAAAAGGATAATACAAAGATAGAGCATGGCTACTTGGGTTGGTTTGTGTAATTATAGTTTTATTGGTGGTGAGTTGGAACGTTGCAGGAATGTTGGGAGAGTCCAAACTAAAAAGAGGTGCAACATATCATAGTATTAATGGTCCGTGTTTTCAGGGGGGGGGGTCTATGAGTGGGGTCTATGGGGGCCCGGGTGCACCCTGACTCCTCACTCCTAAAGACCGCAATAGAACTTAAAGTGCAGTCACTCCTTGTGCAAAGAGCTCAAATAAGAAATAAGGCAGAAGAAAACACATCATTTGAAAGCCAGTCATTTGTAATCACTGCTTGTGCCCTTGAAAAAAAGTCTTCTCAATATATCTCTTGTATAACAAACTAGAAAGTTCAATTCAATTCGATGTATTTGTATAGCCCAGAATCACAAATCACAGATTTGCCCCAAAGGGCTTTACAGTTTGTACAAAAGCAACACAACATCCCCTGTCCTTAGACCTTCACATCGTACAAGGTAAAACTCCCTAAAATAAACAGAAGAACCCTCAGGAAGAGAAACAGAGGAGGAATCCCTCTTCCAGGACGGACAGGCTGCAGTAGATGATGTGTGCAGGTGGAAACATTACAGGGAAAATTGGACATTACAAACAGACAAACAGAAATGTAATGAATGTTGGTGTAAGTGGAGGATGAGGAGCAGGATCCATCACAGCTTCCAGGTTTCACCAGGACAGCTACCTGTCCTGGTGAAACCTGGAAGACCCTCCAACATCCGTAGATCCCTCAGTGGCTGCACTGCAGCATGCTCTGTGGATGAGAAAACACAGAAAACACAGCAGATTTAAAAGTACAATAGTGGATCATCAGTGGACTGAAACTGGAAGACGATTCCACAGGAGAGGAGCCTGATAGTTGAAGGATCTGCCTCCTGTTTTAATTCTAGAAATTCTGGAACCTCCAATAAGCTGCATATTGGGAGTGTAATGTTCTTGATGGTGATATGGGACTAAGAGATCCCCAAGGTAGGATGGAGCCTGACTGTTGAGAGCTTTAATTCTATTAGAATAATAAGTTAGTATAATACAGGTGAGATCTGCTCTCTTCTTCTAGTACCAGTTAATAAACGTGCAGCTGCATTCTGGATCAGCTGGAGAGTCCTTAGAGACTTTTTGGTGCAACCAGACAGTAAAGAATTGCAGTAGTCAAGCCTGGAAGTTATCCAAAAAAAAAGCGATACAAGGGGAGCTGGTGATGTTTCCTTTTTTTTTGCCCTAAAAAGAAACAGCTTGTACTATTAACTAAATTACAGCCTTAATTAATAACAGCTGCAAGTGCATTATCGCAGTGTTAAATAAACAGGGTTGCATTAAGTTTGAATCAGTAACGTTTAGGGAATGTGAAGCTTGGCAGCTCATTTGTAGGGATTTATTTAAAGGTCTGGTGAGGACCTGACTCTCAAACCTGCAGAGCCAGAGAGTTGATTATTATAATTTGATTATATATTAAGTATATTCATAACTGCCCTTCATATTGAACCCATCTGTATGCACACAAGCAGAAATGCGTTTTAACAGGGAACCAAATTAAAGTCACAGCGTATTGATTATTTGTTTGATCGTATATCGCCGTATTAACCTTGTGCTCAGACGATTTAAAACATAAATTTGGACAACGAGCTGTGTGTAGCCGGACCGGCCTTGTGAGAGGAGATGAAAAAGGAAGGGCAAAAAGAGTGTTTATCACCAGCTTTTTTTTACAAGCAGATGCTGCAGACTGGGGAAGGAAGTGGTGAGAGACAAGGAGAGACGGAGGACGACTAGCTCACATGAGGAGATCAGGAAACGAGTCAAAGAGTTTTGCTGTTTTGCAGAAAACGTGCCTGCTGTCCACAGCTCTCCCTCTGATCCTCCACAGTAATATCTCCACATCTTGATGGGTACACCTGAGCCGACCAGAACCGTCTGTGAAGGAGGCAGCGATGAGGAGGGAGGTACAATAGACCAGAAATGGGAGGGGATGGAGGCGTGAAGGAGGCTTTCAGCAGCAGGCGGGGAGAGGCCTGTCTGATTTTATCAATAACACAGACATGAAAGTATGAGCTCTTAATAAAGGAGCTGAGCAGGATGGTGAGAGTGAGAGGTCCGGGTTTACTGACTGTTCAAAAGTAAAAGGCTAGCATTCAGCTATTGAGAAATCCATTCTGGTAAATGACTATTCTAAGTTCAAATGTCTGGTTTATAGTTCAATATCTACAGAGGTGTGTAGGTTGTATTTGTAGATGTATTTCCAGCCAGCGTCACTCCAGTGATCTGATGGTACGTTGTGTTTAATAATTGCATTAGAAACTAATGCATGATTAAAAAAAACTCTTGTACAATTATTATTATTATTAGCACAGCTGAAGTTCAAGTTCATGTTCAGGTCGACTTTATTGTCAATTTTCTTTGCATGAACTGGTCATACAAAGAGTTTTAAATTACGTTTTTTTGCTTTTTCCCTGCAGAAATACTTAGACAAGATATAGAGAAATGGACATATAGACATTAAAGTGCATTATGTAGGTATCTACATGCATGTATGTATGTATATGTGCTTTGCTTATGCATACTTTTTTCTTGCTATTTACTAGTATTTTTTCTCCATTCTATGTCCATAATGCATACTGTGTATGTGGATCAACAAATATTACGAGTTTTGTACATAGTGTTGTGTATTTTTATTTTTTTATAGTTTTTATTTTCTTTTCTTCTTTTTACTCTGTACGCTGCAGTAACAGACAAATTTCCCTGTTGTGGGATCAATAAAGTCTTATCCTATCTTATCTCATAAATTAAGTGACATAGAAGTAGTGGTATTGTGGCGTAGTAATAAATAATAGTTAAAATCTGAGCTTAAAAACATTGTGTGTGTATTAACATCGTTGTAGTGTGACATTGTAGTGACATAGTAATAATAGATAATCAATAAATTTCGATCAGTTAAGAACCATTTTCCAAAAACAGTATAAAAAAAAGAAAAAACAGTGTATCAGGCAAAGTATGCAGCAGTGTGCGTGTGTGCGTGCGTGCGTGTGTGTGCATGCGTGTGTGTGTGTGTGTGTGTGTGTGTGTGTACATGCGTGTGTGTGTGTGTGCATCTTAAAACGTTTTAGATGGAGAGTTCTTTTCAGTTTGATGGAGGAAATCCTCAATGTCTTGACTATTTTTTTTTATTCATTTTGCGACTAGTTTGATAAATACATGAAAAGCACAGAGACAGAGTTGAGTGTTTGTTTCAGGATGAAAAAAAAGTCTATTCCACAATATTTTTAAGAGTTTGATCGTGATTCACAGGTTTCTGGGTGAGTTTAATGACCCTTGTAAGGTGTTTGGGCGTTTTAAAAAATAAAATACTTGACAGATGATTGAATGAGCCATTAATCAATTAAAGTCTATAACTTCAATCACATTAACAAACCATATAAAGCAGTAGGAGGGAGTGAAATACTATATCGCTCTGTGCTCCTCTTTAATGATAAAATACTCTAAGTTACTGTGATTCTAACTCCTTTAGCTACTGATAAGCTGGTGGTGGTAAAGTAGACGCTGTCAGGATTTCTTTCTATTTCACAGCCATTTAGTCGACTTACTTACTTACTACGAACAGTAAAACGTTTTACAACATGGCTTCGCTTCCAGGTCCACTAACGTCACCGCAAGTTATGAGAAAAAAGCATTTAAGCACCACGATTCTCTGTAGTAATAAACTTGGCAGGGAAGGAATTTAAAAAAAAAAAAACATCTATCACCAAAAGTAAACAGAACTGAACTTTCGGTTCATTTACTTGGCGCTCATCCGGTGAGCAGCCGCTTTATTGCCGTCGTTTTACTGAATAAACTCTGCATCTTCGTGCGATATCTCACCCCCTCCGAAGTGCAGGAAAAAACACACACACACACACACACACACAGAACATCAATAACTTTGATATCCCGACTGATGCCGTAGCCGAGTTGAGATTTAATAATTAATGAAGTTAATGATGCTGTTCGCAAACACTACAAATCCACGCTGACTCGCTTTGTCGACCAGACGGTTAATAAGCTCCTGTTCTTTCTTCCTGCTTTTTAAGCCAACGTCCACACGACGTTCTAAAGTCCATATGTTTTCATCTAAATATTATAGAGTAATATTAAATAACTTTTTATGAAATTTCAGATCAGAGAAGGTGAATGTAGAACCATTAATTATGTAAACGTTTGTAAGCATATGTGCTCACTGTGTTTTAATTCTAACAACAAGGAAACACATTGTTCCAATTCATTTAATCTTCACCCACTCGGAGCTTTCGCTGTTGGGTTTCATGCACATGCATCGCCCCCACACCCCCCCACTTTTACTTCTCAGTTTGAGTCGTTCGTCTAAAAAGTAAAAAGGTGCGACTGGAAGCTTAAATCTCACTCGTGGTAAAACGCACCTTTGTGACCCGCGCTCTCTGATGCAGTCGGCTGTGACGAAACGATGATATGAGTTCAATTCATTCTTTTTTTTTTTTGCTGGCTAAGATGGTTACGCGGTGAACTACGACCTCGGGGGCCCACGTGTTCGTACCGTGAACTCCAGGATGGAGGAGAAAAACGCCTCCTCCCAGTGGAAGTAATGGAGTCTGACAGAGCGGTGACGGTGAATCTTGACCAGTCTGGTCTAAACCTGCCCCCCCACCCCCCATCCTCCTCCTCTCCACCTGCCTCCACATCCTGCTCTGCTGGACGTCATTAAGAGAGCAGCTGTTCAGTCGAGAATTCCCTTTCTCCCTCCTACGCCTTCGCCAAGCATTCATTTATTTCACCTATATTAACTTTTTGCAAGGCAGCTGTATTCTCGTGGGAATCCACGTGGTCTTTGCATGATCCTGTGATCACAAAACGACATCTTGCTCGTTCTGTGATAAACGACAAGTAATTCATCAAGTCACCTGCGAGGAAAAGTGCTGCCCTTTTTCCACATTTCCAGACTTTTCAGACGGTTGTAAAATAAAAAAAATTGTAATTATCTGGCTGATTCAGGTGAGGAGGCTCCACCCATTGTCATAACATATGCTGCAGTCAATAAATGAGGTTAAAGGCAATACTTAACAGATAAAACCAAATATTAGCAGTAAGCTTGTGCATGGTGGATGACATTGCAAATGACTGCGCGGCTGCAAATGCTGATCCACTTTCAGCGGGTGTGTCCAAGAAAAGGGCAAAACCCTGTTGGGTTGAAAAATGAAACCACCGCAGACGTGCCCAAAAAAAACAAAAAAACAACATAATTCCTCAAAATACCACAGAATAAACGTGAGGATGCATATCTGACGGCACCTGTTTTCCACCTTGGTCATCTGATGATACAGTGAAGCGGGTCCTGGTCTAAACAAGTCATTTAAACACATTCCCTCGGGCTCCAGAAAATTGTGATTGACATGTTGTTATTTTGTATGGAGCCCCCCCAGGGAGCGAAGCAGGTACTTACAAACAGTCGTGGAGCAGCCTTCATTAACAAGATTAATTACAGGTGAATTATAGTGCACATTTTTACACAAATCCTGATCTAGGCTCTCAAGCCACACTGCATGTGTGTGTGTGTGTGTGTGTGTTGAGTGTGTGAGATTGGAGCTGCCCTCCAGTCAATTCCGGCCTCCAACTCCACCCCAGCTAATTCCAATTAAAGGCTGCTTAGTCAGCCGGGAAATGAACAACCCCGGTGTAGATTGAGCACAGTTTAGTGATATTAAAGTGTTTCCTTTTTTCATTCCTCACTAGGTTAAACATTGACGAACTTCTGGGCATCTGCTAATCAGAAGGTCGTTAGTTTGACTTCCGTCTGTATGTCAAAGTTGTTGAAATTAGTGATTTAAAAAGGCTGATTCTAAATGGACCCAATGACCAGCACTTTGCACCAATGAGCATTTTATCTTCCTTTTATTTTTATTTTTTATTTTGTTTTAGTTATGCGGATGTGCTTATTTGTATTTATATGGAACTCTAGCTTCCTTGGTCTCAGTGGGTCACAAAAAAAAGATTATTCCGAATAATAATAAATCATCAGCAGGCAAAAATGCCAAAAAAGTATTTGTGTTATATTTGTAGTAAAAGTTTTACATATTGTTGATGTCTCTCTCTCGTATTAAAATACAGTCAAAGATCCAGTTCCACTATGATGCAAAGTGACATTCCACTGCACGTTTACTTGTCGGTGACATTCCAGTTACTTTATTCAGGCAGAAGTTAAGTTTTGCATGAACTGGCCACATCATCCAGGATCAGCGTTTCTGTTTGCAGAGCTTGATGCGGTGTTCACTGTCGCTTAACCTTGCTTTAAAAAAAATAATATCATGATATTCCTGAATATGTCATGGACCTGGAGGTCCCTGCAGGCAACTTCACAACCACTGAGGGCAAATTTGATGGTGCATGTTAGGACCTGCAGGAATCCAACGTGTGCAGGTGCAGCTTCATTGACACAGCATAGGCAGTAAAAGACAGAAAAATAATTAATATTTATAACAAATATATATATGTATTTATGGTGTTATATTATATTTATAAGTGTCCAGATAGGCGTAGTTACGTCATTCTAAGTGGAAACAAAGAACTGCATCGATTACACACAGTTAACTCGGTTGTGACCGGAAGTAAGGTGGCTGGACTTCACAATAAAAGCACAAACTGGAAACAAATTCAGAAACGCTATGGGACTATGGGAATGTGTGAAAACAGAAATAACAATAAAACAATAGAACTTTAATATAGCAGATTCACACAGGCTGCAGGTTCATACTTTTTTACTATATTCCTGTGTTATATCTCATATGCATTCATGTTAATATTTTAAGAAGTTCATGCTATTGAATACTGAAATGTATTACACGGTTTCTACTTTTCATTTTCTATTCACCGAACTATTATCATGCTGTTAACAACTCACAATAACTTTTAAATGTGTTATTTAATAAAATATGCAGCCTTACATTTTTTCATTTTAGCTAAAAAATAAGGCCTTTTTTTTGATAAAAGGCTGCGAGACATTTTACATAAAATGCAATATACGTTTGGTAACATGTGACACACAAGCTATTTGTTTTGTAAGTTTATGAGACAAAACAAATTCATAATATTAGTGTGAATAATTGTAGATGTCACGTGTTGGTTTGTAGACTTGTGTTTTGATGCTGCCTTTATTTTATTTACAGTGAGAATATTTTAATAAGAATGTGGAGCTGGGTGGGAGCGGTACCAGATGAACAGCATACTGCAGCCACCTAGTGGTGGGACTCCTCCCATACACGCTGCAACTTTAATAATGCAGAAATTCAAGCTTTAATCTGAAGAAAACTAGTGAAAAGAGGCAGTCACATATAAACATAACCAACATTGTCTGCTGTTTATTCATTTACCTTTTTTTACGGACTGTGGAAGTAAAATCTGTTCACCAGATTTAGAAATGTAAATGAATTCAATTTTAATTTTAATATTTCCATAAGTTTTTAAAACATGATTTTAGCCAGAATTGCAGAATAAATAACCATGATCTTATTATTTTTTCAAACTTTAGAATGTTTTGGTATTCAAATTGTCACTATTGAATCAAACAATTTGATTATATTTGTGAATTTAAAAAATGCATGTTTGATTCTTACAGATAAATTCAGACATACAATTTCAATTCAAGAAAAATTAGCGCACGTACACGTCCATGCATGCTTTTATTTTGAAAGCAGAAACCGGACATTTAGCGTCTATTCTTTCTGTTTTCACACCGCTCGCTTTTCAGCACCACATGCAGCTCCAATTCACAGACAGCTCCTCCACAGCAGCATCGCTGGAGCCCAGGAGGGAGGCGACAACACCGGAGGAGCTCGGACCCGCGACCCGAACCCTCCAGGAACCGCAGCATGTTGGGTCCGCTGCGCCCTGCGCCGCGTCCGCACGCGGGGACGCAGCCTGCGCGTTTTTGATCCGCGATTGAAATTGACGGATTGATTGGATGGCTCAAAGTGCGTCTTGTGAATCCGGGCTGTGGGTGCTGCGCGCTGCGGATTCGCGTCCAGATGAGGCTCGAGGATCCGGCTTTAAATCCGCTCTTATTCCCCCTGTGATGCACCGAGCCGATCAGATGGTTCCCAACAACTCAGGGTGAGAGAACGGCATGCAAATACAACTGGAATGTGTGCATGTGTGTGTGTACGTGCGCGTGCATGCATGCATTTGAACGTGCGTGCGTGCGCGCGCGTGTGCACCCCTGTAGCCTCTACAGCTGCGGGGCACTGTCTGACTGCAGGTGCACGCGTACATGTTTACACACACGCACGTTCACACACACACGCACGTGCACACACACACACACTGGTCATGAGGAGGATGGATTTCCTGCAAAAAAGTTTTCTTGGATTTGACTTCCATTCATTATGATATCTAATAAGTCCTGTTGGATTCTTCTGTGTTGTCCGGTCATGAGTTGTGTCGTGCATGCAGCCAACGAACGTGCGGGCGTGTCGTTTTCAGGTGAAAAGCCGAGGTAGGAGCTTCCGTGCGGGTCTCCAGCAGCCATGGACCCCCTCCCGGAGTACTCCATGTTCCTGGTGCGGATCCTGGAGGAGCTGGACATGAAGCACAGCACCATGTCCTACCAGGACCTGTGCAAGTCCCTGTGCGCGCGCTTCGACCTGGTGCACCTGGCCAAGCTGCGCAGCCTGCTCTTCTACACGGCCTGCCTGGACCCGGCCTTCCCCGCCACCCTCTTCAAGGACAAGATGCGCTGCTCCATGGAGGACCCGCAGTCCAAGAAGCTGATGGTGGCGGCGGACATCGTCACCATGTTCAACCTGATCCAGATGAACGGGGGCGTCGCCAAAGACAAGCTGCCCGCCGTCCACGGGGCCAAGTTCCACAAGAACCAGCCGGCGGACAACGATGCCTACAAGTTTCAGGACTGCAGCCGGGGGGGCGGCTACGAGCACGTGGACCACCCGAGGGACGGGCCGCTGCACCACCACCACCACCACCACCGCGCCCAGCAGCACCCGGTGGCCCAGAACGCCCCGCCCTGCGCCAAACCGTCGGACTGCAACACCCGGCAGCAGTTCATCCCCACGTCGGACCCCAACTTCCTGCTGGGCGTCGGCAAGGACCTGAAATGCAGGGCGGCGTCCCTGGACAAGCTGCACCACCTGCCCCAGTACTCCAGCGGCAGCCCGCCCTCGCCGCCCTGCGAGATGCAGAGCACCTACTTCCCCATGGACACGGACAGCGAGTCCGCCACGGACCAGGAGTCCTTGCAGCACCTGGGCCACGCCGAGCCCTTCACCGTCCACTCCTGCATCCAGAAGAGGAACATCTTCAAGGAGAACTTTCACAACTTCGTGGCCTTCTCACCACAGGTTTGAAATCTAACTTTTATTCAATACAAGCCACAGGAATATCTTCTATTTAGGCTGAATGCTTCTCATCTGATTTGCATTATCAAGTCAAAAGTTGCATGGCAAAAAAATAAAGACTCACTCACTTTAATAATTGAAGTTGTAGGTCACCTCACATTAAAGAGGAACTAAAACATCCATGCCAATATAAACTTAATTTCAGTTCATTTTATTAGTATTTGTCAATTTGCTGATGTATGTGAGCGTGCTCAGTTTAGCAGCCTGTGCATAAAATAAAGCAGATGAATAAAAAGTCGATCAGGTGGTGGGGGGGGATATTTTGACTTGTGCAATATATACACAAGACATTCAGGAAGTGACGTGCAGCATTTCATTTTAAGACCAGCTTCAAGCCAAGAATAAAAAGGGTTATTGTAGGAAAACAGCAATAGAAGAAGTTGTCAAATAATTCTCCAAAGATACCGTAAAAATAATCAATCATGCATTTAATATGATTCTCGTAAAAATTCGTATCAGCAACAGAACCTCAAATTCGATAGTTTTATAAAAGTCTGAAGTTCAGCACTTGAATAAACGTACTTTGATACTTTCAACCGATGCGGGAAAAATACTGAAAATACGATTTATGTGACGATGATGGATGATGATGAGGATTCTGTTTTCCCGACAGCAACTATTAATTCCCGCTTTCATTTCAGGGCGAAGCCGCAGCTTTTCCCACTTAAATGTCATTACATCACCTTCAGAAGTGAAATGAGTCGGCCGTTAATGGATTATCCCATCGACAGTTCTGATAATTTATCAGTTTCAAGCAAAAAAAACCTAAATATTTTCTCGCTTCATCTTCTTCAACGTGAGATTTTTGCATCGGATCTTGAATTGCCACTTTTACTGTTCCATATGATGACAAATACATTCTTTTAGGTCGGTCAGACCAAAATAACACATCTCAAAATCAAAATGAGAAAATTGCATAGGGTGATTTGCAGAATTTATTTTTTTTACAGATAGATGAACAGTTGATTAATTTAATATTCTGTTAGGTCACTAATCCATATTGGAAATCTTATTCCCATGAATGCATCTTTGACTGAGTGCATCTCCAAGTATTTTCTATTTTACAGTTGACCTATTAAATTAATAGGTTTATCCCATTAGCATTTCCACCACGCAGTGGTCAGTGTGTGTGTGCAACACCGGAGTTATAAAGCCAACTCCTTCTCCTTCTCACTGTTGTAGGTCATCTCCAGCGAGGCCAAACCGGGCAGCAAAGCGGCGGAGGACTACCACCGGAGGGAGCTGCACAAGCCGGCCACCTTCTTCAACCACAGCTTCGAGCTGCCCTACAGCAACCCCTACTTTGAGCACACGCTCAACTCGCCGCTCCAGGACCGGCGGCGGGCCAAGCACGAGAGCCTGGACGACCTGCAGGCGTCCACCTACTTCGGCCCCACCACCGTCTCCGAGTGCGTGAGCGCCAGGAAGCCCGGCCACAGGGCGGCGGCGAGGCAGGCGGCGTGGCCGGTGAAGAGCCTCAGCCTCAACGCCGAGGAGGGGCCCCCCGACTTCGACAGGTCCTTTCTGAACGGCAAACCGCTCAAGGAGAACCACCACCGCAACGTGGCGGACAAGGACCAGCACTTCCAGAGCCCGAAGGAGAAGGTGGTGGCGTCTCCTTCCGGCTTCGCCAAGAAAACCAACGGGTTAAAGACTAAGGATGTGGCGCTGATGGCAGTCGGAGGCGGCGGTTTGGACAAGAAAGAGGCGCCCAAACGGTTCCGGGAGAAGAGCAGCCCGTCCTTCCAGAGGGGGGACAGCTCGTCCAGCGTGGGGACGCAGACGGAGCAGGCCGAGAAGAAGAAGGCCAAGGAGTACCGCGAGCGGCACGTCTTCAAACACTGTGACGAGGAGCCGGAGATCGCCAGCGACGACATCAGCGACATCTTCCGCTTCCTGGACGACATGAGCGTGTGCGACTCGCTGGGCGTCGTCCCGTCGTCCTGCTACAACAGCAACGGCTCCCTCTCTCAGGTCACGCTCAAGTCCGAGGGCGACAGCTCGCCGGAGCGCAACACCATCCGCCTGGCCAAGACCAAGCTGGACCGCCTGTTCCGCTCGGCGGAGGGCGCCGACGACGAGCTGCGGTCTAGCGTGTGCAAGCTGGTGCTGCGGATCGGCGAGATCGAGAGGAAGCTGGACTCCCTGTCGGGCGTGCGCAGCGAGATCTCCCAGGTGCTGTCCAAGCTCAACCGGCTGGACGAGAAGATCCAGGAGCCCGAGGACAACGGGCGGCACGGCGAGGCCACGTCCGCCTCCACGCCCGACAAGCCGCACCCGGACGCCGGCCGCTCGCCTCACGTCTTCCAGTGCCACACCACGGGCCACAACGTCAAAATGGACGCCGGCGCCTCGGCGGAGTGGTGCTGCTCCGACGGAAGCGCCGGCGACAGCCTCAGGGTGAAGGCGCTGAAGAAGAGCCTGTTCATCCGGAGGTCGTCGCGCTCGCTCAACGAGGAAGGCGGCGGAAGCGCAGAGCCAAAGGTCGCCAACGCCGGCAGCTCGCCGCGCGACTGGAGGACGGTGTCGTACTCCTGCCACCCCGCGGACGAGGGCAAGGACAAGGACAGGGACAGAGACAGGGACGGCAAGGACAGACACCGGAAAGCCAAAGAGGTACGAACAAGGCCCAAAGACACAGCATTTGACAGAAATAGAAAATAAAGCACAGATTCAGTAAATGAACAGACGATGCATCAGATATAGATAAATCAGTATCCTATGCAAGAACCTGTACACAACAAGCCATCTTTAGCCCATCAGGTTGCAGATAATATTTAATTATTTTACAGAGAAAGTTATAAAATAAGTCTGAAACACACTTTTTTGTAAATCCACTTGAAAATCTGTGTGAACACCTATCATCCACAGTGGGACTAATTAGGACGTTCATACAGTAGCAGAGAGTTTTTGCAAAACTTCAGGCACATGGAGCGAGACACAGAGTTTATATGGGTTGATATCTGAAAACAGATAAATATTAATGACTTACATGACAGGCTGTAAACTTTTTCTTTTACAGAGTCTTGTCTCTCGGTGACCTAAATGCATAACTGTGACAGAGCGGGATGACGGGAAACATGTTTAATGCAGCGTCTCTCTGCATCCACACAGATCAGCTCTTCAGCTGCCAGTCAGCAGCCATTCATCCTGTGACCAGGATGCACGCTTTTTTTTTAATTTTCTGTACTGAAAAATCTGATAATTTTACATAGTATTGAGGAGTATTTAGAATCTCAGTTTCTGTGCAGGGTGGAGTTTCTATCTGTAGAAAATGATACAGACCTGGAAATAAAACTAGAAGTGTGCCGCCTGTGCAGATAAGGATCAGGGAGCCTCTCTGGAGGGTAACTACTGGTGACACACTGAGCTGCTTTTTTTTCATCTCCTGCTCGCGTTCTGTGATATTACGATCTGAGCCTCCTGCCTGTTGTTTCAGGGACGGATCTTGGTGTTATTGGTGTTGATATTTCCTTCATTTCACAGTTAGTTTATTGGGGGGTTTGTGTGGGCTGTGTTTTTTTTTCGGCGTCACACTCAGACTCAACAGCCCCCTCTCACAATCAGGCACGCACCTCTTAAAAGTGTTCAAAACTAAATACCATATATGTTATAATGCATTAAATAAGAACATGATGCGTTCTATTATTGATATCCGTTATCAACGTCAAACTGGGTAGAAAGACGGAACTGGCAGCAGCAGCGACGTCTGTTTGAACATTTGCCGATTTGTCGAATTCTGACATTTCTGCCTATCTCTCTCTTCCTCTCTTTTTACTTTATTTCTCTGTTTCCCTCCTCTCTATCCATCTCTTTCTCTCTATCCCTCTCACTCAGCAGTCAGGAAGCAGCTTCCTCCATCACTAACACAGATGAATTCGTTAAGCCATGGTTCCAGGTTGAGTGTAGCTGCAGGTTTACGTAGATTCACAGTAACCTAACCACAGTGCCGGTCCATGCAACCAAATATTTCTAATTTCACAAAATGATGCGGTGACGTTTTCTTCTGCTAAAATCCCTTTAGAGACTGTTTATGTGAAATTCACAGCGCAATCACCGATGGATTTGTCGGCCTCTGGGTGTTTGGTTTAGTAAATCTCAGACAATCCTCAGTTCGCCCATCATGTGGGATCCTGCAGGCTTTAATCATCCAATACAGTTGAAATTTGTTAATAAGCCACGGATTCAAAGAAAGGCAGACAGTAGAAGAGGAATCTGGACACTATCAGCTGCAGGTTGACATAGAATTACAGTAACCAGGTTACTGTAAAGCATGTGACTATATATCAGTGCTTCTCTCCTGCATGACTATAAAATTCTTATAAGTACCTCTGCACAACACTGTATCCTTATTAACGTATAAGAGAATAAAAAAGAAAGAAATATGGACCAACTTACAACATAGAATAACTTTATTAACTAACAGAAAAGACAAAATAAAATTAAATCCTTAATTAAACAATTAAAAATTTGACTGACCATGTCAAACCATATGATACTGATAAATAAAACTACATAAAATGGTCTTATCAGTGATTGTGGTGTAATGTCTTTAATGTCTTTGTCTCCAACATTTCAGACTCAGTAACACACCGGTCTTTCACAGTGAACCAAGCGCTACAGGCGCTTCGTCATATTTCCTCGTCTTAGCTTTGGGAGACTTTGTTTGTCTCTTTATCTCCGTCTCTCTCCGCCTGTCTTCTCATCCCTGTTAAATATGTTTTCATGGTGTCACTTGAGGGTCTGCTACACTTGGTGTCTACACTTCATACTCATACTCTGTGCTGTATGCTCCCTGCTCACACTCTGCCAATGAGAGCGCCACTGCCCCCTAACGTAGTGGAGGTGCAACTGCACTTTATTCTACGACAATAAAAAAATTCTAAATAAAACAAAATAAAAAAAGCATGTTCCCCGAGGTCGGAGCGCCGGGCCCCACTATTTGAGAACCACTGCTATATATAAATATATTTTACATAATGGTAAGGATAGATGGATATACTGGATATTGTGATATTTTCTGCAAAATCACTTTAGAAACTGCTTATGTAAAATATAACAAGAGAAGATGCATATTTTAAGTGGTACTAAAGGTGCTTCATTAATATCATATAAATACCCATTGTAACTATAGAGCAGTCTTGCTGTGTAATTTTCTCATGGTGGCTTAATTCGCTCGGATATTTTACAAATATAAATAACACAGCAGCTGTGCAGAAAGATATCAGCTGATTCCGGTGTTAAATCTGAGCCTGAGATGTGTGGGCCGCTCCGTTTGGCGCCATGTGGCTCCTCTTGTCCCGCATGACGTCTCCCACGGCCAAGAGATATCTGCGATGAGGAATTAATCCTGTCGAATCTGGACAGGATTCCCCCAGGGTGTCGGAGAAGTCTCAGCTCAGCCCCGACGCTGCGTTTGTAACCTGTTAACAGGTAACCACAGAGATGCAGGAGCATCTTCAGCTGAGGCAGATGTGATGCTTTTGTTCAAAACACACACACAAAAAAAAAGTTATTTTTGGCTCTTATTATATATTCATACACCAAAAAAAAAAGTGTGAACGCTAATGAATTAAAACTAGTTTTGAAATTCAAAACACAGTTAAGTCGCTGCTTGGATTAGATCTCACTGCTTTAACTTCCCATTCTGAGAGTAAATATAACTATTGTGAGCGTGAACTATAATTATTCCTACAGGGGAATAAAAAACAAGCAATGACATACAATGTAAACCATTGCTTATCCGTATAACCCAGCAAACTAGACTCAACTCAATTTTATTCAATAGCCCAGGGTCACAAATAACAGATTTGCTCCAATGAGCTTTACAGTTTGTAAAGTCCCATCCTTAGACCCTCACATTGTACAAGGTAAAACTTCTTAAAAAACTCCTTTAATGGGGGAAAAAAACCCAGAAGGACCCTCAGAAAGAGAAATAGAGGACGAATCCTCTTCCAGGACGGACAGGCGTGCAATAGATGATGAGAACAGATGGAAAAAATACAATACACAACATTCATAGATGATAATGAATGATAAGAACAGGTGAACCCTGGAGAATACACCAGAATGAAGATGCTTAATCAGTCAGTATTTAGGGTAAAAATCTGACAAATCTCTTGTTTCTCTCCCTTCGTGATCTCTACCCCTAGAGGAAGCCGACGTGCCACACGGCGCCGACGTTGTGTTCTGTCTTTTGTGTTCTGTCTTTTTTTCTTATTTTAATCTATCTTGTCTAATTCGAGATCTGTGTTCAACGGTGTGTGTACCTGTAACATTATGTTCCACTCTTAAAAGCGCCCTATTACAAAAAGAAACACTTGTTCACCGCTGGTGTGTGAACGTTAACAGACAAACTGTTTCCAGCCTGTGGGCGACTGGCGTGGGATCAGGGCAATCAAAGGAAGTGGAGACAATAAGCAGCAGAACTATATTTTATCATAAAAAGGCTATTTATTAATGGTGGTTCACTTTAAAACACAAACCAGTACATGCTTACACATTGACACTCTGATCCACCCACAGCAGGTTGAACCAAAAATGACAGTCCCACATGTCGCGTTCCCTGTGTCGCACGCAAACACGTTTTCCCGGGAAACTCTTCCGCTGCCATTCAGTTTCCCACCTTCTCACATTTCCCTCCCCTTCTGGACTCTCCCGCAATTCTCCCTACACTCCCCGGTATTCTCCCAACACTCCAAGATATTCTCCCGGCACTCCCCGGTTTTCTCCTGGCACTCCCCAGAATTCTCCCAGTATTCTCCCTGCACTCCCCCGTATTCTCCCGGCACTCCCCGGTATTCTCTCAGCACTCCCCGCTATTCTCCCGGCACTCACCGGTATTCTCCCGGCACTCCCCGGTATTCTCCCGGCACTCCCCGCTATTCTCCCGGCACTCCCCGCTAATCTCCCGGCACTCCCCCGTATTCTCCCGGCACTCCCCGCTATTCTCCCGGCACTCCCCGCTAATCTCCCGGCACTCCCCCGTATTCTCCCGGCACTCCCCGGTATTCTCTCGGCACTCCCCGGTATTCTCCCGGCACTCCCCGCTAATCTCCCGGCACTCCCCGCTAATCTCCCGGCACTCCCCGGCATTCTCCCGGCACTCCACAGTGTTCTCCCGGCACTCCACAGTGTTCTCCTGATATTCCCCGCCATTCTCTAGTAGCCGCTGCCTCGCAACCAGCCCGCAGCACCATGGCACCAGCCGCCGCAGCAGAGGATGCGGACGCTCCACCACCGTCTGTCCAACAGTCTACCATCGACTGTCCACTTGTGTACCACCGTCTGTCCGCCAGTTCCACCTCCTCTCTCCAGTTTCCCAGGTGTTGCCACAGATCCCACCGCTGCCACCAAATGTGGGCGACCAGCATGGCCTCCCAACACAAGGGATCAGGGCAACCAGACAAATTGGTGACAGGAGGCAGCAGAGCTCAATTTTATCCAGTACATGCTTAAACAATGACACTCTGATCCACCTCGCAGCAGGTGGACCAAACAGTCTCACATCTCGCATTCCCTGTGTCGCACACAAACACGTTGTCCAGGGAAACTCTTCCGCTGCCATTCAGTTCCCCCCCGATAAACATGGCATCCGTCATAATAAACAGTGTTGTACTGTTGTAGAAATGCCTCCTGTTGTGATGTCACAACAGGCGCGGAAGCCTCTGGATCCAATTACAGCACTCGCTATGGTGGGGATGGGGGTAGTGTTTGACTGTGTGTTTGTTAGAGAGAGAGATAACTCAAAAAGTTCAGGACGGATTTCAACATCCAACGTTCAGTGAATATTGAGAATTTCAGAATGAACAGATGATTACATTTTGGTGATGATCCAGTAGAAGATCGCTTGGTGGTGATATTTTGCACCTGCATAGTGAAGTGTTGAGTGGGAGTCAAAATACTGCTTCGTGAAGGTCTGTGTTTTTCTAGTCAATTTTATAGAATAAAATGAAAATGAAAATATTTAATTCAAGAAACAGAACATTAAGTTCCCTTTTAAGGTTTAATATATATATGTGCTTCTACAGTTCACATATTGGTAAAACTGCAGATTTTTCACTAGTGGATTATTATCAAGGACTGAAATGGATTTAATTTTAGTCCCATGTACAGGCATGCATATGAAGGGCCGTCAGGCTTCCGATTTTAGGACATAAAATCTGTGGAAAAACAAAAAGTGCTTATTTTTCTGCATCACTTGAGTCAAATTCAGAAAGCAATCTCATTTTTTCCAGTCTCTGGATGTTTGGTTTAGTAAATCTCAGACAATCCTTTGTTCCTCCGTGGTGTGGGATCCTGCAGGCTTTGCTCATCCAATATCTTGCCAGTGGGTAATTCCTAATGCTTCAATGGATTTTTAACCAAAATCCATGTTGTATGAAGGGTGTGGAGTTAGTGGTCATCATGGAGGATATATTTCTGTGAAACAGCCTTTCTGGCTAATAGAAGTCTCCTAATTAGGAGTATTCAGGCTCTTGTATTCTAGGATAGGTGTATAATAAAGATTATTCAGGGATGCTCAACTTTTAGGCAGCATAACACATTTTTTTAATAAAATTCAGAGCTATTGAAATGCTTTTATATTTTTTTCTTGTAGTCCTGCTCTCTCATCTCATTTCTCAGAGAAGATGCAAATAAGCCTGTTTTCTAACGTGTTAGTTTTTTTTCTTTTTAATTCACAGCCTCATTGTGTAGTCCCCCTAAACCTGCTGACTGGGGCGCGCTTGTTAAAATGTCAGAACGTGTCGGCGGGAGTTCACAGGCGAGTCTTCCTCCGTGGCCTTTCTGCAGGCAGCTAAACGGAGCGGATGTTCAGCGGGGGGGTCCTGACCCCGAGCCGTCCACGCCGCCCTTTCGCTGTGTCAGCACATCCCTCAAAGCAGCTGTCGGCCACGTGGCCGCGTGTAGTGGCAGTAACGGGGCGGCCGCGTCTGTGCTTTGATGCAACGCCGCCATGGCATCACTCCCCGTTCCTGTTATTCTGTATAGATTTTGTTCAGTACAGTTCGGAGCTTTAAAATATAGATTGATTGGTCATCAATATCTGAGACATGCTGGCTTGTTCGTGGGAAATTAAATTCTTATGTTGGTCGCTGGCAGAAAATACTGTTCAGGCTGGTGCAAATTTTTGATTCCATATGCAATATTTTTATTTATTTTAATATAGTGATTTTTCACCGTTTCCTCAACTGCTACTCAAAGTTTATTCTCATTGCATTACAT
Source organism: Eupleurogrammus muticus (assembly GCA_036785175.1). Lineage (NCBI taxonomy): Eukaryota > Metazoa > Chordata > Actinopteri > Scombriformes > Trichiuridae > Eupleurogrammus > Eupleurogrammus muticus. The sequence continues at coordinate 30,473,203 of JAYKQN010000002.1, forward strand.
ATATACACATATATATATATATATATATATATATATATATATATATATATATATATATATATATATATATATATATATATATATATATGTGTATATATGTAATGCATATATATATATATATATATATATTAAACATAATGATTTAGTAATTTATGTTAAAAAAATATGTATGTTAAGATCCCTATGATATTACATTAGAAAAGGATGAGAATATTCTAGGAATAGGGATATTAGAATGATTATGTGCATCATTTCTCCTCTATTTCAGCTATTTAATAACATTAACACAGTTTGTTGCCTTTGAGAATCGTTATGTGTCATAATGAATGACAAACTTCCTGTTAGGGCTTTTCTTTTCGTTCACATGCACCAAGGCGTGGAGACGTTAAACACCAACGTGCCAGCAAAGGGAAAGAAAAGCTTCCTCAAAGCTTTGACACTTTCCAGACAATCTTGTATAGAAAATGGGTTCATTCCTCAAAGTGTTCAGTGTTCACCAGAGGAAACCACTGCTCAGGAGAATTGAAAGTATTTTTAAGCTCTGTAATGACACTCTTGGTTATTTTATATACAGAATTTTTTTCTTATTTTTATAAGATACCATGTTAAGACCAAAAGCAACTATACAATATATTAATCTAAATAATAAATAACAAATTAATGCATACTCAAATGTAATATAATGGAATACTATAGAGTGGAAACAGAGGAAGTGTAATTAATTTAAAATACTATTTGACAAGAAACCGTCCATGTTTCAGTGTTTTCCAGGTTTAAGCAGCAGTAGTCTGCACATTGCAAAATGGATTCTGATTCAGAAATGAAGATGCACTGAGAGATTTAAGAGGAATCCTTTTACCGTGTTCATTTTTTTTTCTTTTAGCCGACAACCTACTATTATAGTGTCAATGGATGCATTAGGCCGTCCGGGTCCACATGACACCGGTATTTTCTCCCCAGCTTTAAAACTGAGCCCGTTACAGCCGCTGCAGTTCCCCTTCAGTTCTGCAGAGTTTCCTTTTTTTTCTTATTATTTTTTTTTATCTCTTTCAGTTCATTGCTTTGATGCCTCAGCAAAGGAAAAATACTTCCAAGCTGGAGATCTGACTGCTCAGGGTTGCGTAACGCTTTGATTTTTCTGAACCGGATCCCATGCAGCAGAGCCGTTCTTCCTGCACCACGTCCACCTATAGACATAGATTAACAGTAATCAGGCTGCTACTGTGCAAACAAAGCTCCCTGATCACCACTAGCGATGCATTGGCTATGGCTCCTATCTGTGAACCTATGGTAAATTATGCTTAAGCTTCCCTTGTTCTGATTTTACATGTCTGGCTGCAACTTGTTGAAGATCGTCATTTTTTTTTTGGGGCTGCAGCAGGAGAAAAAAACTCGAAAAAACCTTTATATGTGACCAGAAAGAGTTTTCTGGTGAAGATAGTGGAGCATTTAGCAGCTAAACAGCCAGATGTTTCCCTCACAAGTCGGTAGAGCTAAAAGAGAGGGAATATTGGACTTAGATTCACCAGGGGAACACATACTCTTCCAGATGATTGCTGTGTTGCTCTGTGCAAAGCATTAGCCATATGTAATGGGTAATATACATACAGAGTAATATTATTAGGCCATAATAGGTTGCATGTATTAGTTGTTCGGTAATGTTCTAAAACAGCTGAGCACTGTTGTTTTGTTTTAATAAAATAGTACTTAAACATGAAGAAAAAGTGCATTAGAACTACTTTTGGCTTATGTGAGTACTGAGTGAACCCTCCAAAATCTGTATCTGAAAAACAAAGGGACCATCACACACCTTTATTTCACTAAACCATGAGGTAACAGCAGTGATCAGATGGTAAACTCACGAGCTGATGGAGGATGCTGCTGTAGATCTGAAACCGCTCATGTGGCATCAAGCCGTCTGTGGTGTTTTCAGTTTAATGGTGAAACACACAGAGCTGGTAAAGGTCGGCCTTGTATGTCAGGAGTCGGTGTTGAGTCTGATCCTGGTTGTTCTGGACTTTCTGTATGTGTACAATCACTGTGCAAAGCAGCAGCATGCACACCGGTTGTGTGCCTTTATCAGAAACATTTTAGCTTCATAACATAAGAAACAGACTCAGCACCGATGTCATATGTGCAATCTTCAATATTCTTCATCTTGTTGCTGCACTGTGATAAAACTTGAATCCAGCAGTGAAGTCGTCTAGGAACTCTCCTCAAATACTGGATGTAGCAGGACCCTCTAACCTGGATAACACCATTTGTCTATAAAATTGTTATAAGTATGCATAGTGCATAACACTGTATCCTTATTAACGTATAAGAGAATAAAAAATAAAGAAATCTGGACAAACTTACAACAAAGAATAGCTTTATTAACTGTAACAGAAAAGATTTAAAGTGCATTTGAAATTCAGAAATAAAATAAATCCTTAATTAAACATTTTTTGACTGACCATGTCAAACCATATGATACTGAAAAATAAAACTACATAAAATGGTCTTATCAGTGATTGTGGTGTAATGTCTTTAATTTCTTTGTCTCCAACATTTCAGACTCAGTAACACACCGGTCTTTCACAGCGAACCAAGCGCTACAGACGCTTTGTCATATTTCCTCGTCTTAGCTTTGGGAGACTTTCGTTTGTCTCTTTATCTCCGTCTCTCTCTCCGCCTGTCTTCTCATCCCTGTTAAATATGTTTTCATGGTGTCATTGAGGGTCTTCTACACTTCATACTCATACTCTGTGCTGTATGCTCCCTGCTCACACTCTGCCAATGAGAGCGCCACTGCCCCCTAATGTAGTCGAGGTGCAACTGCACTTTATTCTACGACAGTAAAAAAATTCTAAATAAAACAAAATAAAAAAGCATGTTCCCCGAGGTCGAACGCGCCCCCCCCTTGACGGAGCGCCGGGCCCCACTATTTGAGAACCATTGCTATATATAAATATATTTTACATAATGGTAAGGATAGATGCTCTGTGCTGTATGCTCCCTGCTCACACTCTGCCAATGAGAGCGCCACTGCCCCCTAATGTAGTGGAGGTGCAATTGCACTTTATTCTAGGACTTAAAAAAAAAATCTAGATGAGAACCACTGGTTTAGATTGAGATGATGTCTGGGAGGAAGCGTGATTGTATGAAAGCCCAAAGCCATTCATGCCACAATTGTCTATCAAATGTGTATGAAGCTTATAGCTAACATTATTAAACAAAAATGGTGATGTAAAGAGAAATAATCTCTTGTTTTTCAAAATCAACGTGCAATCTAAATTGCTTAAACACTATCTAAGGCTGCATTAAACAGTTATCAACAACGTTGCTTCATCCTCTTGCTGCTTCCTCCCTTGTTCTGTGATTGGATCTGTTGCTAAAGGGAAAATTGGGTCTTTGGTGTTTGGACTGAACCGAGTGGAGTGATTTCTCCTGCATTGAAGGATATGTAAAATGTAATGACCACTGACCACTACTTTCAGTTATGCCGGTTTAATTTCTGAGATATCAGGTTTTATCCGTGATCTGGATGGCTCAGAATACTACAGCTAATACTACTCTTGTTGCCATGGAGAAGGAGCCATAGTAGAACCTTATTGCTGAAGTTACAGAATTTAGCAAGAGTGAAGTGATCCATGCTGCATCTTGTTACATCACATGTCTAACCCTGCATTAATATTGTAGAGTAATCTACGCTGCAGATATTAAATGTTAATAGAATGTTTGCAGAAAAATTGATGTAACCACACAATTCTGCAGAATGTGATCCTTCAACAGGGTACTATGTTGCCATTTTACCAGCTTAATATTAACATTTTTGTGATCTATTTATAAAAAAATAGCATTTTTATAAGGTCCAAAAGCATCTAGTTGCTCCTGCAGCAGCAATGTAGTCTGCCTTCTAACACAGAGAAACACAGAAGTCAAGGACAGACGCTCTGATAGAAGTGGATCTATTACTGTTATTTATTCCAACAATCTATGAAAGGCTCGAGTTTCAGACCACAACAGAGTGGGTGGGTGGCAGGATCACCAGAAGCTTCAATATTTACACACGAGCACTGGAAAAAATAATGTTTAATAGGCTCCTTTTAATAGATTTTAAATAAACACTGTCTCACCTCATGGGGTTAAAGCAGGAATGTCAATGTACCCGCTGCAGTTTCCTCCACATCAACGTGGGTGATTCTTACGGTATCTTCGGTTTATTTGATCCCTGCAGCAGGACTGATATCTGCAGCCCGTGATTAGAGAAGTGCTGCGCCGCCGTGGCACAGGTCTGTCGCCGTGTTTACCTTCATTAAATCACGTCGCAGATGACACCGAGCCGCTGCCAACCGGCTGCACGCATACATCACACCGGCCCGTTACTGGATTATAACTCAGCCGCCTGTCAGGTTCCAGCAGCTTCTTCACCTTCTTTCAAACTGGCTGCTTTTCCTCATTTTTTTCCCCCCTCCCAGCAGTTTATATTTTTTATTCCTGGAACGTATGACTTTTAAATACATTTTTATGCAGAAGGTGGAGCCTTTTTTTTTTTTTTTTAATGAATTTCTCCTCAATCTGCAATGTCTCTGCTTTCATACAGAACCACAGATATCAGTAATCGTTCTTGTTTAAATTCACCAGATGACTTGATGGTTATGAAACAGTGAGAAGTGTGTAGATTCTTTAAAAAATAACATGAAAAGGTAGTTTTCACCACCTATATAAGATCAGTGTTGAGGATACATTAACCCATAAGAACCCAGACACATTTATCCTTAAAGGAAAATGATGTGGGTTATACCATAGACCAACACATTTCTAACGTTTTATTTTCTGAATAATACTTTTTATTCCCAAAGATCTGTTTTTTGACACATATGTAACATTAGTGATAAACATATTTTATATTAGGATGATTAGTATCTGTCACTTTGGGACTTAATGAGTTAAGTTAAGACATAAAACCTGATAATGAAGAGTCTGGGGGAACCAAAATTGCATGAGCAAAAGCAGAGAAATGCATGAGTTATTTTACAGGGCAATGACTAAAAAGTGGAGTATACTTTACTCCAAATCAAATGGACCACAGTTTTGACATATACATTGTACATGCATCCTCTATTTTTCCCTCTGTTGAAACTCCGGCTCCCAGAATTCAGAGCAGGTAATCTGGAGTGGGAACGCTTAACGTGCTGCACTTTGTTTCTGAAATTTCTCTTCGTGGCTTCAGTCGTCTGCTTCCATTCATCCCGTCCTCTCCTATTTTTGGTTCGACTCAACTCCCACGTTGCTTTTGTCTCCCTCCACCCTTTATGCCGCTGCCCTTTTTCTTGGTCCAAGTATGGGTTGTCAGTTCGACAAAAGCTGAGCCCAAATTTTTCCTTATTCAAATAGAGGGTCTAAGAATAGAGGATGCTGTATTCCCATTGTGTATAAATCCCCTTGAAGGAATATTTGTTGCTCAGTGGCTCAGCTGCTTCAGAGCAGTGAGAGCAGTGATATTTAATAATAATCACCCTCTGGTCTATATTCACCTGCACATACATTATCAGAAATAGCAGGCGTGCCCACACTGTCTGTGGGTCCTAGTCTGGTTTAAATAGATCTATAATGTGGTGGCGAGAAAATAGTTTGTGCAACTTATTTTTCTTAAGAGGAGGCATAGGTGACACTTCTTGTACTAGTGTCTGTAACTTAATAGTCATGATGTTGAATGACAGCAGCAATTAGTGATAATAGACAAATGCAGCAATCTGCATGAAACTGACACTTAAACATACTAACAGCGCAGAGCAGAAGCACTACCTCACCTGGGGGTTCATCCAGATGAAAAAAATAGATTTAGTATTACATTTAGTCGACATACAGTGGCTTGCGAAACTATGTGGCCCCCTTGAACTTTGTGACCTTTTGAGACATTTCAGGCTTCCAACATAAAGATATAAAACTGTAATTTCTTGTGAAGAATCAACAACAAGTGGGACACAATCATGAAGTGGAACACACTTTATTGGATATTTTAAACTTTTTTAACAAATAAAAAACGAAAAATTGGGCGTGCAAAATCATTCAGCCCCTTTACGTTCAGTGCAATAAACTCTGTCCAGAAGTTCAGTGAGGATCTCTGAATGATTCAATGTGGACCTAAATGACTAACGATGATAAATGGAATCCACCTGTGTGTAATCAAGTCTCTGTATAAATGCACCTGCACTGTGATAGTCTCAGAGGTCTGTTTAAAGTGCAGAGAGCATCCTGAAGAACAAGGAACACACCAGGCAGGTCCGAGATACTGTTGTGGAGAAGTTTAAAGCTGGATTTGGATACAAAAATATTTCCCAAGCTTTAAACTTCCCAAGGAGCACTGTGCAAGCAATAATATTGAAATGGAAGGAGTATCAGACCACTGTAAATCTACCAAGATCTGGCCGTCCCCCCAAACTTTCAGCTCATACAAGGAGAAGACTGATCAGAGATGCAGCCAAGAGGCCCATGATCACTCTGGATGAACTGCAGAGGTCTACAGCTGGGGTGGGAGAATCTGACCATAGGACAACAATCAGTCGTATTCTGCACAAATCTGGCCTTTATGGAAGAGTGGCAAGAAGGAAGCCATTTCTTAAAGATATCCATAAAAAGTGTTGTTTAAAGTTTGCCACAAGCCACCTAGGAGACACACCAAACATGTGGAAGAAAAATCGAACTTTTTGGCAACAATGCAAGACGTTATGTTTCGCGTAAAAGCAGCACAGCTCATCACCCTCAACACACCTTCCCCACTGTCAAGCATGGTGGTGGCAGCATCATGGTTTGGACCTGCTTTTCTTCAGCAGGGACAGGGAAGATGGTTAAAATTGATGGGAAGATGGATGGAGCCAAATACAGGACCATTCTGGAAGAAAACCTGATGGAGTCCGCAAAAGACCTGAGACTGGGACGGAGATTTGTCTTACAAAAAGACAATGATCCAAAACATAAAGCAAAAGCTACAATGGCATGGTTCACCAAAAAACATATCAAGGTGTTAGACTGGCCAAGTCAAAGTCCAGACCTCAATCCAATTGAGAAACTGATAGAGACATACCCCAAGCGACTTGCAGCTGCTGTATCGCAGCAAAAGGTGGCGCTACAAAGTATTAACTCAATGGGGCGGAATGATTTTGCACGCCCAAATTTTCGTTTTTTATTTGTTAAAAAAGTTCCAAATATCCAATAAAGTGTGTTCCACTTCATGATTGTGTCCCACTTGTTGTTGATTCTTCACAAGAAATTACAGTTTTATATCTTTATATTTGAAGCCTGAAATGTGGCAAAAGGTCACAAAGTTCAAGGGAGCAGCCACATAGTTTCGTAAGCCACTGTAAATTTTGGAAGACTGTTGTGGGCAGAGCTGGGTTGTTGCAGTGGACTGGAGGGTGGTACTGGGCTGGTGGCGTCCAAATATTCTCCCCCCCCTAAAGACCAGACAATAAGCCTGTTGAGTGGTTTCTCCAGTCACTGATTTAAGGCTTATTTCTGCTTCTGCATGTGTATGCTTTTACGGCATAAAGAGCTCCACTTTAGCGATAAAAGCATTTGCTCTACAACAGAGGTCACCAACCCTGGTCCTGGAGGGCTACTGTATGTGCAGTTATTTGTTCCAACCAGGCAGTAACACCTGATTCTTCTAATCAACCATTAGAGCTCTTTGCTAAGGATCTTCATTAATAGAATCAGATGTGTTACTGCCTGGTTGGAACAAGTCCCTTCAGGACCAGGGTTGGTGAGCCCTGCTATACAATATCAGTGACCTCCAAACACACACACTTTTCAAATGCCCCAAAAAAAACATCCCATATAAGTAAGAAAGAATTAAAATAGGCAAAGTAAAAAAGAAATCCTGCTACATACAGTCCAGAATATGTGTTATTTAAGGGAATATGTTTGGGTTTTTTTTGCCTGTACTTCTTGGGCAGGACTTTTTTTTTCCTGGCATGTCGTTGCGATTCTTCCTCTGTGAAGAGGAAGCAAGAACAACGTGTTACATGTTGGAACTTTAGCGACCTACGCAGACGTATAAATAAGCCTTTACTCAGCGGCGTAACGACCAGCACCATTGCTGTTGTGGCACTTAGGGATTATTGAAATGGCAGCAAAGCCACTGGCTCTATCCTGACCTTCTTGTTGGCCAGTCACAGTGGTGACTGTGAACTGTTTGGGCCACATTCTCCACACATGGTTGAACCATCCGTGGGTTTTAGACACATGGTCCCACCACAGGACAGACACGCCTTTCTGCAGCCACCGAGTCTGCAGCTCCCACCTCGTAAAGCCACTCTGCTCTGTCCTCTCCTTCAGAGCCCGAGCCGGTGTGAAATCAAGGACCCAGGGGTGCTTTTAGACAGCAAATTGATCCAGATCGACAGTGCACAGGAGGCTCAGGTTCCTTTCTCACAAACACACACACACACTTCTCCCCTCTATGCTGTTGTGTGTAGGGGGCAGGACGACAAAGACTGGTGACACTTGACGAGAGGTTGAACACTCGTAGTCCTTGACTCTGGAAAGAAGGAAAGGGGCCAAATGTCTATCAATCATGGACGACCCCTCCCATCCGCTGCATGCTGCTGTACTGTACATCAACAGTAGTTTGAATCCTTTTTTTAACACCCTAGGTCTGTGTTTCATCCTTTACACCTTGTCATTGATTGACTCTCCATTGACTGGTATGTGTGTGTTTTGCATCGTTGTGTGTTGTGTGTCTTGTCTTTGCTGTGATGCTCTCACACAACAAATGAATGATGAATGGAGTACTCATCTAATCGCCTGGGAAAGCACAGGAGTGTATGGATTGAGGCAAGAGGTGTGTGTGTGTGTGTGTGCGTGTGTGTGTTGTTAATGATCTCTATGAATACCAAATGTTTTCCAATAAACCAGAAACACGTCCTCTGAAGAGCGTCGCTCCCACGGGGGACGACAGTCCTCCCGCTCAGACTCTTGTCAACTCAGCTGTTTTCTGCACATGTCCGTGCACCAGAGGCCGGCTGCCTCTAACCTTCGGTAATTAGGCAGAGCGGACCCATTCCACCAAAGCATCCATTACACGCGCTCCCTACGACACGCTGGGTTCTATTTTAACCGCTTAATGACAAACGCAGCATGCTGAGGCTTGGAGTGTGTCTGTGTGTGTGTGTGGCTCCACACACTGTTTTGGTTGTATATTGAGCAGCATGAAAAAGGAAAAGGCTCAAGGTGAATACTGTATGGATCAGCGGGTGTGGTCGTTATTAAACACTCTCTCATCCGGTCACATCACAGGTCTCGTGGCCCTGAAACAGCCGGGCCAGTTTCCAGTTGACGCCGCTAGGAAAAATACGAGTCAGGGCGTCGACACACACGACCACAAATCTGCAGCCAAGCACAGACGGAGTGCGTTTTAGTTACTATAACAATGATAAATAAATAAACCGTAACAAACGGGTGAAGCCGTTCATATGATTCCCCAAAGGACGCTGGGATTGGCTCCAGCTGACCCCCGTGACCCCTAGTGAGGAATAAACACTTATTCATGGCTATTTAGTCAATCTAATTTAGAGTAGCTCACCATGTATTTGGTCATTAGTAATGCATCTTACACAAGAGATTTTACGTTTGAATATATTTAAGAAAAGAAACTGTAAACCCCTAAACGGCCTTTTTTTTGTGATAACACACACACACACACGTCTATAAGAATAGACATGTGCCCACATTTTCCAGAATGCCCTTACAATCAAGGTTTAAAGTTTAATTGGCCCTCACTATCATATAATACCACATATATCGGCCATTATAACACAGCTACACACATGCACATATGTACATCCACACACACACACACACACACACATTTCGACACACGTGCCTACACATTGAAGTGGTAATAAACTAGTATTCATGATGGAGAGTGAATGAAACCTGATTTTTGCACAATGGGTTTAAAAAAGCCCTAAAGTGCTGAGTAGCTTTTGCAACTTAGGATGCAGCTTTTTTATTTTTATTTTAAGGTGGAGTGATGGCTGTTCATGAGTCATGAATGTTAACGCTGCTGCATCACAACTCCGGTGTCTCTGAAGACTCAACGCAGCCATTTGCAGAGAATGCTGACTGCAATCTGAGAGCTACCTCAGCTTAATAAAGACACACACACACACACACAGATTTTTATCACCTTGTGTTGACCTTGGAGACAGATAGAAGCTTCTCATAATTGCTGTGGGATCAATGCAATCAATACTTCGCCTTTTGGAATGTGTCATTCTCTGTTTTATGTCTCACGCTCAGACAAAATTATGATAATTCACGAGGAGGGCCTCGCTATTAAGAACAAACCGTTCCCCGGGAGTGAATGAATGTTGGTGGTGGATGAGTTATGTTTTTGATCTCGCTATATTGGATGAAGGCTTTTCTTGCAGGACACTTTTTTTCTATTAGATTGTGCAGTAACCAACCGATCCATCATAAACAGAATACAACAATGTGAACTTGGAGTCGCGTGTCCCGTCCCTGACACTTTATCCATAATCACAGACGGCACACACAGAAAAACAAAAGACCCCGTATCATAGCGAGATTAATTTAAATTGCCTTTTAATAATAACAGGGCCTTTTATTTTATAAATGCCTGTTTCACAATGCTCAGACCACATAAAAGTGCAAAGAGCCCGTAAATTGGAAACTGTGCCGTAAAACAAGCCTTGGACTCTCTGGGAAATGAAGACTGGATTTACAACACAAAATTAGATTAGACAATGGACTAAATAAATTAGCAAACTCTGGCTTAAGCCTAATTGTTTTTTTTTTTTCTTTCTTCTTCCGGACACCAACCCCTGCTGTAGTTACTCGTTTGTGTGAAGCAACAACATTACTCAAACTACGTTATCATTACAATATGATCCCAAATTTAATATAAAATGACAATTTCAGTTTTACTTGCTGCTTTCTTTATTTCTAAAGTGTGGCACAGCAGCGCAGACAATAATACCACTTGTAAACACTAGAGAAGGAAATGAAAAGTTGTCAGTTTCCATTTTAAATGCATCTCTAATTATACTTAAAATGAGAAAAAGATTCACTATCAGGCTGAATTACAGTGTGTGTACACAAAACAATGTTAGTTTTCTTTCTTGTCACCGGTGCATATACTAATTCACGCCTCACATCATCGGGATATATTTGTCTAATCAGCTCCAGTTTATTTCTCGCTTGTTACAACAATCTCATTATTCATCTGGATTTTAATGCGCGACAGGATAAGGGCCGAGCCGTAATCCAATGACAAAACTTCCATCAATTGTCTTTCTAAACGTCCATCTGAAATTAATGTTGACATTTAAGTGTATTATCCGCATGAATGATTAAGGGAGACGTTAAAAGTTAATGACGTTATGAATCAGCGCTCGCTCGGGTCGGGTCTGGACGCCGACTGGCGCCATTCGTTTCATAGATCTGCACGATAGATTTTTACTGTCTCTCCTGGTGGCCTGATGATGGTAAAACTTATAATAATACACCTGCTTTTGTGTGTCACATCCTGTGCTCATGGTCTTGGACATTACCTGTTATACTGAATAAAAGGCTCTAAATGCCCAGACAAGTGAAATGAGTCATTTAACTGAAGCAGATGCTGTGCCACGTGGGTAAAAAAAAACTTCACTGACCTTTACTCCGTGTCCAGCAGGCGGATCGGGATCGTCAGTACGAGCTCCCCCAGGCCCACCGGCCCCCGAAACCGCCCAAGGAGTCCTACCTGATCGAGCAGGTCTTCTCGCCGCACCCCTTCAACCCCTCGGTCAAGGCCCACGTGAAGGGCAGCCCGCTGTACACCGACCTGAGGCTCGCCGGCCTGGCGGACGGGAAGCGCGGCGGCCAGCCGTCCTGGACCATCGAGGAGTACAAGTGCAACTCAGGAGAGAAGGGGAAGCAGCTCACGGCCCTGGAGCTGCAGGTACTGGACTCGATAGAACCCCCCCTCGAGGTCAAAAGAGAGCTGAGTGTAGCTATGCTGCTATTTCTGGTCATTTTAAACACCATTCACATCCTAGTGGAAGTCACATCCATGGCATCATGCAGATCTTATTGTAGTGGGTTGTTGTCTGGAATGTTAAAACTCAGGGTGGGACGGTTCACAAAATCCATGGTTCGGACCAGTTCATCATCACTGATTGTTGGGAAAACCAAAAGCTGAATTTCTGAACTGATCTGCACCTTTTTTTTTACTCTACTTTTTCTCATAGGCAAAGTGTTGACCCTCCAGAGCAGCAGGTGGTGGTGGTGACCTAAGTCTAGTGCTGATGCTTTTTTATTGAATATAACAAATAAACAAAACACATGTTAGAACTGTCAATGAGCCTGTAAAGCCGGAATCTTGTAAGAGAGGAGACATTGACAGTTCTAACATGTGTCATATCAGTTTTCATTAATCATTCATCACTAGTTAAAACTATTAATACAAGTTTCAAATGCAGATGTTTAACAGGTGACAATCGGTTTTCAAGTAGATTCTTATAGTTCCAGTCTAAAACCTGCCCAAAAGTTCATGAATGCTCTTTGCATTTAATCATATATGAATCAAGTGAAACTACTTTTCCTTTACATTGTTTTATAGTGCTGCTTCAAGGACTCAAGGAACCAAAGAATGTTTCAAAAGAATGAAAATTGTCTCGCTGGCAATAGGCAACAACTAGTTGCAATACACCCGGCGGTGACCCACCTATTCAACATCCACCGATTTAGAGTTTCTCTCTCTCCAACTTCCCATTCTGGCTCTCGTTCACCTTTCCGCTCTCCAGGCCTGACGTGAGCTGTCCATGGTGCTGAAGGAGTTCAAAGCATCAGAATGCTGGCCGCCACTAACTAATGCTGTTTATATATCGTGTATAAATAGCATTTTCTTTTAGATTTGTTAGTGATAAAACCCTTAATGGTAATCACCTTTCCATTGGCAGGGCGGTTTTAAGCCTGGCACAGTACAGGCAGTTTCTCCCAGCTTCACACTTGCCTTGAAGAGACGTCGTGGGGAGTTTTCTGTAGGAGACTTCAGAGTCTTATCCCTTCAAAGTCGTCATGTAGGTTTTCATTAGGGATAGTTCCTTTTGTAGAATATGTTCTGACCTATTCAATTCAATTTTTATTTGTAAAGCCCAGGTATTGGTGGAAGCACTTTAACTTTACGATTACAATACATTCAATACCTTCTTTAGTACGGCTTTACGTAAAATAAACTGCATAAAAGAGGCTTATAATTGTTAACTCATTCAGCATATTTGCATCCTTTGGGCAGCAGAGTTAACAAAGATATTCCTTGGGTCACATTTACGTATTTTTGTGTGTGTAAGAACTTCATTGTCATTTACTATGCTTTCTTCTATAATAACAATAGCACTTTGCATATACAGCTGAAATCTCAGAACCTACTGAAACATGCGGCTGAACTTTCTCGTAATGCTATCATTACATATTGTATCAGGAATTCTGGAATGAGATTAAGGTGTTTTTCTGTTGGAGAAAAAAAGACAGGTAGGAGTTCTCCGAACTCTTTCTGAACTCTTTCAGCAGCCCATGTGTGTGGGGGGAACTGCTGATTAGTGCTGCAGCTTTTCAGTCTTTCTCTCTGTCGCTTTGAGCCCACAGGCACCATTAAACTCCAACCATTTGTTGCCACCTAGCATTTTGATCAATGAAAACCGTCTGTTTCATTCAGCGGCCTGCACTCTGTAAATCAGTCAGACACCAACTGTTTCTGTACCTGGAGGCAGCAGAGTGTAGGGTACCATGCATGAAGCAGACACCCCCCCCTCCCTTATTCTTCTCACTCAAGCCTCCATGGGAAACTGGCCTTCACAAGGAAAGAGATTACAGTCAATCAGTTATTGATCTTTGCCCCTGCTGTTCATGTCTGTGAGCGTTTCAGGGATAAAAGGGATGTGGAGTCAGGAGAGAGCTGGCCATTTGGGTCGTTCCAAAGGTCGAAGCATTGGCTTTTGTGGTCTGATGCCGGCTCTAATCTTTACTGCCACATTGAGATCTGTGCTGAAATATATACTGATATAATCTTATATCAAACAATTCGCAGTAGAAAGAGCACAGACTCAACAGAGTTGGTGCTATGTGAATAAAAAAACATGACGTACAAAGAATCCTTCATAACACAGTGTATGCAACTGATGTTATCAGAATTTATGTCATCATATTCTGTATTTTTTTACCCATACATCTACATTCAGACAGCTCTATAATAACATCATCTGAATTTATTTTTTCTCATCCCCTTATTGAAACAGCTGCTGTTACTCAGATTTAAATATTTGCCATTTGGGCACTTGCACAAACAACTCATCAACTCATTTTTCGTAACAAATAATAAAAATTGACTTAACATGGCCTTTTTTTTATATTTTACCCAATGCTTACAATTCTAATTTGCAGAGCCATACCAACAGTGAGTGTACTTATTTTTTTTTCTATGCATTATAATAGAATCTCAAGGAGCACTATTGCACTGGGTGACACATTCCTTCACTCCAAAGATAGTTAATATGCTATTAAAAATTGTAGTGATAATGTGTTCAAAAAAGCCTTGGAATGAATGCAACTACCTGTTGAATTGTGTGAGTTTTTTTTCTTATGCGTCCTTTGACCTCTGGCCTCTGGCTCTTTCTCTCGTCAGACCCAGGAGTCCCTGAACCCCAACAACCTGGAGTACTGGATGGAAGACATCTACACACCGGGCTACAACTCGCTGCTCAAGAGGAAAGAGGCTGAGTTCAGGAGGGCCAAGGTGTGTAAGATCGGAGCTCTGATCGCAGCCGCCACCTGCACCGTGATCCTGGTCATCGTCGTTCCGATCTGTACGATGAAGACATGAGAGTAACAGGACGCAGTACTACTGCGTAGGAGATGCTAGACTTTTACTGTCGCCCTTCACTGTTTGTGAACTGGGTAAGTGACCGGCAGAATTACAGCAAATATCTGCTTTCTGGGGACTTTAATATGTCAAGTTGGAGTTTTTTTTGTTTTTTTGTTGTTGCAGTCTCCACTTCTGGTGGATTTTCTTGCCTATATAGTGCTGATAGGACACTTATTGTAACATAGAATTAAATTCAGCAAGTGCATAGTATATACTGTATATATTTTGGTTTAATGGTTGTAGTTTATTTAATTGTTATAAACTGTGCTGGACAGTTGGAATCTCATTGATTTCATTGTTTGTCTTAAATAACTGCATCAGATGATCACTGAACTAAATTGGATTTGTTATTGTAGCCGGTGTATGATATTTTTATTTTTCGTATGATTACTGTACAGTGTATTTGATCAAAGTTATTTTTGATGAATAATCTGGTTGAATGTGAGAATTTATCTTTATCAATAACAGCAAGCATTTTAAGAAATTTGTGCAACCCTCTTTTCTAAATAGAAATATATTAAAGTTGAAATAGAAGTATATGTGTATATAGATTGCAGTCACAGTACGACTGCACTGCCAAACTGAATGTACCGATAATGTTAGCCTACTCATGTGAAAAGGAAGAACTCGAGAAGCGGATTAGAATATAGCTCCTCCTTTATCCTGACTTACTGTATAACCAGCTGACCACACATACTTGCTTCTTTTCCTTAAACTCTGAAATTTCTTCCTTTTTCTGCAAGCGTTTGCTCAGTGAATACTTGAAGTTTGAAGCTACACCTGGGAAGCTCAGCAATATTGATTCGGCTAACTTCCCATGATGGCACAAACTGCATAGAAATGTATCCCACCCCCATTCATTGCTGCAGTCTCCTTCAATGCCTTAAATTACGAACACATGTGTGGCCCAAATAGTCCGTTACCATGTCCGTTTTGTAGACTGGTAGGCATTAGTTTAGCCTTTCTTGTTGTCAACAAATCCCATGAAAAAGCCAAAACCTACAAATGTGTTGTTGCATCTCTCAATGCTTTTTAACTTCCCTACACTAGTTCCTGCTGAAGAATCACATTTTTAAATAGTCCAAAGGTGTAGTAAGTTCATTTTATATAATTTTCATATTTTTGAAATTCTCAAAAAAAATTAAAAAACAGCTGGACACTGGTTTTTATTGTATAGTTACCCAAACAGGAATAAATTTTGTATTTGTTTGGAAGTATTTTCAGTGGCAGCTTTATATGCATTTGGTTCTCTGGTGAGTATTTCTGACAGGTTGAGTGGATATGGACAATACTTGTGAGTAGGAGCTTTTTTATGGAATGTGTTAACAATGGTAATGGTCTGCATTACATCAGAGATTCTATGTCACAAATAATTTTCAGGAGGAGAGTTTTTCAACTCTTTTCCACAACACTCTCGAGCTAGAGTGTTGGTAGCTCTAACCAAGTCCTTGGTCTAGAGGTTTGATTGTAAGCCCTGACCTGAGACTGGACCTGCTCACACTTGGGTAAAGTTGAGCTTGTTTATTTGAGCTAGATCTAAGTTTACACTTAGAATTAGTCCTGTTTTTTTCAGCTGCTTCACAGCCCTCCTGCCACAGAGCTGTTAGTTCCACCAGGTTGACACTCGTTTCCCTAAGTTGATGTCTTCAACACGAGTGTCTGGCATCTCTCCTAGAAGATGCCAGTCCACTCTTGAGATCTGAGCTCTAGGTATTCAGCTCTTCTCAATTCTTTAAGACTTTGTCCTGTATCATGGTTTTCTCCTCCCCAAAGTTGCACTTTGATCACTGCTGGTATTGTGAGGTTCCTAGGTCTTCCAATGGGTCTGGTCTTAATAGGCTGGCTAACTGCAGTACTGGTGGCCCAGTTCAGCCCAGACCTAGTTGTAAGGCCGGCCTCCCTGGCAAGTGGATATTGGGAGTTTATGTATGTCAAGGAGAGACTGCACTCAGCAACTATGGACTCCTCGACTACAGGGGGCAAGAGAGCTGTCCAGATCTCGTGTATAACTCGATAGGTGTACTTGGGGTATTCCCAGTTATCTGTGAAGGTGCTAATTAGCCTTTCTCTCCACTCCCATGACTGCTGGCATAGGAAAGCTACTACTTCTTTAGGGTTTTGTTCTCTTTTCTTAGTTGTTTGACCTTTTTTTCTTTTTCGTTGGGCTGCTTTCCCAGTCTAACTTAGTCATTTTTTATTTGGCAAAGGTATAAAGTATTCTTTGGCCAATTTGTAGGAGTTGGCCGCCTGTGGGTTGACTTTCCCTCATGCAGGAAATTCAAGAACTTTGTCCAGGTCTTCATCCAATCTGGACCATTCCTTGATTCTTTGGCACCAGTCCTCTTGGGCCACTTGATTTTTTTCCTCCACTTTAGGGTGGCACTGGAGGTGATTCACTCTTGGGGAGATGCGGGATCAGGAGTTCTCCTACATTCTGCAAATATGTGTGAATCACTCCTTTTCCACCTTAGACCAGTTGTAATGTATCTTGAGCCTTGTTGCATTCAATGCAATGGCATTTGACTTCACATACCTTTCCAGTCAACATTCTTTGACTCTAACTTATTCTATGTCCATGTACCTTGTCCTGGCAATTGCCAGTGTGGCCGTCCTGGTAAGAACTCGGGGAAACAGGCCTTAAATACTTTGTTTAGTGCTTTTTTGTAATTATATCATTAGTGAGATGACTAAATTTTAGTTTCTTAAACATGAGCATTAGTAGGGTCTTGAAGATCCATTTTGGCAATAATTTGTATGGTTCTCCGGAACGATCAGAGTTACAGGATGCAATTGGACTTTTAATAAAATAGCATTTCTTGTGGCCCTTGCGTGGAAGCCTCTAGTTTGTTTTCTGATTAGCCTCGCTAGAAATGTATAGCTATAATATACTGACTCCTACAGTGAGGATACCACATGTCAGAGGAATTTTTGTGGATACATGTGCCTGGTAAAGGGTTGTGGCAGCTGATGGGATGTCATAGATCGCCGGAATTCACCATGATCTTTTTGCTTTTTGGTTAAAACATTAAAACATCATTGTTTCAGTCAGCTGCTTACCCCTTCTTAATCACTGTAAAGGGTTCTGATGAACCATCTGCTGTCTGTGATGTTGAACACAGCCGATCTTTGTCTAAGCTTATGTTTCTCCAACTGTTAGCCATCGACACCATTGGATTTGCCTTCAGCACAAGAAATGTGAGCTGCAGTAAACTGTAAGAGTCTGTAAATAGTTTGGGTTTGAGGCACTTTCTGGGTGCAGGTGTTAAGGTAATTATTACTATAATAAAAACGTATTGTTTTGACTGTTAACGGGTCTGTGTTTTATGTTGCCATATTGTGTTATAACCTGAGAATGTTTCATCACTGATGAGGGCATTATGCATTTTGCCTCAAATTTAATTTTATTACCTATCTTTACCTCATTTAAAGGTGCTTACTTAAAAAAAAAAAAAAAAAGAACATGTAGAAGTAATCCCACTTAACAAGTTAATGTGCTTGTTTTATCATTATTATTCTTGTCTAGTCTTCTGGGTGGTTTGTAATTAGCCACTCAGGAAAAAAAAAAAACCTTCCTCAATTAACTCAGATCCAATGAAGGGTGGAGAACCGATCTGGTTTTGACAGTCTATTAACATCCGTGCAAAATATGTATCCGTCTCAATCAGTACAGTAAAACCTACTGGGATTTCCTCAGAAAGGGACCACAGCCGGTCCTTAAATTGTTCTTTTAAAGCATCATTAAGCTGTTTCTTTGTTTTTAATATTACGTAGTAGTGGCAGACCATCTCTCTTTGTTTAAGTCCTTCTGTGTCAGGGATTGTCTGAAGGACTTTGCCTCCAAGCCAAGAACATCCAGAGGCTGACTCATCAAAAAAAAAAAAAAAAAAAACATCATCTCCAGGTGTCAGCTTTTATCTCACTTGATTCCACTTCTGTTGAAAAGGTGGATTTTCTCGCATCCACCACTTACAGACTAAAGGCTGTATTCCCCTGGAATAGGGTGCAGCTGCAGATCCAGATCTTAAACCCTGGTGCATGGCCCTCATGGGTGTGACTGAGTACTATTAGTGGGAGGTATTCAGACTAAGCAGGTGGTAATGATCAATCACACGAGGTCCTCTTAAACCCTTTTTAAATGCAGCGACAGGTGAAATGAAATGAGGGAGAAACACTGAGTGAAAGGAGAGAAAAAAGAACCTGCATAAATTCTGGAAGTCCTAAATAGTTGATGGTGCTGGGGATGTATCCTGAGGACAAATGCATCAGTAAAAAAGCAAAACACTGATTACCATATATTCTAAACTAAAGATTAAAATTATTACTGTAATTACCATTGTTGTGTGATCCATGCTTCAAATGATAGACAGTAGATGGAACACATATCATTACAGCTGGTTAATCGACAAAGAAAAGATCCAACACTCTACAGGATTTTGTGGGAAATTCACTCATCCAGACAGTTTTTCTCAGAACTCTTGGATCAGATTATGTTGATATGGACGATATTATTTGTGAAATTTGTTGATTCTCACGAGAATCTGTAGTTTTCAGCAAACTGGAAGAGGAAAAATCTGCGTGCATGTGCATCTGCCATTTGAAGCTGCAAAGTTTGCCCTGTATTTGCACCTGATCTGCATTTCATTCCTCCCATTCCGATGCGAGCGCCCTCCTGGTTCTGGTTGTACGTAAGCTAGCAGGCTGGGCTGGTTCACAAAGGGTTAAAAGTCGCCTCTTTGGATTGTTTTGTTAGGACTAGAGTAGGTTTACCCGAATGCAGGAAACAGCAAGCCACAGAACCTTGAAGGATGCGGGTTTTTGTTTCACAGAAGTGAAAGTGAAAATGAACAAGGGATCTGACAAGAATAAACCAAAAAAAAGCAGCACTCCAACACAAAAAGAACAGATGAGGGAGACAGGGAGCGCGGCAGGGCTAATGGGTTGGATGCAGGGTAAGTGTGAAAGGGAAAAAAAACACGACACAGGAGGACAAACTGAGCAAATAGAAAAGCGGAACCCAGAATTCCCATGAATACAAGTTAAATATCCATCGCTGTGCACTAAATGTGATAAAATATTACCATTATTTGTAGTGGCTTGCATAAGGCTGCAGACCATGACACACTATTTGTTTTTTGTCCCTTTATTGCAGCAGCCTTTGCAAGTAAAGCCACTCTGTCAACCCCCTGCTTCAAATGTGCTGAAGCAGCAGATGAAGATCCTGAGGATCACACAGTCCTGCAGCAACAATGGATCACTACCCCTCTGTTAGGTTGCAGACATTTTATAAAACACAGACAACGCACATACGTCTGCTCGTTTCCTGTCCAAATCACTCAGCTTTAATTTAACGGTATGTCGGCTCACTAACTTTCTTAGAATTTCTCTTTGCTCAAATTCTCTTTTCACCATTTTCTATTATCATTATGTCAATATGATTTGATTTGGTGGACATCTTCATTTGCCTCTTCATGCATCTACTGTATAAATGTATAATGCAATTTGTCTTCATGGCCTTTTTCTGTGGGCAAGACTGGCCTCTTGTGGCTTGGATTAGAAACAGCAAAATAGTATTTAAAGCAGGAAATCCTCTTAAAAACACGCAAGTAGGCAAGTAATAGTACAACATATAAAGTAAACAACAGGGAAGCAGTTCTTCAGTTGGTCTTGTTTAGAAAAAAAAATGGTTTGATTGTGTGTGTACTTTATTATAAAGAGGAAGGTCTGAGCCTGCTCTGTTTCAGAAGTGTCATGGGATCATTTTGTTATGATTTGGCATTTCTACGAAAGCTTGTTCCTGACTTTTAACAATGAACAAAAGAAAAATCAAAGAAAGATGTCTTTGTCCACTAGCAAAAACCAGAGGAGTTTCTTTTTTGCAGTGAAGAAAATGGGCTTTTTAGCTTCCTACCTAAAGAGTCAGGTCATATTTCCCGACTCCAGTGAGTTTTACATGCAAAAAGTTGTAAATGTCAAACCTCCTTATGGTCAAATCATCGTCATTTTTAACATTACCCTAATTAGCGATTGCAGGTAGAAAGTTAGAAGATATTTCAAGTGAAATCTTTCATATCTTTCTTCAACACATATTCTAAAACGATTATTGGAAACTAAAAGCACTGAAAAAAAATATTTTTCTATTAAAAGCAATGCAAAGCTTTTCTTTCCAAGGAGCAATAGTCTGGGCACCTTACTATTGGACCCTGATATTCTTTTATTGGACCAACCCCATTGGAAGTATTGTGAGAATAGTTCATCAATTTGAAATGTCCAAAAACATGATTCCATCCCATCTAAAACGCTGATGCGCTTGTACCTGGGTGCGAGATGGAGCGACAAAAACATCGCTCTGGTGGAAGGTTTAATCAAATTCAATAATTCAAAGGACTGTGTATTATTTAGAAAGAGGGGTCACTGTAAGTTCTTCAAAGCTCTGAAATAAACTTCTGTTTTTCTTCCTCATTGACCCAGATTCGCTCCTAACACCATAAAAAAAGAGCTGAAACACACAACTAACCAATTTGTCTTCTCGATCTGGCATGAGAATAATTCCTCTCGCTCTGTCATGGTGACCAACCATTAGCAGCCTAATGGTTACAGCAGGTAAAATTTCCTTGATAATTCGCCCATTTAACGGCACTTCACAGAGCGTAAAAACACGGTCCGTCCGGTCACGCTGCTCAAAAATCTACAATTTCCTAACCGATTTCTCTGATTCAGCTCCCGTGTCCTCAGCCGTCAGTTCCCCGTGCCAGCCTCGCTCCTGTGATCTGTCCGTCAAACGCTCTGACCCCATTTGTGAATTGCAACTTCTTAAAAAATCTCGTTCCCTCGAGGCATCGATCAGCTCTCATTTCCTGCAGCCAACAGTTTTACCAAACAACAGGAAGCAGAGAGATGTTTAATTTACCCTTTATCCATTACTTCATGCATCGTCCTCCAGTTTCTTTCAGTTTAGCCACAGTTTTTTTCCAGCTGAGTATTTTGTCTAGTGAAATTATGTTGTGAAATTTAGACATGGTTACATCTGTGGGTGTTTTTGGAGTAAATTATGACTTAAACCAGATTTCTTGGACCAGATGAGTGCCAGGGAGACACACCTTCCAGCTGCAGCCGATCGCTGGAGATGAACGTGATGCGTACAAATCGTATCGATTCAGACATCCAGGACACATAACGAACAAAAACACAATGTTTTTAGTTTCTCGAGCGTGTTCCGTTTGTGCAGAGAGAACGTTTCTGAATACCTGTCAGTGTTTCACTGTCCTCGAGTTACCAGAGCCGTGCCTGCAGCACGCCCACCGCTGCAAGAGTACATGGAAACTACATTTTCCGTTTACAGGACATGGACGCCAGGCATGACATTGACATTTGCACTGGTGTGTTCTATAAAATTACAATCACGTTCCGGCACTACGACCATTTTAACACCTCCAACGAGGCGCACAATGTCAGCCCTGTCAAAATGTATTTATCGGTGATATGGGATATAATGTTACTGTTCCCATGTGTTAATAAGCCGCGGGGATGGGATAATTAAGCCATGTGGGAATGAGTTAATTAACATGTGGGAACGTGAGTTAATAAGGCGGGGAACGAGATGCATAATCTGTTGTGGACAACGTATTTTGAGCTTTGTAGAAAACTATGCAGCTCAGACGACGAAGGTTGTAGATTCAAACCATCTGTACATCGTATTTGTGGACGTAATAATGCTCAAGCTCCATTCACATCTCAGGGCATCAGAGACGCCAATACTGGTTTTAATTGTAAGCTCCCAATTGAAAATCCCCACATAGAGAGTGAAAACATAAAAGTGGAAACAAACAGCCCCCCCCTCATGTTTAGGTGTTAATGAGTGTGTGGTGTTAAGGACGCCTCACACACCCACCTCCAAACCAGTGGTGACAGCTTTAAATAAACACAGCCTAGTCCCTGTTATTATTCCGTTAACCTTTGGAACTCTGGCTTAATGAGAAATTCAAACCTTTTGTTTGTGAAGCGTTAATCACATAATGGACTAATATAAAATACGTACGGTGCATGCTACTCTCAAGGTAGGAATTCACCATTTGCAGCCAACATGCCGTACACCTGCACAAATATGACCCGATGTTACCGGCTGTGAGTGAGTCAACGGGATGTGGGATAGAAGCAGCTGATGCCAATTTGCCGACACGACGCTGCGGCGTTTCCGCCTGCACCGACGCCACGCTTCGTTTCTCTCAGAGACTTGCATCGAGGCGTCGACCGTTATAGAAACGGCCGCTACGCGCTTGGATTTGGCAAAACATTAAAAAAAGGGTTTGAGGGGGGGATCTCAAAGAAAGTCTCCCCAAACGAAACAAATTGCTCTCTGCTGCAGTTCAACTTTCGATCTAATATTAGTGTCTGTAATGAGGTAAAATGAGATGTTATTTAGAAATAGAGAGAAATGACAGAGGCTGATGATATATTTATGCAAATATGCATCTTCTGTCATATGTATGTCTGTCGTAAATCTAATTTATACATTTATTTACAGGACTAATGACTGAAAATTGTTTGAAATCAAGTTCAAATTGAATTAAATTGAACCAATCAATTATTTGTATCCATATCCATACCCAGAGGAGGCGGGGCTTCAATCATGAGTGGGAGTGGCCTATTTTAAGACTGAAATGGATTATATAGGATAATCAGAAGGTGCTGCATTCATTGTTTATCAGGATTCCTTCTACAGAAAAGCCTCAGAATGCAGCTCAATGTTTGATCATGAGTGAAATGTCGAATGAGTATGATAAGCTTAAGATGAGATGTTAATACATACAACATGTCTCTACAGTTTAAGGTTTAAATGGAGGCTGCCGTTGGTAGTCTAAAAACTATGATTGGCTTGTTTTATGATGTCATTCCATTCACTTTCTATTAGAAATCTTGCACAAGTTTTCACAACTAAGATCACAAGAAGTTGGTCTTTTGCAGGTAAAAGTATTACGTTTTGTTATATAATTTGCTTGGATCCTCTCAAAGCTCTAGGATGAGTTAGGAAGAGGAATACGGAAGAACTGACGGTATAACAATAGGATTCAGAGCTTTGATCCGAGCCTACTCCCTGCAGCTATTTCATATCTGGAGGGAGTGGATCCTGGAGCAATAATTATGAAATAGAGAGAAAAGAGCTCAGTCAAACCATATAAAACAATAAAAGCAAATCGCAAGTAGCAATGAAATGTACGTTTGTCACCGAAAAAACCCAGCACTGCAAAAACAAATTGACCACAACTCAATCCTGTTTTCAGTAGGTGCAGTAAATCATGCAAGCTAAGCAGTATGTGTGTGTGCATGTGCAGCAGAGTTAGTGAATCACTGGGCTATATTGACTGTAATTGTCTGAACAAAATGTCCTGTACCGAAATGATCCGGCATGAGTGCGCGAACCGTAAATCCCCACAGAGAACACAACGGAAGCTGCAGAGGACACTTAGAAGTTATCGCTGTGGTTTCTAGTTGTTTTTTGGGGAGTTGACGATTGGATATCGACACGTTTTACTCATGTGATGATATATGAGAAACCAGATGCACGTGTTCTGGTTTCTAATTATCATGGGCTGGCATCCAGAGGCTTAACATTAAACTATGGGTGTCCTCCTCCTCCCAGGAGCCCTGCTGAGGGAGGGGTTTATAAATAAGCCTTCCTCATGGAAAATGTCACCAGCATGTTAAAATGCTGTTCACAGGCAACAGGCATTTACACTAGGAGGGAGTTTCGGATGTTATCCCTCGACTGGGGGGCTCAGCGGCCCACTCCTGTTGTGGGGAATTCTGGACAGGACACGACGATTTTATTTTATTGCTTTGTGTTGTCTTTAATAAGTCTGAACCCAAACGCGGGCGCGTCCCATAGTTTTACATCAGAGAGTTTCGATCCGCAAACAGCAGCAGCAGCATGTGGGGGTCGAACCAGGGCTGGGTCCATTCATGTGGAGATTCCATTTAACCCGCTTCAGATGTTCAATGGTTATCACCATCACAAACAACACCCACTTAATGGACTGCTAACATCTGAGTTACAATGTGAAAATATGTATTCCTACAGGTTTAAATGCATCACACTAGCTCTTATATATGAGTATATTATGGCAGGCTCACTATTTGGCATCCTGCCTGTCAATGAGCCTCCAGGGTCCACTGCTTATTTTCCCCTCCAGATGTTCAGTATCTAAAATGACAGTCAATTCATTCATAAATAAACCAAATTGAGTTGTTCATGTCCTGAATGAGAATACATATGAACAGCCATATATGCATGTTTCTTCTGGTTTATATATGTAAGGAAGTGGACAGAACAGCCAATGCTGAACATTTGGCTGACCTACATAACTAAGTAAAGTGCTGAGACACGAGCATCGCTGAGGAGCTTTGAAAATATTTGGAAGGAGGAAAATAGGCCACATCAGTCTAACCTGACACTCAGATCTAGAGAGTCACGAGTGGCCGGAGGATTAGAACATGACAATAACAAGATCATTATTACACCTTTGCTGAGCAGCCCACTGATGATTGGATCTTACTCTGTTCTTAGACTGATGCCTCTCGTCCCTGATTCTTCACACTTTATCTGCTATGTCAGGGCTTAAAATACCAACCTCAATTATAAATTTCCTCCCTAAGCCCCGCCCCTTTCTGGGTACCGATAATTAGTTGCTTGCACAGATACAGGTTCATCCTCAGCCATTACGTTGGTTCTTTAAATAACCCAGCTACCTCAACATCAAATGTCTCACATCGTGCTGGAGCTGATATGAAGCCGGTGAAATGATTGGCCTCGTGTTGCCGCCCCCTGATTGGACTCTGTCAGTCCGGGACAATGTGAAGAACTGCGCACATCACCGCTGTGGATGTGCTTCTTTAATTGAACCCCAGTACAGCCGACCGCATCACATGACGTCTCGGCAAAGAGACTTGTGATGAAACTCGTGAATTTTTATTTTTTTTTTACCTCGGGGGAAATCAGCGATGCTCCGAAACGCCTCGACGTCTCAAAGAAAGTGTCTCGGCTGCATCCTTCTGAAGGAAAATTCATCACTCCGGATGGTTCAATTGCAACGGTGATGCCGATACAGAACAGAACAGCGTGTCTCTACATATCTCTGCATGTCTCCCGTATTCCTTCTTAGTCTCCTCCACCAGGTCTGCCCTGAGTGAGGTAGTATTCAATTTAAATGCAACATGCTGTGTAATGTGTGCGTGCCGCTGGCTTTCGGATGAGCGCAGGATGAAGACGCTCTATCTTTATTCATGTGTCTTGCCATCCAATTTGGCCCCCCTGCTGCTCCGCCATCCACCCTCTCCTCTCACTTCTCCCACCGCCTGTTATGTGTCTGAATCAAAAGGTTGTGACCTTTGCGAATGATCAAGACTTCCTGCAAGCCTGTTTTTATGGGCCATCAGACTGTGCAATACAGAAATCAGTTTCTCTCTCACCACAGTTGACGGAATGGTTTCCTTTCCTATAATTAGATGTTATAAAACGCTATAAAAAAAATGTATTAATGGAGCATGTTGGCCATAAAAGTGTCAACGTGGCTCCGTTTAGCCTTTCAGGCTTCATTTGTGTGCAGTGAATCATCATAATAACTGCAGCGGATAGAAAAGCAGCGTTTGGCTGCTTGTTTGCAG
Source organism: Eupleurogrammus muticus (assembly GCA_036785175.1). NCBI lineage: Eukaryota > Metazoa > Chordata > Actinopteri > Scombriformes > Trichiuridae > Eupleurogrammus > Eupleurogrammus muticus. The sequence goes on from JAYKQN010000002.1 coordinate 30,499,772, forward strand.
GCGAGACCCCCCATGATGTCATCGTTTTGGACAACACATTGTCTTTTCAGATGTGAACCCACTGAGTTTGCAGGTAACAAGTTCAAGTTCATGTCGTTTTTCTGACTGCGATGAGGCCAGTTATAAATCCCCATGTGCCGGCATTTAATTTAAAATTCCCTTTCCTCTAGGATCATCCATCCATCCATCCATTTTCTATCCCGCTTATTCCTTTTCAGGGTCGCAGGGGTCTGCTGGAGCCTATCCCAGCGCATTTTATGGCGAGAGGCAGGGATACACCCCAGATGGTCGCCAGCCAATCGTGGGGCACACACACCATTCACACACCATTCACACACCATTCACACACACACTCACACCTATGGGCAATTTAGATTTGCCAATTAACCTGAGCATGTTTTGTATTGTGGGAGGAAACCGGAGTACCCGGTGAAAACCCACGCAGACACGGGGAGAACATGCAAACTCCACACAGAAAGGTCCCAGACCCAGGCCCCAAGGCGGTCTTGAACCTGCGACCTTCTTGCTGTGAGGCAACAGTGCTACCCACTGCCCCACCGTGTCGCCCCCTCTAGGATCAATTAATTTTTAAATTTTTTTTGCACCAGCAAATTATTAGTTAAACACACTATAGCCACATAAACACAACAAAATAAGTACATATTCATCATCTATAAATCATAAAAAAACACTGATATTCTGAACTTATGGAACCTTTGTCTTTCCTTGAAGCATTTTTATATAATTATCAAACACCCCCTGGTTTTAATTTCAACATACAGTACAGGACAAATGTTCAAATACATTTCCAGCCCCATCTTTCTCTTCGTATTCACATCTTTCTTTATACACATTGTTTATCCATCATTTTCACTCAGTTCCTTGCATCAGTTATAGCCTGCAGCCTCTTTTTGAGTGCACGGTGTAACATAGTCCAGTCGACGTTCAAGTCCCCTAAAAATAAATCTCATTATCGAGATCACACACTTCATCTAACATGTCGCACGATTTATTCAAATAATTTAACTTTGCGTTTGAAGGTTGCTTGGGCAGAATTTGATCATTAGCTGTTCTCCATGGAGTTCTTTGTATTTCTTTGTGTGTGTGTGTGTGTGTGTGTGTGTGTCACTGTTTCTGTAATGACCTGCGCTCGCTGAGTGGAATCCTGTGAGCGTCTATTGTTTTCCTTTCCTGGGAAGAATTGTTGGCCAGATGTACACTGTGAATATCAACACGGGCGCCTGGGCCTTGTGTGATCTTCATTTGTGCTTAATCTTTGTCTATAATTAGGTGCGACTCACTGAGTTCTGGGCTCAGGTTTTCCTAGAATTCTTCTTGCTGGAAATACTCTGCTCTCTCTCTCTATCTGTCTCGCTCTCTTTGTTCATTTTCTTCTGCAAGAAATTAACAAAAGGACAATGTTTGCATTGAGCAGATTTGTTTATTCATCCTCTCCAATGGGGAAAAGCATAAATTTCTAGCAATATCCCACCAGCAGTAGGTAAAGTCTATCAAACACTGCTAATCTGTGACTAGGACATGATAATATTTCACTTATCTCAGTTACTTTATTTTTTATGTTGCCAATATTTTAATAATTTTAACACTTGCTTCTTGCTTACGTATCTAAACAATCAGAATCAGGTGTTCCCATCGCTTTCCAAAAATTCCACAATCAAACATCAGCTGTATTTATAGAAAGTGGAAGTGTTTGTAAAAGACGGGAGGCCAACTTTCTGCAGAGTCAATAACTACTGACCTCCAAACTTCATGTGTCCTTCAGATCAGCTCAGGAACAGAGCTCAGAGAGCTTCATGGAATGAGCAGCTGCATCCAAGCCTTACATCACCAAGTGTGATGCAAAGCATTGGATGCAGATGTGTAAAACACACCACCTCTGGACTCCAGAGCAGTGGAGGCTGGAGTTCTCTGCAGCCATGAATCACATTTCTCTATCCTGTGATCTGATGGATGTGTCTGGGTTTGGTACTGACACTTGGTGGACTCCATTGTGCCAAGTGTGAGGTTTGGTGGAGGGGGGGTTATGGGGTGGGGGTGTTTTCCAGGAGCTGGACTTGGACCAAGAACCCTATAGACTACGAATGGGATGCGACTTAAATTCATATGCAAGTCAAGGCAGGTGAGTGAACGACTGTACAGAAGAGCAGAAGAAATAACAAACTGGATTTACTGTTAAAACAATATTTAGTCACAAATTTAATCAACCAGAAGAGATTTATTGCTGTTGATATGCCAGAAATGAATATTCCTACTTCAAATAGAAAGTAGAGATTGATTTTCTCATCCCTATGTGGACAAAAGCTTTTTTTAAACATAGCTATTTGCAGGATGCATGGGCATGAGGCATCTATTTGCGTGAAATGGTAATAATTAGGAAAAGTTAACTTTGTTCATATACCAAAGCTACATGTAAGGTTGTATATCAAATCCAACAATGTAGTGCCTTCCTGCAGGGTTGTATAAAGGTGTGAATGTGTGTATTTATGCTCTTTATAATATAACTGCTGGTTAAAAAAAAACATGTGGTTTTGTTTTTTCTGATTCACTGCATGGTTCGCGGTTAGTTCACTCGCCACTTGCACAGCTGCTCTGTCACTTGTGCTCTGACCTGAGAACACGAAATATCCAATCATCTCGTCATGGTCCTGTTTGCCGATGTGGGTCAGAGAGGCATCACGAGACCGGTCAAGTGTTCCTCATGGTAACTTCAAACAAAGAACAGCGTCTCCAGAAAATGTCCACCTGCTTTCACCTTCCTTAATGTCATTTGTGCTGTTCACTCATTGAATCCAGCTTCTCCTTCCGACCACATGTTCATCGAACAGCTCTGGTTGCCTTCCTCAGAGACGTCCCACGTGTCCTCGCTGAATTATTCACAGCTCTGGCTGTACAGCGAACGGCCAGTGTAGACAATGTTTTTCCCATCATCCTGCGGTCCTACTTTCCGTCACTGTTTCTCCCGGTTTCTTTATGTGTTTCGAAATTGAAATAAATCGACACAATTTGTCCGGGGCGCTCTTGTGCGTGCACGTAATGAATAAATGAGGGGTCGGCACAGTTGTTAACAGCCAAGATTGGAAATCACTCCCTCATAAATCATACAGCTGTTTAATTCCGGTGACAGCTCTGGACACCGACACCATTGACCCACATCAACACACACACACACACACACACACGCTTCGCTGGTGTTACTGAACTTGGTAAGGTTCCTAATATTTACTGTACAGATCTCAGCTTTAATTTAAGTATCAATATACAGTATAAATGTAATGTAAAAAATGCATTACTTTTAACACATGAGGCCTGATCGACTAAAGGACTGCATGCATAAAAACACCTTATGTGAATACCACGTGCAAATAAATGTAATAACGTAATGGTGTGTACTGAAGATTACATCTTTCAAATGTGCAAAATAACATAAGTTTCCATAATAGCATTCAAATAACTGGGATGAGAGAACACAAATGGATTAATGTAGCACACCTTCCAAGCCCTGAACGCAAAAAAAAAACGTGAGGCCAAGCACAGGAAATTGGCTCGACTGCTAAAAATAGGTTCTTTGCTTTTCAGGAGCAGAGTGTCTTGCAATCATATATTTTTCACTTTGTCCTATTGTTGCCAGACAGCTACAGAGCAACAGACCAATTCAACAATATATTTATATATATATATATAGATTGCAAGACTCTGCTGGAACCTATTCGGTAATCAATCTACCAACTCAGACAAGGTGGTAGACGTGTGGATTAACACATACTGTACAAAAGAAACACAGATCAGACACCAGTCAGCAGGGACCAGCAGACAGAGTACAGCACCTGTATAGTATAAAATCACATTCCTATGTGAAGATTTCTGTGGTCAAAAAAACAAACATGCAAAATATTCATCTTAAAATGTGAACATTTTTGTCATGACAAAAATTTTCACATATACACATATACGGTGTCAGTCATTTTAACAGTAATTCATCTTTAATGGAACTTTTGTAAACTGTTATTTTTACAGTTGTAAACTGTTATTTTTACGGTTATAAATATACCTTACCGTTCAGCTATATACAATGTTACTGTATTTTTTACGGTGAAAAAATGGCAACCACAGCTGCCAGTTTTTCACCGTAAATTTGACGAGATTTTTTTTACAGTGCACTGTATCAGGATGAGTTCATTGAACTTGTTTTACAAAATATACTTCAAACACACATCATTATTCAAAGTAAAAGTATGTTTTGTATATTAAACACGTCTATAGGGGACCTCTATGCTCGATACATATTCTCTCTTTCGAATCCTTGCAATAACATTTTGTCTTTGATGAGGATTAAACAGCAAGGAAACACAGACACCTTTCTAGAAGCCGCCTCAACCCCATGTCTGCCTGCTACCAGCTACAGTAATTACATCAAGCCAGAGCAAACTCAGAGGGAATCTTGGCCGGGAAAAGAAGAAGCTGTTTGAGCGTTTCCATTTCAAGGTCAGCCAGCAAGGTCTGAGCGAAAACCAAGGCAGTCCTGCATGGAGAGAGCGAGATGCCATGGCTGAAAGAGAGCAGACCACCTCCTGACTACTGCGACTTTGTAATGAAACGCGCTGCACCTCTGAGGCCCTTTTTAACTGGGAGCTTTCCAAGCTTAGCAGGCCATGTGTAAAAACACACGATTTTCTGCAAAAAACTGTCTGTGGTCTGAATTGAAATCTGAGATTTACCAGAGGAGTGGGTATGTGTTTTTTTTGCTACTGGCCATGTGACCTGGACAGTCTAATATTTGCGCTCCTGAGCCATGAATGAAATGGAGATGCCACCACTGTGGTCCGATACTCAACTCTTACCAGCAGAGTAATTAAGGAGCTATCAACAAATTGATGTAACTGTTAGACTGATACAAAAGCTATGCTATTTATATATTATTTATTTGTCAGAGGGCCAGAATTTTACTGGACGTTAGGGGCCGGACCCTCAAATAAAAATAAACAAAAAACTAATTTTGGACTTTATAAGTCACCTCGCTATACCACAGTCAATCACCAGGGGTGTTCGAGATATTTTGCCTCAATTGAATCAACTTTTTTTATAAAGCACTTGAAGAACAAACACTAGGGAATTAACAGGAAAAGGCTTCTGATAGGAAACGACACCCTCAAAGGCCATAAAACAAAACAAAAATTGATGCGGAAAACAAAATGATGACTGGACTGAAAAATATGCATTTAAAATGCCGGGCCAGTTCTAGACCAGCACATCTCATCTAAATCATCTTCTCTCTGTAAAGATTCTGTTCATCTGTTCTACAAAATCGGAAGAGACAAGAACAATCAATAAATTCATGATTTATTTAACAAAACCCACAAATCCACCAGTAGACTAACAATCAAAAGACTCTCTGGAAGTTTTAAAGGCTTTGATCCTCACTGAATTAAAAAGAAACAAAAACATCTGAAGTGAAAATGGAAAATGTGCCTCGAGAACAGAACATGGTGAGTTTGATTTGACCCTGACGTGCCAACAATGCTGAAGGGTTCTGGTTCAAGTCCGTGAGTGGCTCTGACAGTGGCTTCCTGTAAAGAAGACTCCAGCTATGGTGGATTTTTTTTGTGACCCTCAAAAGCACAAACAATGCAAAAATCCACCTGTTCACATAAAGGTTTAAGACCCTTGAACTTCTGTAGGACACTCCACTGAAGGTTTAAGAATTGTGAGTTCACGCCTCTGAGTTTTGAAGTCTAACAACAAGAGAATAGATTGAAAACTGTAAAGAAAACTCTTCTTGTAACAAGCTTCTAATGGTTCACCAGGTAAGACACCTGTTCTGAGCCTCAACAGTTGTGGGTGCCAACCTTTTAAAGTCATAAACCCAAATTATCAATGAAAGCTCTAAGAAACTTCCATAATCATGTTACACTGGATACCACAGTGTGTTAGAAGTTATTTGTGAATTCAACTCTTGCTAATTTTAAAGGCCAACATCCAAAAGAATAATGAGAAAGCCCCTGGAGAACACATATTGGTATGAAGAGGGCTTGTGGAAAAGGTGGTTTTGTAAAGTCAGAAACCCAAATTATGAATGAAAGCTCTAAGAAACTCCCACAAACATGTCAGACAGGGTAGCGCAGTGTGTTAGATGAAGGAATTGAAGTTATAAGTCATGGGTTCAAAGCTTGGTAAGTTCTAAATTCCAACATCCAAAGTAAAGATGATAAAAGCCCCTGGAGAACATGTCTTGGTATGAAGAGGACTTGTGGGAAACATGGTTTGGTCTCTGACCCTGAAGACAGCAAATGATGGTTCATTTAGTCTCTTGATGTTATTATAATTGTTCTTGCTCACATAATAAAAGTATGCATTCTTAAATGCTTTTGATCAGACACCCTGAGAAAAGAGTGAAAAGCTCTAAGAATCCAAGCTCACCCTGTCTCCCTTGTAGCTCAGACTGTTAGGGACTCCACTGCAGATTTGAGGTTTTTGGTTCAATACTGCAGCAAGAAGAAAGATTGGAGACTATAAAGGAAACTCCTCTTGTCTGCAAGTTTTCGCTAGCTCACCAGGTAAGTTACATGTTCTGAGGCTCAACAGTTGTGTGTACGAACCCTGTGCCAAACTTTTAAAGTCAGAAACCCAAACTATAAAAGCTCTAAGAAACTTCCAAAATCATGTTACACTGGGTACTCAGTGTGTTAGAAGTTATTTGTGCATTCAACTCTTGCTGAATTTTAAAGGCCAACATCCAAAGTAAAGATGAGAAAGCCCCTGGAGAACACATGTTCATATGAAAAGGGCTTGTGGAAAAGGTGGGTGTGTCTCTGACCTGGATGACCACTGATGCTGGGTTGAATCCATATCTTCATGTTACAAGGCTTGCTCTTGCTCAAAACTAGGTATTCTTAAATATTTGTTATCAGACCCACTGAGAAAAGAGTAAAAAGCTCTAGGAATCTGCCAGCAACCATTGTGCCCTGCAGCTCAGGTTGTTAGGACTCTCTACTAGAAAGGTAATTGTTGTGGGTTCAATCCTCTGACCTTTTAGGTCCAACAACAAGAAAAAAAGATTGAAAACTATAAAAATAACTCCTTCCATAACAAGCCTTCAATGGCTCACAAAGTAAGATATCTGTTTCAACAGTTGTATAATTAATCCCTGCGCTTAGATTTAGAAACCCTAATGTTAAATAAAAGCTCTAGAAAGTTATGTCACAAAGGCTGACTCGGTAGCGCAGTACAATAGAAGGCTGACTGGAAATTTCTTGGCATGGGTTAAATCCTGGTGAGACCAACATCCAAGGTAAAGATGCAAAAATCACCTAAAGAGCATTTGTGGCAGATGTCCTCTCACCCAAAAGACCACTAATGCTGGTTTGAATCCATTTCTTGACGAATTTCGGCTCTGAATTTAAAAGTGAAGATGTAAAATGCACCATGAGAACACCCCATTAGAGACAGGTGATGTGAAGTAATTTGTGATTTTAAGTCATTACCCTGACACTGCTGATACTGGTTCAAATCCAGCTCTTGGGGTTCTTATCCTGTGAATTCAAAGAGCACAATGTCCCACAAAAAAGAAACTTTTATACTTTGTTGCTCAAAAAACGTCATAAAAGGTCATAATATTCAATGTCCCCCAAAAAAGGTAATATTATACTATATTGCTCCAAAAAGGTTATACTATAGTATTTTGCATAAAAAAATGGTATTCTATAGTATTTTGCACAAAAATGTTCATACCATAGTCTGTGGATGAAAAAACGTCATACGTATGTGGTTCAAAAAAGGTCATAATATTCAATGTCCCCCAAAAAATAGATATATTAAACTATATCGCTCAAAAAAGGTCATACTATATTATTTTGTATAAAAAATTGGTATTCTAGAGCATCTTGCATAAAATTTTTCATACCATTGTATGTGGCTGAAAAAAACGTCATACTATAGTATGTGGTTCAAAAAAGGTCATAATATTCAATGTCCCCCAAAAAAGGTAATTTTATACGATATCGCTCAGAAAAGGTCATACTATAGTATTTTGCATAAAAAATTGGTATTCGATAGCATTTTGCACAAAAACGTTCATACCATAGTCTGTGGCTGAAAAAATGTCATAATATGCAATATCCCCCGAAAAAAGGTCATAATATATTATATTGCTCAGAAACTGTTATACTATAGTATTTTGCATAAAAAAATGGTGTAAAAAATTGGCATGTTGCGCAAAAATGTTCATACCATAGTCTGTGGCTGAAAAAAACGTCATACTATAGTATGTGGTTCAAAAAAAGTCATAATATTCAATGTCCTCCAAAAAAGGTAATATTATACTATATCGCTCAATAAAGGTTATACTATATTATTTTATATAAAAAAATGGTATTCTATAGCATCTTGTGTAAAATTGTTCATGCTATAGTATGTGGCTGAAAAAATGTCATAATATACAATATCCCCCGAAAAAGGTCATAATATACTATATTGCTCAGAAAAGGTTATACTATAGTATTTTGCATAAAAAATAGTATTCTATAGCATTTTGCACAAAAATGCTCATACCATAGTCTGTGGCTGAAAAAAACGTCATACTATAGTATATGGTTCAAAAAAGGTCATAATATTCAATGTCCCCCAAAAAAGGTAATATTATACTATATCGCTCAAAAAAGGTCATACTATATTATTTTGTATAAGAAATTGGTATTCTATAGCATCTTGCATAAAATTTTTCATGCTATAGTATGTGGCTGAAAAAATGTCATAATATACAATATCCCCCGAAAAAGGTCATAATATACTATATTGCTCAGAAAAGGTTATACTATAGTATTTCGCATAAAAAATTGGTAATCTATAGTATTTTGCACAAAAATGTTCATACCATAGTCTGTGGCTGAAAAAAACGTCATACTATAGTATGAGGTTCAAAAAAGGTCATAATATTCAATGTCCCCCAAAAAAGGTCATATTATACTATATCACTCAAAAAAGGTCATACTATAGTATTTTGCATAAAAAATTGGTATTCTATAGCATATTGCACAAAAATTTCTATACCATAGTCTGTGGCCAAAAAAAATGTCATACTATAGTATGTGCTTCAAAAAAGGTCATAATATTCAATGTCCCCCAAAAAAGGTAATATTATACTATATTGCTCTAAAAAGGGTATACTATAGTATTTTGCATAAAAAATTGGTATTCTATAGCATGTTGCGCAAAAATGTTTTAATGCTATAGTATGTGGCTGAAAAAATGTCATAATATACAATATCCCCCGAAAAAGGTCATAATATACTATATTGCTCAGAAAAGGTTATACTATAGTATTTTGCATAAAAAATTGGTATTCTATAGCATATTGCACAAAAATTTCTATACCATAGTCTGTGGCCGAAAAAAATGTCATACTATAGTATGTGCTTCAAAAAAGGTCATAATATTCAATGTCCCCCAAAAAAGGTAATATTATACTATATCGCTCAAAAAAGGTCATACTATATTATTTTGTATAAGAAATTGGTATTCTATAGCATCTTGCATAAAATTTTTCATGCTATAGTATGTGGCTGAAAAAATGTCATAATATACAATATCCCCCGAAAAAGGTCATAATATACTATATTGCTCCAAAAACGTCATACTATAATATTTTGAATAAAAAATTTGTATTCTATAGCATCTTGCATAAAATTTTTCATGCTATAGTATGTGGCTGAAAAAATGTCATAATATACAATATCCCCCGAAAAAGGTCATAATATACTATATTGCTCAGAAAAGGTTATACTATAGTATTTCGCATAAAAAATTGGTAATCTATAGTATTTTGCACAAAAATGTTCATACCATAGTCTGTGGCTGAAAAAAACGTCATACTATAGTATGAGGTTCAAAAAAGGTCATAATATTCAATGTCCCCCAAAAAAGGTAATTTTATACTATATCGCTCAGAAAAGGTCATACTATAGTATTTTGCATAAAAAAGTGGTATTCTATAGCATTTTGCACAAAAATGTTCATACCATAATCTGTGGCTGAAAAAAACGTCATACTATAGTATGTGGTTCCTAAGAGGTCATAATATACAATATCACCCAAAATAGTTCATATTATACTATATCGCTCCAAAAACGTCATACTATAATATTTTGAATAAAAAATTTGTGTTCTATAGCATCTTGCATAAAATTTTTCATGCTATAGTATGTGGCTGAAAAAATGTCATAATATGCAATATCCCCCGAAAAAAGGTCATAATATACTATATTGCTCAGAAACTGTTATACTATAGTATTTTGCATAAAAAAAATGGTGTAAAAAAATTGGCATGTTGCGCAAAAATGTTCATACCATAGTATGTGGTTCAAAAAAAGTCATAATATTCAATGTCCTCCAAAAAAGGTAATATTATACTATATCGCTCAAAAAAGGTTATACTATATTATTTTATATAAAAAATTGGTATTCTATAGCATCTTGTGTAAAATTTTTCATGCTATAGTATGTGGCTGAAAAAATGTCATAATATACAATATCGCCCGAAAAAGGTCATAATATACTATATTGCTCAGAAAAGGTTATACTATAGTATTTTGCATAAAAAATTGGTATTCTATAGCATTTTGCACAAAAATGTTCATACCATAATCTGTGGCTGAAAAAACGTCATACTATAGTATGTGGTTCAAAAAAGGTCATAATATTCAATGTCCCCCAAAAAAGGTCATATTATACTATATCACTCAAAAAAGGTCATACTATAGTATTTTGCATAAAAAATTGGTATTCTATAGCATATTGCACAAAAATTTCTATACCATAGTCTGTGGCCGAAAAAAATGTCATACTATAGTATGTGCTTCAAAAAAGGTCATAATATTCAATGTCCCCCAAAAAAGGTCATATTATACTATATCACTCAAAAAAGGTCATACTATAGTATTTTGCATAAAAAATTGGTATTCTATAGCATATTGCACAAAAATTTCTATACCATAGTCTGTGGCCGAAAAAAATGTCATACTATAGTATGTGCTTCAAAAAAGGTCATAATATTCAATGTCCCCCAAAAAAGGTAATATTATACTATATTGCTCCAAAAAGGGTATACTAAAGTATTTTGCATAAAAAATTGGTATTCTATAGCATGTTGCGCAAAAATGTTTTAATGCTATAGTATGTGGCTGAAAAAATGTCATAATATACAATATCCCCCGAAAAATTTCATAATATACTATATTGCTCAGAAAAGGTTATACTATAGTATTTTGCATAAAAAATTGGTATTCTATAGCATATTGCACAAAAATTTCTACACCATAGTCTGTGGCCGAAAAAAATGTCATACTATAGTATGTGCTTCAAAAAAGGTCATAATATTCAATGTCCCCCAAAAAAGGTAATATTATACTATATTGCTCCAAAAAGGTTATACTATAGTATTTTGCATAAAAAATTGGTATTCTATAGCATTTTGCACAAAAATGTTCATACCATAATCTGTGGCTGAAAAAAACGTCATACTTTAGTATGTGGTTCCAAAGAGGTCATAATATACAATATCACCCAAAATAGTTCATATTATACTATATCGCTCCAAAAACGTCATACTATAATATTTTGAATAAAAAATTTGTATTCTATAGCATCTTGCATAAAATTTTTCATGCTATAGTATGTGGCTGAAAAAATGTCATAATATACAATATCCCCCGAAAAAGGTCATAATATACTATATTGCTCAGAAAAGGTTATACTATAGTATTTTGCATAAAAAATAGTATTCTATAGCATTTTGCACAAAAATGCTCATACCATAGTCTGTGGCTGAAAAAAACGTCATACTATAGTATATGGTTCAAAAAAGGTCATAATATTCAATGTCCCCCAAAAAAGGTAATATTATACTATATCGCTCAAAAAAGGTCATACTATATTATTTTGTATAAGAAATTGGTATTCTATAGCATCTTGCATAAAATTTTTCATGCTATAGTATGTGGCTGAAAAAATGTCATAATATACAATATCCCCCGAAAAAGGTCATAATATACTATATTGCTCAGAAAAGGTTATACTATAGTATTTCGCATAAAAAATTGGTAATCTATAGTATTTTGCACAAAAATGTTCATACCATAGTCTGTGGCTGAAAAAAACGTCATACTATAGTATGAGGTTCAAAAAAGGTCATAATATTCAATGTCCCCCAAAAAAGGTAATTTTATACTATATCGCTCAGAAAAGGTCATACTATAGTATTTTGCATAAAAAAATGGTATTCTATAGCATTTTGCACAAAAATGTTCATACCATAGTCTGTGGATGAAAAAAACATCATACTATAGTATGTGGTTCAAAAAAGGTCATAATATTCAATGTCCCCCAAAAAAGGTAATTTTATACGATATCGCTCAGAAAAGGTCATACTATAGTATTTTGCATAAAAAATTGGTATTCGATAGCATTTTGCACAAAAACGTTCATACCATAGTCTGTGGCTGAAAAAATGTCATAATATGCAATATCCCCCGAAAAAAGGTCATAATATATTATATTGCTCAGAAACTGTTATACTATAGTATTTTGCATAAAAAAATGGTGTAAAAAATTGGCATGTTGCGCAAAAATGTTCATACCATAGTCTGTGGCTGAAAAAAACGTCATACTATAGTATGTGGTTCAAAAAAAGTCATAATATTCAATGTCCTCCAAAAAAGGTAATATTATACTATATCGCTCAATAAAGGTTATACTATATTATTTTATATAAAAAAATGGTATTCTATAGCATCTTGTGTAAAATTGTTCATGCTATAGTATGTGGCTGAAAAAATGTCATAATATACAATATCCCCCGAAAAAGGTCATAATATACTATATTGCTCAGAAAAGGTTATACTATAGTATTTTGCATAAAAAATAGTATTCTATAGCATTTTGCACAAAAATGCTCATACCATAGTCTGTGGCTGAAAAAAACGTCATACTATAGTATATGGTTCAAAAAAGGTCATAATATTCAATGTCCCCCAAAAAAGGTAATATTATACTATATCGCTCAAAAAAGGTCATACTATATTATTTTGTATAAGAAATTGGTATTCTATAGCATCTTGCATAAAATTTTTCATGCTATAGTATGTGGCTGAAAAAATGTCATAATATACAATATCCCCCGAAAAAGGTCATAATATACTATATTGCTCAGAAAAGGTTATACTATAGTATTTCGCATAAAAAATTGGTAATCTATAGTATTTTGCACAAAAATGTTCATACCATAGTCTGTGGCTGAAAAAAACGTCATACTATAGTATGAGGTTCAAAAAAGGTCATAATATTCAATGTCCCCCAAAAAAGGTCATATTATACTATATCACTCAAAAAAGGTCATACTATAGTATTTTGCATAAAAAATTGGTATTCTATAGCATATTGCACAAAAATTTCTATACCATAGTCTGTGGCCAAAAAAAATGTCATACTATAGTATGTGCTTCAAAAAAGGTCATAATATTCAATGTCCCCCAAAAAAGGTAATATTATACTATATTGCTCCAAAAAGGGTATACTATAGTATTTTGCATAAAAAATTGGTATTCTATAGCATGTTGCGCAAAAATGTTTTAATGCTATAGTATGTGGCTGAAAAAATGTCATAATATACAATATCCCCCGAAAAAGGTCATAATATACTATATTGCTCAGAAAAGGTTATACTATAGTATTTTGCATAAAAATTGGTATTCTATAGCATATTGCACAAAAATTTCTATACCATAGTCTGTGGCCGAAAAAAATGTCATACTATAGTATGTGCTTCAAAAAAGGTCATAATATTCAATGTCCCCCAAAAAAGGTAATATTATACTATATCGCTCAAAAAAGGTCATACTATATTATTTTGTATAAGAAATTGGTATTCTATAGCATCTTGCATAAAATTTTTCATGCTATAGTATGTGGCTGAAAAAATGTCATAATATACAATATCCCCCGAAAAAGGTCATAATATACTATATTGCTCCAAAAACGTCATACTATAATATTTTGAATAAAAAATTTGTATTCTATAGCATCTTGCATAAAATTTTTCATGCTATAGTATGTGGCTGAAAAAATGTCATAATATACAATATCCCCCGAAAAAGGTCATAATATACTATATTGCTCAGAAAAGGTTATACTATAGTATTTTGCATAAAAAATAGTATTCTATAGCATTTTGCACAAAAATGCTCATACCATAGTCTGTGGCTGAAAAAAACGTCATACTATAGTATATGGTTCAAAAAAGGTCATAATATTCAATGTCCCCCAAAAAAGGTAATATTATACTATATCGCTCAAAAAAGGTCATACTATATTATTTTGTATAAGAAATTGGTATTCTATAGCATCTTGCATAAAATTTTTCATGCTATAGTATGTGGCTGAAAAAATGTCATAATATACAATATCCCCCGAAAAAGGTCATAATATACTATATTGCTCAGAAAAGGTTATACTATAGTATTTCGCATAAAAAATTGGTAATCTATAGTATTTTGCACAAAAATGTTCATACCATAGTCTGTGGCTGAAAAAAACGTCATACTATAGTATGAGGTTCAAAAAAGGTCATAATATTCAATGTCCCCCAAAAAAGGTAATTTTATACTATATCGCTCAGAAAAGGTCATACTATAGTATTTTGCATAAAAAAGTGGTATTCTATAGCATTTTGCACAAAAATGTTCATACCATAATCTGTGGCTGAAAAAAACGTCATACTATAGTATGTGGTTCCTAAGAGGTCATAATATACAATATCACCCAAAATAGTTCATATTATACTATATCGCTCCAAAAACGTCATACTATAATATTTTGAATAAAAAATTTGTATTCTATAGCATCTTGCATAAAATTTTTCATGCTATAGTATGTGGCTGAAAAAATGTCATAATATGCAATATCCCCCGAAAAAAGGTCATAATATACTATATTGCTCAGAAACTGTTATACTATAGTATTTTGCATAAAAAAAATGGTGTAAAAAAATTGGCATGTTGCGCAAAAATGTTCATACCATAGTATGTGGTTCAAAAAAAGTCATAATATTCAATGTCCTCCAAAAAAGGTAATATTATACTATATCGCTCAAAAAAGGTTATACTATATTATTTTATATAAAAAATTGGTATTCTATAGCATCTTGTGTAAAATTTTTCATGCTATAGTATGTGGCTGAAAAAATGTCATAATATACAATATCGCCCGAAAAAGGTCATAATATACTATATTGCTCAGAAAAGGTTATACTATAGTATTTTGCATAAAAAATTGGTATTCTATAGCATTTTGCACAAAAATGTTCATACCATAATCTGTGGCTGAAAAAACGTCATACTATAGTATGTGGTTCAAAAAAGGTCATAATATTCAATGTCCCCCAAAAAAGGTCATATTATACTATATCACTCAAAAAAGGTCATACTATAGTATTTTGCATAAAAAATTGGTATTCTATAGCATATTGCACAAAAATTTCTATACCATAGTCTGTGGCCGAAAAAAATGTCATACTATAGTATGTGCTTCAAAAAAGGTCATAATATTCAATGTCCCCCAAAAAAGGTAATATTATACTATATCGCTCAAAAAAGGTTATACTATATTATTTTATATAAAAAATTGGTATTCTATAGCATCTTGTGTAAAATTTTTCATGCTATAGTATGTGGCTGAAAAAATGTCATAATATACAATATCCCCCGAAAAAGGTCATAATATACTATATTGCTCAGAAAAGGTTATACTATAGTATTTTGCATAAAAAAGTGGTTTTCTATAGCATTTTGCACAAAAATGTTCATACCATAATCTGTGGCTGAAAAAAACGTCATACTATAGTATGTGGTTCAAAAAAGGTCATAATATTCAATGTCCCCCAAAAAAGGTCATATTATACTATATCACTCAAAAAAGGTCATACTATAGTATTTTGCATAAAAAATTGGTATTCTATAGCATATTGCACAAAAATTTCTATACCATAGTCTGTGGCCGAAAAAAATGTCATACTATAGTATGTGCTTCAAAAAAGGTCATAATATTCAATGTCCCCCAAAAAAGGTAATATTATACTATATTGCTCCAAAAAGGGTATACTAAAGTATTTTGCATAAAAAATTGGTATTCTATAGCATGTTGCGCAAAAATGTTTTAATGCTATAGTATGTGGCTGAAAAAATGTCATAATATACAATATCCCCCGAAAAAGGTCATAATATACTATATTGCTCAGAAAAGGTTATACTATAGTATTTTGCATAAAAAATTGGTATTCTATAGCATATTGCACAAAAATTTCTACACCATAGTCTGTGGCCGAAAAAAATGTCATACTATAGTATGTGCTTCAAAAAAGGTCATAATATTCAATGTCCCCCAAAAAAGGTAATATTATACTATATTGCTCCAAAAAGGTTATACTATAGTATTTTGCATAAAAAATTGGTATTCTATAGCATTTTGCACAAAAATGTTCATACCATAATCTGTGGCTGAAAAAAACGTCATACTTTAGTATGTGGTTCCAAAGAGGTCATAATATACAATATCACCCAAAATAGTTCATATTATACTATATCGCTCCAAAAACGTCATACTATAATATTTTGAATAAAAAATTTGTATTCTATAGCATCTTGCATAAAATTTTTCATGCTATAGTATGTGGCTGAAAAAATGTCATAATATACAATATCCCCCGAAAAAGGTCATAATATACTATATTGCTCAGAAAAGGTTATACTATAGTATTTTGCATAAAAAATAGTATTCTATAGCATTTTGCACAAAAATGCTCATACCATAGTCTGTGGCTGAAAAAAACGTCATACTATAGTATATGGTTCAAAAAAGGTCATAATATTCAATGTCCCCCAAAAAAGGTAATATTATACTATATCGCTCAAAAAAGGTCATACTATATTATTTTGTATAAGAAATTGGTATTCTATAGCATCTTGCATAAAATTTTTCATGCTATAGTATGTGGCTGAAAAAATGTCATAATATACAATATCCCCCGAAAAAGGTCATAATATACTATATTGCTCAGAAAAGGTTATACTATAGTATTTCGCATAAAAAATTGGTAATCTATAGTATTTTGCACAAAAATGTTCATACCATAGTCTGTGGCTGAAAAAAACGTCATACTATAGTATGAGGTTCAAAAAAGGTCATAATATTCAATGTCCCCCAAAAAAGGTAATTTTATACTATATCGCTCAGAAAAGGTCATACTATAGTATTTTGCATAAAAAAATGGTATTCTATAGCATTTTGCACAAAAATGTTCATACCATAGTCTGTGGATGAAAAAAACATCATACTATAGTATGTGGTTCAAAAAAGGTCATAATATTCAATGTCCCCCAAAAAAGGTAATATTATACTATATTGCTCCAAAAATGTTATACTATAGTATTTTGCATAAAAAAATTGGTATTCTATAGCAGCTATAGTATGTGGCTGAAAAAATGTCATAATATGCAATATCCCCCGAAAAAAGGTCATAATATACTATATTGCTCAGAAACTGTTATACTATAGTATTTTGCATAAAAAAATGGTGTAAAAAAATTGGCATGTTGCGCAAAAATGTTCATACCATAGTATGTGGTTCAAAAAAAGTCATAATATTCAATGTCCTCCAAAAAAGGTAATATTATACTATATCGCTCAAAAAAGGTTATACTATATTATTTTATATAAAGAAATTGGTATTCTATAGCATCTTGTGTAAAATTTTTCATGCTATAGTATGTGGCTGAAAAAATGTCATAATATACAATATCCCCCGAAAAAGGTCATAATATACTATATTGCTCAGAAAAGGTTATACTATAGTATTTTGCATAAAAAATTGGTATTCTATAGCATTTTGCACAAAAATGTTCATACCATAATCTGTGGCTGAAGAAAATGTCATACTATAGTATGTGCTTCAAAAAAGGTCATAATATTCAATGTCCCCCAAAAAAGGTAATATTATACTATATTGCTCCAAAAAGGGTATACTATAGTATTTTGCATAAAAAATTGGTATTCTATAGCATGTTGCGCAAAAATGTTTTAATGCTATAGTATGTGGCTGAAAAAATGTCATAATATACAATATCCCCCGAAAAAGGTCATAATATACTATATTGCTCAGAAAAGGTTATACTATAGTATTTTGCATAAAAAATTGGTATTCTATAGCATATTGCACAAAAATTTCTATACCATAGTCTGTGGCCGAAAAAAATGTCATACTATAGTATGTGCTTCAAAAAAGGTCATAATATTCAATGTCCCCCAAAAAAGGTAATATTATACTATATTGCTCCAAAAAGGTTATACTATAGTATTTTGCATAAAAAAATGGTATTCTATAGCATGTTGCGCAAAAATGTTCATACCATAGTCTGTGGCTGAAAAAAACGTCATACTATAGTATGTGGTTCCAAAGAGGTCATAATATACAATATCACCCAAAATAGTTCATATTATACTATATCGCTCCAAAAACGTCATACTATAATATTTTGAATAAAAAATTTGTATTCTATAGCATGTTGCACAAAAATCTTCATACCATAGTATGTGGTTGAAAAAATTTCATAATATTCAATGTCCCCCGAAAACGGTCATATTATACTATATCGCTCAAGAAATGTCATACTATATTATTTGTCATAAAAAATTGCTATTCTATAGCATGTTGCACAAAAATGTTCATGCTATAGTATGTGGCTAAAAAACTGTCATAATATACAATATTCCCCAAAAAAGGTCATATCATACTATATTGCTCAAAAAGGGTTATACTATAGTATTTTGCAAAAAAAAATAATGGTCCGGAATTGCCACCTCTTCTATAGTATGAGCGCAAAGCATAGATTCTAACCCCCTTTGTCACCAGTCTTCCTAATGCCGAGCTGTTTTCTCCAGTGTTCTTTTGTTGCTTTTCTTTTGGCTGCAGGACTCACCAGGCTTTGGGACAACTAATCAGTTACAGTCTGTTTTTCAACACACTAAGCTACCTCGTCTGACACGGTTGTGGAAGCTTCTTAGATCTTTTATTCAACAACTTTAAACGTAAAGAGAAGGGTTTGAACCCACAGCCTGTGAGCTTCCAAAGAGGTGATTTACCTGAAACTGTCTGACAAGTGGACTTTGCAATCTTTCTACTTTTTGTTGGGCTTCAAACAGCAGAGGATTGAACCAACATCCAAACATCTTCAGTTGAGTGTGCTACCAGCCTGAGCTACAAGGCAGGCATGTTGAGTGTCAATTCTTGGAGCTAATCACTCTTATCTCAGGGTGCCTGATGAAAAGATTTCAAGTATACATACTTGTATTATGTGCGCAAGAGGGAGTCGAACAACATCATGAGATGGCTTCAAAACAACATCTGTGATCCTCGGGGCTAGAGACTGAACCACCTTTACCACAAGTCCTCTGCATATCACATTGAGTTCTCCAAGGCCTTTTATCAAGTTTACTTTAGATGGTCGCCTTTATAATAAGGGTGAACACATGTCAAGAAAAAGAGTTGAACCAGCATCTGAGAGCTTCAGGGTGAGAGCCTCTGCAGCCTTTGCCACTAGCCATGTTCATACAAAGATGAGCTCTCCAGGGGCTTTTCTCATCTTTATTTTGGATATTGGTGTTAAAACTAACCAAGATTTGAACCCACAACAATATTCTTCCAGGCTGCCTTCTAACACACTGAGCTACTAAGTGTCACATGGTTATAGAAGTTTCTCTGAGTGTTCATTCAACATTTGGGTTTCAGACTTTAAAAGGTTGGCACAGGAATTGAACCCACAGCTGTTGAGCCTCAGAACAGGTGTCTAACCTGGTGAGCTAGTGTAAGCTTTCAGACCGAAGGAGTTTTCTTTATAGTTTTCAATCCTTCTTCTTGCTGTTCAATACTTTAACCAAAAGCATGAAATCTTGTGTCTTAACAGCCGTAAGTCAGACAGGGTGAGTTCAGATTCTTAGAGCTTGTCACTCTTTTCTCAGGGTGTCTGATGAAAAAATTTAAGAATAAATACTTTAAGTATATGAGCAAGTACAAGTGTTGTAACATCAGAGATATACAAGAACCAACATCTGCTGTCTTCAGGGTGAGAGACTGAACCACCCTTACCACAAGTCCTCTTCATACAGAGGTGTGTTCTCCAGGGGCTTTTATCACCTTTACTTTGGATGTTCGCCTTTAAAACTTACTGAGCTTTGAACCCATGACTTATAACCTCAAATCATCTGTCTAACACATTGAGCTA
Organism: Eupleurogrammus muticus; assembly: GCA_036785175.1. Lineage (NCBI taxonomy): Eukaryota > Metazoa > Chordata > Actinopteri > Scombriformes > Trichiuridae > Eupleurogrammus > Eupleurogrammus muticus. Next base: position 30,520,111 of record JAYKQN010000002.1, read on the forward strand.
CCCAGTCTGACATGTGTGTTGGAGTTTCTTATAGCTTTTATTCATTTGGGTTTCTGACTTTTAAAGTTGGGAGACTGGATTAAACCTGGTGTGTCTCAAAACAGGTGTATGATATTGTATTGTAGTAGTGTATGATACTGAAATTTCCTTTGCAGTTTTTACTCTTTCCTCTTGCTGTTTGACTTCATACTATAAAATGTCACTCTATAAACGCCATACAATAGTAGGTCACATAAAAAAGGTCATATTATATGAGATATAAGGCAGACAGTGAGTGCAATTGCTTAGAGCTTTTCACTTTTTTCAGGGTGTCTGATAAAAAGCATACATATATGAATAGTGTATAGTAAACATATTTACAACAAATTAATAAAGTAAATTTGAAAATTCATTTAGACTGTTTTGAAGGAAACTTAAGAGTTGTTTAATTGACTCTTTACCACCCTCTCTCTCTCTGTCTCTCTCCCGTCTCTCTCTCTGTCTCTCCCGTCTCTCTCTCGTCTCTCTTTCTTTCCCGTCTCACTCTCTCTCTCCCGTCTCTCTCTCTCTCTCTCCCGTCTCTCTCTCTGTCTCTCCCGTCTCTCTCTCGTCTCTCTTTCTTTCCCGTCTCTCTCTCTCTCTCCCGTCTCTCTCTCTGTCTCTCTCTCTCCCCGTCTCTCTCTCTCTCTCTCTCTCTCCTATCTCTCTCTCTCTCTCTCTCTCCCGTCTCTCTCTCTCTCTCCTGTCTCTCTCTCTCTCCCGTCTATCTCTCTCTCTCTCCCGTCTCTCTCTCTCTCCCATCTCTCTCTCTCTCTCTCCCGTCTCTCTCTCTCCTGTCTCTCTCTCTAGTCTCTCTCTCTTTCCCGTCTCTCTCTCTCTCTCCCGTCTCTCTCTGTCTCTCTCTCTCCCGTCTCTCTCTCTGTCTCTCGTCTCTCTTTCTTTCCCATCTCTCTCTCTCTTTCCCGTCTCTCTCTCTCTCTCCTGTCTCTCTCTCTCTCTCCCGTCTCTCTCTCTCTCCCGTCTCTCTCTGTCTCTCTCTCTCCCGTCTCTCTCTCTGTCTCTCCCGTTTCTCTCTCGTCTCTCTTTCTTTCCCGTCTCTCTCTCTCCCGTCTCTCTCTCTCTCTCTCTCCGATCTCTCTCTCTCTCTCTCTCTCTCTCCCGTCTCTCTCTCTCTCCTGTCTCTCTCTCTCTCTCCCATCTCTCTCTCTCGTCTCCTCTCTCACGTCTCTCTCTCTCTCTCCCGTCTCTCTCTCTCTCTCTTTCTCCCGTCTCTCTCTCTCTCCCGTCTCTCTCTCTCCCATCTCTCTCTCTCTCTCCCGCCTCTCTCTCTCTCTCCCGTCTCTCTCTCTCTCTCTCTCTCTCCGGTCTCTCTCTCTCTCTCCTGTCTCTCTCTCTCTCTCTCTCTCCCGTCTCTCTCTCTCTCTCCTGTCTCTCTCTCTCTCCCGTCTCTCTCCCGTCTCTCTCTGTCTCTCTCTCTCCCGTCTCTCTCTCTGTCTCTTGTCTCTCTTTCTTTCCCATCTCTCTCTCTCTTTCCCGTCTCTCTCTCTCTCTCCTGTCTCTCTCTCTCTCTCCCGTCTCTCTCTCTCTCCCGTCTCTCTCTGTCTCTCTCTCTCCCGTCTCTCTCTCTGTCTCTCCCGTTTCTCTCTCGTCTCTCTTTCTTTCCCGTCTCTCTCTCTCCCGTCTCTCTCTCTCTCTCCGATCTCTCTCTCTCTCTCTCTCTCTCTCTCCCGTCTCTCTCTCTCTCCTGTCTCTCTCTCTCTCTCCCGTCTCTCTCTCTCTCCCGTCTCTCTCTCTCTCTCTCCCATCTCTCTCTCTCGTCTCCTCTCTCACGTCTCTCTCTCTCTCTCCCGTCTCTCTCTCTCTCTCTTTCTCCCGTCTCTCTCTCTCTCCCGTCTCTCTCTCTCCCATCTCTCTCTCTCTCTCTCCCGTCTCTCTCTCTCTCTCTCCCGTCTCTCTCTCTCTCTCTCTCTCTCTCCGGTCTCTCTCTCTCTCTCCTGTCTCTCTCTCTCTCTCTCTCCCGTCTCTCTCTCTCTCTCCTGTCTCTCTCTCTCTCCCGTCTCTCTCTCTCTCTCCTGTCTCTCTCTCTCTCCCGTCTCTCTCTCTCTCTCTCCCGTCTCTCTCTCTCTCCCATCTCTCTCTCTCCCGTCTCTCTCTCTCTCTCTCCTGTCTCTCTCTCTAATCTCTCTCTCTTTCCCGTCTCTCTCTCTCTCTCTCTCTCTCCCGTCTCTCTCTCTCTCCTGTCTCTCTCTCTCTCTCCCGTCTCTCTCTCTCTCTCTCCCATCTCTCTCTCTCTCTCCCGTCTCTCTCTCTCTCTCTCTCTCCCGTCTCTCTATCTCTCTCTCTCCCGTCTTTCTCTCTCGTCTCTCTCTCTCCCGTCTCTCTCTCTCTCTCTCTCCCGTCTCTCTCTCTCTCTCCCGTCTCTCTCTCTCTCTTTCCCTTCTCTCTCTCTCTCTCTCGTCTCTCTCTCTCTCTCTCTCTCCCGTCTCTCTCTCTCTCTCCCGTCTCTCTCTCTCTCTCTCTCTCTCCGGTCTCTCTCTCTCTCTTTCTCCTGTCTCTCTCTCTCTCCCGTCTATCTCTCTCTCTCTCTCTCCCGTCTCTCTCTTTCTCTCTCTCTCCGTCTCTCTCTCTCTCTCTCTCCCGTCTCTCTCTCCTGTCTCTCTCTCTCTCCCGTCTATCTCTCTCTCCTGTCTCTCTCTCTCTCTCCCGTCTCTCTCTCTCTCCGATCTCTCTCTCTCTCTCTCTCTCTCTCTCTCCCGTCTCTCTCTCTCTCCTGTCTCTCTCTCTCTCTCCTGTCTCTCTCTCTCTCCCGTCTCTCTCTCTCTCTCTCCCATCTCTCTCTCTCGTCTCCTCTCTCACGTCTCTCTCTCTCTCTCCCGTCTCTCTCTCTCTCTCTTTCTCCCGTCTCTCTCTCTCTCCCGTCTCTCTCTCTCCCATCTCTCTCTCTCTCTCTCCCGTCTCTCTCTCTCTCTCTCCCGTCTCTCTCTCTCTCTCTCTCTCTCTCCGGTCTCTCTCTCTCTCTCCTGTCTCTCTCTCTCTCTCTCTCCCGTCTCTCTCTCTCTCTCCTGTCTCTCTCTCTCTCCCGTCTCTCTCTCTCTCTCCTGTCTCTCTCTCTCTCCCGTCTCTCTCTCTCTCTCTCCCGTCTCTCTCTCTCTCCCATCTCTCTCTCTCCCGTCTCTCTCTCTCTCTCTCCTGTCTCTCTCTCTAATCTCTCTCTCTTTCCCGTCTCTCTCTCTCTCTCTCTCTCTCCCGTCTCTCTCTCTCTCCTGTCTCTCTCTCTCTCTCCCGTCTCTCTCTCTCTCTCCCATCTCTCTCTCTCTCTCCCGTCTCTCTCTCTCTCTCTCTCTCTCCCGTCTCTCTCTCTCTCTCTCCCGTCTTTCTCTCTCGTCTCTCTCTCTCCCGTCTCTCTCTCTCTCTCTCTCCCGTCTCTCTCTCTCTCTCCCGTCTCTCTCTCTCTCTTTCCCTTCTCTCTCTCTCTCTCTCGTCTCTCTCTCTCTCTCTCTCTCCCGTCTCTCTCTCTCTCTCTCTCTCCCGTCTCTCTCTCTCTCTCTCTCTCTCCGGTCTCTCTCTCTCTCTTTCTCCTGTCTCTCTCTCTCTCCCGTCTATCTCTCTCTCTCTCTCTCCCGTCTCTCTCTTTCTCTCTCTCTCCGTCTCTCTCTCTCTCTCTCTCCCGTCTCTCTCTCCTGTCTCTCTCTCTCTCCCGTCTATCTCTCTCTCTCTCTCTCTCTCTCTCTCTCTCTCTCCCGTCTCTCTCTCTCTCTCTCTCCTGTATCTCTCTCCTCTCTCTCTCTTTCTCTCTCTCCTCTCTCTCTCTCTCTCTCCCGTCTCTCTCTCTAGTCTCTCTCTTTACCGTCTATCTCTCTCTCTCTCCTGTCTCTCTCTCTTTACCGTCTCTCTCTTTCTCTCTCTCTCTGTCTCTCTCTCTCTCGCTCCCGTCTCTCTCTCTCTCTCTCCCGTCTCTCTCTCTCTCTCTCTCTCCTGTCTCTCTCTCTCCTCTCTCTCTCTTTCTCTCTCTCCTCTCTCTCTCTCTCTCCCGTCTCTCTCTCTAGTCTCTCTCTCTCTCTCCCGTCTCTCTCTCTCTCTCTCCTGTCTCTCTCTCTCCTCTCTCTCTCTCTCCCGTCTCTCTTTCTCTCTCCCGTCTCTCTCTCTCTCTCTCCCGTCTCTCTCTCCCGTCTCTCTGTCTCTCTCTATCTCTCTCTCTCCCGTCTCTCTGTCTCTCTCTATCTCTCTCTCTCCCGTCTCTCTCTCGTCTCTCTCTCTTTCCTGTCTCTCTCCCTCTCCTGTCTCTCTCCGTCTCTCTCTCTCTCTCGTCTCTCTCTCTCTCTCTCTCTCTCTCTCTCAGCTTTACTTGTGTACAAGTCTCTTCATGGTCTAGCACCAAAATACATCTATGACATGTTAGAGCCATACGAGCCATCTAGGACCCTGAGAACCTCAGGGACTGGTCTCCTGCAGGTGCCCAGAGTCAGGACTAAACACAGTGAAGCTACATTCCAGTTTTCTGCAGCTAAAATCTGGAACATTCTTCCAGAGAATGTGAGACAGGCCTCAACGCTGACAATGTTTAAGACCAGGCTGAAAACAGTTCTGTTTAACCGTGCATATGAAAACGAAGTATCTTATCTACACTATCTTTTTTAAATTAATGATGAATTCTATGTTTAATGATTTTCTGCTAAAAAAATTTGTGCTAACATCTGTGCTAACTTGTTAGCATCCATGCTAACATCCATGCTAACTTGTTATCATCCGTGCTAACTTGTTAGCATCTGTGCTAACATCCGTGCTAACTTGTTAGCATCCGTGCTAACATCCGTGCTAACATCCGTGCTAACATCCTTGCTAACTTGTTAGCATTCGTGCTAACTTGTTAGCATCTGTGCTAACATCCGAGCTAACTTGTTAGCTTCCATGCTAACTTGTTGGCATCTGTGCTAACATCCGTGCTAACTTGTTAGCATCTGTTCTAACATCCGTGGTAACTCGTTAGCATCAGTGCTAACTTGTTAGCTTCCATGCTAACATCCGTGCTAGAATCCGTGCTAACATCCGTGCTAACTTGTTAGCATCTGTGCTAACTTGTTAGCATCTGTGCTAACATCCGTGCTAACTTGTTAGCATCTGTGCTAACATCCGTGGTAACTCGTAAGCATCAGTGCTAACTTGTTAGCTTCCATGCTAACATCCGTGCTAACATCGGTGCTAACCTGTTAGCATCCATGCTAACACTCGTGCTAACATCCGTGCTAACTTGTTAGCATCTGTGCTAACATCCGTTGTAACTTGTTAGCATCCATGGTAACTCGTTAGCATCCGTGGTAACTCGTTAGCATCTGTGCCTCTGACACTGTGGACCATGATATTCTTTTACAGAGGTTGAAGAACTGGCTGGGAATCTCTGGTCCTCCTCTAAACTGGTTTAAGTCGTATCTTGAGGACAGAACTTACTTTGTTGATATTGGAAATTGCATTTCAGACAAAATGTCTGTGACCTGTGGTGTTCCCCAGGGCTCGATCCTGGGGCTCCTCCTGTTCAATTTGTACATGCTTCCGTTAGGCCAACTAATACGCAGCAACAATGTGTCTTACCACAACTATGCAGACGACACTCAGATCTATGTGTCTCTGACAGCAGGTGAACATGGGCCTGTGGATTCACTCTGTTGTTGTATTGAACAAATCACTGTGTGGATGCAAAACAACTTTCTCCAGCTAAACTCAGAAAAAACTGAAATAATCGTCTTTGGGCCACTGAATCAAAGAGAACGTGTAATCAGTCACCTTCAGTCTCGTTCCAAACCAAAAACACAGGTTAGAAATCTAGGGCTGCTAATGCACTCAGACCTGAACTTTCACAGCCACATAAAGTCAACAATATCAACAGCCTTTTACCATCTAAAAAACATTGCCAAAATCAAAAATATAGTGTCTAAACCAGACTTGGAGAGACTGATGCATGCATTTGTCTCCAGCAGGTTAGACTACTGCAATGGCCTGCTCACTGGTCTCTCTAAACGAGCTGTTAAACAACTACAGAACATTCAGAACGCTGCAGCTTGAGTCAGACTAGAACCAGAAAATATGACTATATTAGTCCAGTGCTCATGTCTCTGCACTGGCCTCCTGTCACTCAGAGAATAGACTTTAAAACAGCTTTACTCTTAGCATCCGTGCTAACATTCGTGCTAACTTGTTAGCTTCCGTGCTAACTTGTTAGCATCTGTGCTAACATCCGTGCTAACTCGTTAGCCTTTGACACTGTGGACCATGATATTCTTTTACAGAGGTTGGAGAACTGGCTGGGAATCTCTGGTCCTGCTCTAAACTGGTTTAAGTCGTATGTTGAGGACAGAACTTACTTCGTTGATATTGACTTCTGTGACCTGTGGTGTTCCCCAGGGCTTGATCCTGGGGCTCCTCCTGTTCAATTTGTACATGCTTCCGTTAGGCCAACTAATACGCAGCAACAATGTGTCTTACCACAACTATGCAGACGACACTCAGATCTATGTGTCTCTGACAGCAGGTGAACATGGGCCTGTGGATTCACTCTGTTGTTGTATTGAACAAATCACTGTGTGGATGCAAAACAACTTTCTCCAGCTAAACTCAGAAAAAACTGAAATAATCGTCTTTGGGCCACTGAATCAAAGAGAACGTGTAATCAGTCACCTTCAGTCTCGTTCCAAACCAAAAACACAGGTTAGAAATCTAGGGCTGCTAATGCACTCAGACCTGAACTTTCACAGCCACATAAAGTCAACAATATCAACAGCCTTTTACCATCTAAAAAACATTGCCAAAATCAAAAATATAGTGTCTAAACCAGACTTGGAGAGACTGATGCATGCATTTGTCTCCAGCAGGTTAGACTACTGCAATGGCCTGCTCACTGGTCTCTCTAAACGAGCTGTTAAACAACTACAGAACATTCAGAACGCTGCAGCTTGAGTCAGACTAGAACCAGAAAATATGACTATATTAGTCCAGTGCTCATGTCTCTGCACTGGCCTCCTGTCACTCAGAGAATAGACTTTAAAACAGCTTTACTCTTAGCATCCGTGCTAACATTCGTGCTAACTTGTTAGCTTCCGTGCTAACTTGTTAGCATCTGTGCTAACATCCGTGCTAACTCGTTAGCCTTTGACACTGTGGACCATGATATTCTTTTACAGAGGTTGGAGAACTGGCTGGGAATCTCTGGTCCTGCTCTAAACTGGTTTAAGTCGTATGTTGAGGACAGAACTTACTTCGTTGATATTGACTTCTGTGACCTGTGGTGTTCCCCAGGGCTTGATCCTGGGGCTCCTCCTGTTCAATTTGTACATGCTTCCGTTAGGCCAACTAATACGCAGCAACAATGTGTCTTACCACAACTATGCAGACGACACTCAGATCTATGTGTCTCTGACAGCAGGTGAACATGGGCCTGTGGATTCACTCTGTTGCTGTATTGAACAAATCACTGTGTGGATGCAAAACAACTTTCTCCAGCTAAAATCAGAAAAAACTGAAATAATCGTCTTTGGGCCACTGAACCAAAGAGAACGTGTAATCAGTCACCTTCAGTCTCGTTCCAAATGCATGCATGTCTCTGCACTGGCTTCCTGTCACTCAGAGAATAGACTTTAAAACAGCTTTACTTGTGTACAAGTCTCTTCATGGTCTAGCACCAAAATACATCTATGACATGTTAGAGCCATACGAGCCATCTAGGACCCTGAGAACCTCAGGGACTGGTCTCCTGCAGGTGTCCAGAGTCAGGACTAAACACGGTGAAGATACATTCGAGTTTTCTGCAGCTAAAATCTGGAACAGTCTTCCAGAGAATGTGAGACAGGCCTCAATGCTGACAATGTTAAGACTAACCTGTTAGCATCCGTGCTAACATCCGTGCTAACTTGTTAGCTTCCGTGCTAACATCCATGCTAACTTGTTAGCTTCCATGCTAACATCCGTGCTAACTTGTTAGCATCCATGCTAACATCCAGGATAACTCGTTAGCATCCGTGCTAACTTGTTAGCATCCGTGCTAACATCCGTGCTAACTTGGTAGCATCCGTGCTAACTTGTTAGCACCCGTGCTAACATCTGTGCTCACATCCGTGCTAACATCCATGCTAACTTGTTAGCATCCATGCTAACATTTGTGCTAACTTGCTAACATCCGAGCTAACTTGTTAGCATCCGTGCTAACTTGTTAGCATCTGTGCTAACATCCGTGCTAACCTGTTAGCATCCGTGCTAACTTGTTAGCATCCATGCTAACATCCAGGATAACTCGTTAGCATCCGTGCTAACTTGTTAGCATCTGTGCTAACATCCGTGCTAACCTGTTAGCATCCGTGCTAACATCCGTGCTTACCTGTTAGCATCCGTGCTAACATCCGTGCTAACATCCATGCTAACTTGTTAGCATCCGTGCTAACCTGTTAGCATCCGTGCTAACATTCGTGCTAACTTGTTAGCATCCGTGCTAACTTGTTAGCATCCATGCTAACATCCAGGATAACTCGTTAGCATCCGTGCTAACTTGTTAGCATCTGTGCTAACATCCGTTGTAACTCGTTAGCATCCGTGGTAACTCGTTAGCATCCGTGGTAACTCGTTAGCATCTGTGCCTCTGACACTGTGGACCATGATATTCTTTTACAGAGGTTGGAGAACTGGCTGGGAATCTCTGGTCCTGCTCTAAACTGGTTTAAGTCGTATCTTGAGGACAGAACTTACTTTGTTGATATTGGAAATTGCATTTCAGACAAAATGTCTGTGACCTGTGGTGTTCCCCAGGGCTCGATCCTGGGGCCCCTCCTGTACAATTTGTACATGCTTCCGTTAGGCCAACTAATACGCAGCAACAATGTGTCTTACCACAACTATGCAGACGACACCTGAACACAGATGCAGGCAGAGTCTCAGTCTTAGTTCTGCTGGACCTGAGCGCTGCCTTTGACACTGTGGACCATGATATTCTTTTACAGAGGTTGGAGGACAGAACTTACTTCGTTGATATTGACAAAATGTCTGTGACCTGTGGTGTTCCCCAGGGCTCGATCCTGGGGCTCCTCCTGTTCAATTTGTACATGCTTCCGTTAGGCCAACTAATACGCAGCAACAATGTGTCTTACCACAACTATGCAGACGACACTCAGATCTATGTGTCTCTGACAGCAGGTGAACATGGGCCTGTGGATTCACTCTGTTGTTGTATTGAACAAATCACTGTGTGGATGCAAAACAACTTTCTCCAGCTAAACTCAGAAAAAACTGAAATAATCGTCTTTGGGCCACTGAATCAAAGAGAACGTGTAATCAGTCACCTTCAGTCTCGTTCCAAACCAAAAACACAGGTTAGAAATCTAGGGCTGCTAATGCACTCAGACCTGAACTTTCACAGCCACATAAAGTCAACAATATCAACAGCCTTTTACCATCTAAAAAACATTGCCAAAATCAAAAATATAGTGTCTAAACCAGACTTGGAGAGACTGATGCATGCATTTGTCTCCAGCAGGTTAGACTACTGCAATGGCCTGCTCACTGGTCTCTCTAAACGAGCTGTTAAACAACTACAGAACATTCAGAACGCTGCAGCTTGAGTCAGACTAGAACCAGAAAATATGACTATATTAGTCCAGTGCTCATGTCTCTGCACTGGCCTCCTGTCACTCAGAGAATAGACTTTAAAACAGCTTTACTCTTAGCATCCGTGCTAACATTCGTGCTAACTTGTTAGCTTCCGTGCTAACTTGTTAGCATCTGTGCTAACATCCGTGCTAACTCGTTAGCCTTTGACACTGTGGACCATGATATTCTTTTACAGAGGTTGGAGAACTGGCTGGGAATCTCTGGTCCTGCTCTAAACTGGTTTAAGTCGTATGTTGAGGACAGAACTTACTTCGTTGATATTGACTTCTGTGACCTGTGGTGTTCCCCAGGGCTTGATCCTGGGGCTCCTCCTGTTCAATTTGTACATGCTTCCGTTAGGCCAACTAATACGCAGCAACAATGTGTCTTACCACAACTATGCAGACGACACTCAGATCTATGTGTCTCTGACAGCAGGTGAACATGGGCCTGTGGATTCACTCTGTTGCTGTATTGAACAAATCACTGTGTGGATGCAAAACAACTTTCTCCAGCTAAAATCAGAAAAAACTGAAATAATCGTCTTTGGGCCACTGAACCAAAGAGAACGTGTAATCAGTCACCTTCAGTCTCGTTCCAAATGCATGCATGTCTCTGCACTGGCTTCCTGTCACTCAGAGAATAGACTTTAAAACAGCTTTACTTGTGTACAAGTCTCTTCATGGTCTAGCACCAAAATACATCTATGACATGTTAGAGCCATACGAGCCATCTAGGACCCTGAGAACCTCAGGGACTGGTCTCCTGCAGGTGTCCAGAGTCAGGACTAAACACGGTGAAGATACATTCGAGTTTTCTGCAGCTAAAATCTGGAACAGTCTTCCAGAGAATGTGAGACAGGCCTCAATGCTGACAATGTTAAGACTAACCTGTTAGCATCCGTGCTAACATCCGTGCTAACTTGTTAGCTTCCGTGCTAACATCCATGCTAACTTGTTAGCTTCCATGCTAACATCCGTGCTAACTTGTTAGCATCCATGCTAACATCCAGGATAACTCGTTAGCATCCGTGCTAACTTGTTAGCATCCGTGCTAACATCCGTGCTAACTTGGTAGCATCCGTGCTAACTTGTTAGCACCCGTGCTAACATCTGTGCTCACATCCGTGCTAACATCCATGCTAACTTGTTAGCATCCATGCTAACATTTGTGCTAACTTGCTAACATCCGAGCTAACTTGTTAGCATCCGTGCTAACTTGTTAGCATCTGTGCTAACATCCGTGCTAACCTGTTAGCATCCGTGCTAACATCCGTGCTTACCTGTTAGCATCCGTGCTAACATCCGTGCTAACATCCATGCTAACTTGTTAGCATCCGTGCTAACCTGTTAGCATCCGTGCTAACATTCGTGCTAACTTGTTAGCATCCGTGCTAACTTGTTAGCATCCATGCTAACATCCAGGATAACTCGTTAGCATCCGTGCTAACTTGTTAGCATCTGTGCTAACATCCGTTGTAACTCGTTAGCATCCGTGGTAACTCGTTAGCATCCGTGGTAACTCGTTAGCATCTGTGCCTCTGACACTGTGGACCATGATATTCTTTTACAGAGGTTGGAGAACTGGCTGGGAATCTCTGGTCCTGCTCTAAACTGGTTTAAGTCGTATCTTGAGGACAGAACTTACTTTGTTGATATTGGAAATTGCATTTCAGACAAAATGTCTGTGACCTGTGGTGTTCCCCAGGGCTCGATCCTGGGGCCCCTCCTGTACAATTTGTACATGCTTCCGTTAGGCCAACTAATACGCAGCAACAATGTGTCTTACCACAACTATGCAGACGACACCTGAACACAGATGCAGGCAGAGTCTCAGTCTTAGTTCTGCTGGACCTGAGCGCTGCCTTTGACACTGTGGACCATGATATTCTTTTACAGAGGTTGGAGGACAGAACTTACTTCGTTGATATTGACAAAATGTCTGTGACCTGTGGTGTTCCCCAGGGCTCGATCCTGGGGCTCCTCCTGTTCAATTTGTACATGCTTCCGTTAGGCCAACTAATACGCAGCAACAATGTGTCTTACCACAACTATGCAGACGACACTCAGATCTATGTGTCTCTGACAGCAGGTGAACATGGGCCTGTGGATTCACTCTGTTGTTGTATTGAACAAATCACTGTGTGGATGCAAAACAACTTTCTCCAGCTAAACTCAGAAAAAACTGAAATAATCGCTTTGGGCCACTGAATCAAAGAGAACGTGTAATCAGTCACCTTCAGTCTCGTTCCAAACCAAAAACACAGGTTAGAAATCTAGGGCTGCTAATGCACTCAGACCTGAACTTTCACAGCCACATAAAGTCAACAATATCAACAGCCTTTTACCATCTAAAAAACATTGCCAAAATCAAAAATATAGTGTCTAAACCAGACTTGGAGAGACTGATGCATGCATTTGTCTCCAGCAGGTTAGACTACTGCAATGGCCTGCTCACTGGTCTCTCTAAACGAGCTGTTAAACAACTACAGAACATTCAGAACGCTGCAGCTTGAGTCAGACTAGAACCAGAAAATATGACTATATTAGTCCAGTGCTCATGTCTCTGCACTGGCCTCCTGTCACTCAGAGAATAGACTTTAAAACAGCTTTACTCTTAGCATCCGTGCTAACATTCGTGCTAACTTGTTAGCTTCCGTGCTAACTTGTTAGCATCTGTGCTAACATCCGTGCTAACTCGTTAGCCTTTGACACTGTGGACCATGATATTCTTTTACAGAGGTTGGAGAACTGGCTGGGAATCTCTGGTCCTGCTCTAAACTGGTTTAAGTCGTATGTTGAGGACAGAACTTACTTCGTTGATATTGACTTCTGTGACCTGTGGTGTTCCCCAGGGCTTGATCCTGGGGCTCCTCCTGTTCAATTTGTACATGCTTCCGTTAGGCCAACTAATACGCAGCAACAATGTGTCTTACCACAACTATGCAGACGACACTCAGATCTATGTGTCTCTGACAGCAGGTGAACATGGGCCTGTGGATTCACTCTGTTGCTGTATTGAACAAATCACTGTGTGGATGCAAAACAACTTTCTCCAGCTAAAATCAGAAAAAACTGAAATAATCGTCTTTGGGCCACTGAACCAAAGAGAACGTGTAATCAGTCACCTTCAGTCTCGTTCCAAATGCATGCATGTCTCTGCACTGGCTTCCTGTCACTCAGAGAATAGACTTTAAAACAGCTTTACTTGTGTACAAGTCTCTTCATGGTCTAGCACCAAAATACATCTATGACATGTTAGAGCCATACGAGCCATCTAGGACCCTGAGAACCTCAGGGACTGGTCTCCTGCAGGTGTCCAGAGTCAGGACTAAACACGGTGAAGATACATTCGAGTTTTCTGCAGCTAAAATCTGGAACAGTCTTCCAGAGAATGTGAGACAGGCCTCAATGCTGACAATGTTAAGACTAACCTGTTAGCATCCGTGCTAACATCCGTGCTAACTTGTTAGCTTCCGTGCTAACATCCATGCTAACTTGTTAGCTTCCATGCTAACATCCGTGCTAACTTGTTAGCATCCATGCTAACATCCAGGATAACTCGTTAGCATCCGTGCTAACTTGTTAGCATCCGTGCTAACATCCGTGCTAACTTGGTAGCATCCGTGCTAACTTGTTAGCACCCGTGCTAACATCTGTGCTCACATCCGTGCTAACATCCATGCTAACTTGTTAGCATCCATGCTAACATTTGTGCTAACTTGCTAACATCCGAGCTAACTTGTTAGCATCCGTGCTAACTTGTTAGCATCTGTGCTAACATCCGTGCTAACCTGTTAGCATCCGTGCTAACATCCGTGCTTACCTGTTAGCATCCGTGCTAACATCCGTGCTAACATCCATGCTAACTTGTTAGCATCCGTGCTAACCTGTTAGCATCCGTGCTAACATTCGTGCTAACTTGTTAGCATCCGTGCTAACTTGTTAGCATCCATGCTAACATCCAGGATAACTCGTTAGCATCCGTGCTAACTTGTTAGCATCTGTGCTAACATCCGTTGTAACTCGTTAGCATCCGTGGTAACTCGTTAGCATCCGTGGTAACTCGTTAGCATCTGTGCCTCTGACACTGTGGACCATGATATTCTTTTACAGAGGTTGGAGAACTGGCTGGGAATCTCTGGTCCTGCTCTAAACTGGTTTAAGTCGTATCTTGAGGACAGAACTTACTTTGTTGATATTGGAAATTGCATTTCAGACAAAATGTCTGTGACCTGTGGTGTTCCCCAGGGCTCGATCCTGGGGCCCCTCCTGTACAATTTGTACATGCTTCCGTTAGGCCAACTAATACGCAGCAACAATGTGTCTTACCACAACTATGCAGACGACACCTGAACACAGATGCAGGCAGAGTCTCAGTCTTAGTTCTGCTGGACCTGAGCGCTGCCTTTGACACTGTGGACCATGATATTCTTTTACAGAGGTTGGAGGACAGAACTTACTTCGTTGATATTGACAAAATGTCTGTGACCTGTGGTGTTCCCCAGGGCTCGATCCTGGGGCTCCTCCTGTTCAATTTGTACATGCTTCCGTTAGGCCAACTAATACGCAGCAACAATGTGTCTTACCACAACTATGCAGACGACACTCAGATCTATGTGTCTCTGACAGCAGGTGAACATGGGCCTGTGGATTCACTCTGTTGTTGTATTGAACAAATCACTGTGTGGATGCAAAACAACTTTCTCCAGCTAAACTCAGAAAAAACTGAAATAATCGTCTTTGGGCCACTGAATCAAAGAGAACGTGTAATCAGTCACCTTCAGTCTCGTTCCAAACCAAAAACACAGGTTAGAAATCTAGGGCTGCTAATGCACTCAGACCTGAACTTTCACAGCCACATAAAGTCAACAATATCAACAGCCTTTTACCATCTAAAAAACATTGCCAAAATCAAAAATATAGTGTCTAAACCAGACTTGGAGAGACTGATGCATGCATTTGTCTCCAGCAGGTTAGACTACTGCAATGGCCTGCTCACTGGTCTCTCTAAACGAGCTGTTAAACAACTACAGAACATTCAGAACGCTGCAGCTTGAGTCAGACTAGAACCAGAAAATATGACTATATTAGTCCAGTGCTCATGTCTCTGCACTGGCCTCCTGTCACTCAGAGAATAGACTTTAAAACAGCTTTACTCTTAGCATCCGTGCTAACATTCGTGCTAACTTGTTAGCTTCCGTGCTAACTTGTTAGCATCTGTGCTAACATCCGTGCTAACTCGTTAGCCTTTGACACTGTGGACCATGATATTCTTTTACAGAGGTTGGAGAACTGGCTGGGAATCTCTGGTCCTGCTCTAAACTGGTTTAAGTCGTATGTTGAGGACAGAACTTACTTCGTTGATATTGACTTCTGTGACCTGTGGTGTTCCCCAGGGCTTGATCCTGGGGCTCCTCCTGTTCAATTTGTACATGCTTCCGTTAGGCCAACTAATACGCAGCAACAATGTGTCTTACCACAACTATGCAGACGACACTCAGATCTATGTGTCTCTGACAGCAGGTGAACATGGGCCTGTGGATTCACTCTGTTGCTGTATTGAACAAATCACTGTGTGGATGCAAAACAACTTTCTCCAGCTAAAATCAGAAAAAACTGAAATAATCGTCTTTGGGCCACTGAACCAAAGAGAACGTGTAATCAGTCACCTTCAGTCTCGTTCCAAATGCATGCATGTCTCTGCACTGGCTTCCTGTCACTCAGAGAATAGACTTTAAAACAGCTTTACTTGTGTACAAGTCTCTTCATGGTCTAGCACCAAAATACATCTATGACATGTTAGAGCCATACGAGCCATCTAGGACCCTGAGAACCTCAGGGACTGGTCTCCTGCAGGTGTCCAGAGTCAGGACTAAACACGGTGAAGATACATTCGAGTTTTCTGCAGCTAAAATCTGGAACAGTCTTCCAGAGAATGTGAGACAGGCCTCAATGCTGACAATGTTAAGACTAACCTGTTAGCATCCGTGCTAACATCCGTGCTAACTTGTTAGCTTCCGTGCTAACATCCATGCTAACTTGTTAGCTTCCATGCTAACATCCGTGCTAACTTGTTAGCATCCATGCTAACATCCAGGATAACTCGTTAGCATCCGTGCTAACTTGTTAGCATCCGTGCTAACATCCGTGCTAACTTGGTAGCATCCGTGCTAACTTGTTAGCACCCGTGCTAACATCTGTGCTCACATCCGTGCTAACATCCATGCTAACTTGTTAGCATCCATGCTAACATTTGTGCTAACTTGCTAACATCCGAGCTAACTTGTTAGCATCCGTGCTAACTTGTTAGCATCTGTGCTAACATCCGTGCTAACCTGTTAGCATCCGTGCTAACATCCGTGCTTACCTGTTAGCATCCGTGCTAACATCCGTGCTAACATCCATGCTAACTTGTTAGCATCCGTGCTAACCTGTTAGCATCCGTGCTAACATTCGTGCTAACTTGTTAGCATCCGTGCTAACTTGTTAGCATCCATGCTAACATCCAGGATAACTCGTTAGCATCCGTGCTAACTTGTTAGCATCTGTGCTAACATCCGTTGTAACTCGTTAGCATCCGTGGTAACTCGTTAGCATCCGTGGTAACTCGTTAGCATCTGTGCCTCTGACACTGTGGACCATGATATTCTTTTACAGAGGTTGGAGAACTGGCTGGGAATCTCTGGTCCTGCTCTAAACTGGTTTAAGTCGTATCTTGAGGACAGAACTTACTTTGTTGATATTGGAAATTGCATTTCAGACAAAATGTCTGTGACCTGTGGTGTTCCCCAGGGCTCGATCCTGGGGCTCCTCCTGTTCAATTTGTACATGCTTCCGTTAGGCCAACTAATACGCAGCAACAATGTGTCTTACCACAACTATGCAGACGACACCTGAACACAGATGCAGGCAGAGTCTCAGTCTTAGTTCTGCTGGACCTGAGCGCTGCTTTGGCACTGTGGATCCTTAATATTCTTTTACAGAGGTTGGAGGACAGAACTTACTTCGTTGATATTGACAAAATGTCTGTGACCTGTGGTGTTCCCCAGGGCTCGATCCTGGGGCTCCTCCTGTTCAATTTGTACATGCTTCCGTTAGGCCAACTCTTCATGGTCTAGCACCAAAATACATCTATGACATGTTAGAGCCATACGAGCCATCTAGGACCCTGAGAACCTCAGGGACTGGTCTCCTGCAGGTGTCCAGAGTCAGGACTAAACACGGTGAAGATACATTCGAGTTTTCTGCAGCTAAAATCTGGAACAGTCTTCCAGAGAATGTGAGACAGGCCTCAACGCTGACAATGTTAAGACTAACCTGTTAGCATCCGTGCTAACATCCGTGCTAACTTGTTAGCTTCCGTGCTAACATCCGGGCTAACTTGTTAGCTTCCATGCTAACATCCGTGCTAACTTGTTAGCATCCATGCTAACATCCAGGATAACTCGTTAGCATCCGTGCTAACTTGTTAGCATCCGTGCTAACATCCGTGCTAACATCCGTGCTAAATTGTTAGCATCCGTGCTAACATCCGTGCTAACATCCGTGCTAAATTGTTAGCATCCATGCTAACATCCGTGCTAACTTGTTAGCATCCTTGCTAACATCCGTGCTAACTTGCTAACATCCGTGCTAACATGTTAGCATCCGTGCTAACATCCGTGCTTACCTGTTAGCATCCGTGCTAACATTCGTGCTAACATCCATGCTAACTTGTTAGCATCCGTGCTAACATCCGTGCTAACTTGTTAGCTTCCGTGCTAACATCCGTGCTAACTTGTTAGCATCCATGCTAACATCCAGTATAACTCGTTAGCATCCGTGCTAACTTGTTAGCATCCGTGCTAACATCTGTGCTAACATCCATGCTAACTTGTTAGCATCCATGCTAACTTGTTAGCATCCGTGCTAACTTGTTAGCACCCGTGCTAACATCTGTGCTCACATCCGTGCTAACATCCGTGCTAACTTGTTAGCATCCGTGCTAACATCCGTGCTAACATCCATGCTAACTTGTTAGCATCCATGCTAACTTGTTAGCATCCGTGCTAACCTGTTAGCATCCGTGCTAACCTGTTAGCATCCGTGCAAACACTCGTGCTAACTTGTTAGCATCCGTGCTAACTTGTTAGCATCCGTGCTAACTTGTTAGCATCCATGCTAACATCCAGGATAACTCGTTAGCATCCGTGCTAACTTGTTAGCATCTGTGCTAACATCTGTTGTAACTCGTTAGCATCCGTGGTAACTCGTTAGCATCCGTGGTAACTCGTTAGCATCTGTGCCTCTGACACTGTGGACCATGATATTCTTTTACAGAGGTTGGAGAACTGGCTGGGAATCTCTGGTCCTGCTCTAAACTGGTTTAAGTCGTATCTTGAGGACAGAACTTACTTTGTTGATATTGGAAATTGCATTTCAGACAAAATGTCTGTGACCTGTGGTGTTTCCCAGGGCTCGATCCTGGGGCCCCTCCTGTTCAATTTGTACATGCTTCCGTTAGGCCAACTAATACGCAGCAACAATGTGTCTTACCACAACTATGCAGACGACACCTGAACACAGATGCAGGCAGAGTCTCAGTCTTAGTTCTGCTGGACCTGAGCGCTGCCTTTGACACTGTGGACTGGAATGTGTCTCTGACAGCAGGTGAACATGGGCCTGTGGATTCACTCTGTTGCTGTATTGAACAAATCACTGTGTGGATGCAAAACAACTTTCTCCAGCTAAACTCAGAAAAAACTGAAATAATCGTCTTTGGGCCACTGAATCAAAGAGAATGTGTAATCAGTCACCTTCAGTCTCGTTCCAAACCAAAAACACACGTTAGAAATCTAGGGCTGCTAATGCACTCAGACCTGAACTTTCACAGTTCCAGTTTTCTGCAGCTAAAGTCTGGAACAGTCTTCCAGAGAATGTGAGACAGGCCTCAACGCTGACAATGTTTAAGACTAACCTGTTAGCATCCGTGCTAACAACCGTGCTACCATCCGTGCTAACTTGTTAGCATCTGTGCTAACATCGGTGCTAACCTGTTAGCATCCCTGCTAACACTCGAGCTAACATCCGTGCTAAAATCCGTGCTAACATCCGTGCTAACTTGTTAGCATCTGTGCTAACTTGTTAGCATCCGTGCTAACTTGTTAGCATCCGTGCTAACATCCAGGACAACTCGTTAGCATCCGTGCTAACTTGTTAGCTTCCGTGCTGGCATCCATGCTAACTTGTAAGCATCCGTGCTAACATTCGTGCTAACTTGTTAGCATCCGTGCTAACTTGTTAGCATCTGTGCTAACATCCGAGCTAACTTGTTAGCATCTGTGCTAACATCCGTGGTAACTCGTTAGCATCAGTGCTAACTTGTTAGCTGCCGTGCTAACATCCGTGCTAACCTGTTAGCATCCGTGCTAACACTCGTGCTAACATCCATGCTAACTTGTTAGCATCTGTGCCTCTGACACTGTGGACCATGATATTCTTTTACAGAGGTTGGAGAACTGGCTGGGAATCTCTGGTCCTGCTCTAAACTGGTTTAAGTCGTATCTTGAGGACAGAACTTACTTCGTTGATATTGACAAAATGTCTGTGACCTGTGGTGTTCCCCAGGGCTCGATCCTGGGGCTCCTCCTGTTCAATTTGTACATGCTTCCGTTAGGCCAACTAATACGCAGCAACAATGTGTCCTACCACAACTATGCAGACGACACTCAGATCTATGTGTCTCTGACAGCAGGTGAACATGGGCCTGTGGATTCACTCTGTTGCTGTATTGAACAAATCACTGTGTGGATGCAAAACAACTTTCTCCAGCTAAACTCAGAAAAAACTGAAATAATCGTCTTTGGGCCACTGAATCAAAGAGAACGTGTAATCAGTCACCTTCAGTCTCGTTCCAAATGCATGCATGTCTCTCCACTGGCTTCCTGTCACTCAGAGAATAGACTTTAAAACAGCTTTACTTGTGTACAAGTCTCTTCATGGTCTAGCACCAAAATACATCTATGACATGTTAGAGCCATACGAGCCATCTAGGACCCTGAGAACCTCAGGGACTGGTCTCCTGCATGTGTCCAGAGTCAGGACTAAACACGGTGAAGATACATTCGAGTTTTCTGCAGCTAAAATCTGGAACAGTCTTCCAGAGAATGTGAGACAGGCCTCAACGCTGACAATGTTAAGACTAACCTGTTAGCATCCGTGCTAACATCCGTGCTAACTTGTTAGCTTCCGTGCTAACATCCGGGCTAACTTGTTAGCATCCATGCTAACATCCAGGATAACTCGTTAGCATCCGTGCTAACTTGTTAGCATCCGTGCTAACTTGTTAGCACCGGTGCTAACATCTGTGCTCACATCCGTGCTAACATCCGTGCTAACTTGTTAGCACCCGTGCTAACATCCGTGCTAACATCCGTGCTAACTTGTTAGCATCCGTGCTAACATCCGTGCTAACCTGTTAGCATCCATGCTAACATTCGTGCTAACTTGCTAACTTCCGAGCTAACTTGTTAGCATCCGTGCTAACTTGTTAGCATCTGTGCTAACATCCGTGCTAACTTGTTAGCATCCGTGCTAACATCCGTGCTAACGTGTTAGCATCCGTGCTAACATCCGTGCTTACCTGTTAGCATCCGTGCTAACATCCGTGCTAACATCCATGCTAACTTGTTAGCATCCATGCTAACTTGTTAGCATCCGTGCTAACCTGTTAGCATCCGTGCTAACCTGTTAGCATCCGTGCTAACATTCGTGCTAACTTGTTAGCATCCGTGCTAACTTGTTAGCATCCATGCTTACATCCAGGATAACTCGTTAGCATCCGTGCTAACTTGTTAGCATCTGTGCTAACATCCGTTGTAACTCGTTAGCATCCGTGGTAACTCGTTAGCATCCGTGGTAACTCGTTAGCATCTGTGCCTCTGACACTGTGGACCATGATATTCTTTTACAGAGGTTGGAGAACTGGCTGGGAATCTCTGGTCCTGCTCTAAACTGGTTTAAGTCATATCTTGAGGACAGAACTTACTTCGTTGATATTGACAAAATGTCTGTGACCTGTGGTGTTCCCCAGGGCTCGATCCTGGGGCTCCTCCTGTTCAATTTGTACATGCTTCCGTTAGGCCAACTAATACGCAGCAACAATGTGTCTTACCACAACTATGCAGACGACACCTGAACACAGATGCAGGCAGAGTCTCAGTCTTAGTTCTGCTGGACCTGAGCGCTGCTTTGGCACTGTGGATCCTTAATATTCTTTTACAGAGGTTGGAGGACAGAACTTACTTCGTTGATATTGACAAAATGTCTGTGACCTGTGGTGTTCCCCAGGGCTCGATCCTGGGGCTCCTCCTGTTCAATTTGTACATGCTTCCGTTAGGCCAACTAATACGCAGCAACAATGTGTCTTACCACAACTATGCAGACGACACTCAGATCTATGTGTCTCTGACAGCAGGTGAACATGGGCCTGTGGATTCACTCTGTTGCTGTATTGAACAAATCACTGTGTGGATGCAAAACAACTTTCTCCAGCTAAACTCAGAAAAAACTGAAATAATCGTCTTTGGGCCACTGATTCAAAGAGAACGTGTAATCAGTCACCTTCAGTCTCGTTCCAAATGCATGCATGTCTCTGCACTGGCTTCCTGTCACTCAGAGAATAGACTTTAAAACAGCTTTACTTGTGTACAAGTCTCTTCATGGTCTAGCACCAAAATACATCTATGACATGTTAGAGCCATACGAGCCATCTAGGACCCTGAGAACCTCAGGGACTGGTCTCCTGCATGTGTCCAGAGTCAGGACTAAACACGGTGAAGATACATTCGAGTTTTCTGCAGCTAAAATCTGGAACAGTCTTCCAGACAATGTGAGACAGGCCTCAACGCTGACAATGTTACACTGTGGACCATGATATTCTTTTACAGAGGTTGGAGAACTGGCTGGGAATCTCTGGTCCTGCTCTAAACTGGTTTAAGTCGTATCTTGAGGACAGAACTTACTTTGTTGATATTGGAAATTGCATTTCAGACAAAATGTCTGTGACCTGTGGTGTTCCCAAGGGCTCGATCCTGGGGCCCCTCCTGTTCAATTTGTACATGCTTCCGTTAGGCCAACTAATACTCAGCAACAATGTGTCTTACCACAACTATGCAGAAGACACCTGAACACAGATGCAGGCAGAGTCTCAGTCTTAGTTCTGCTGGACCTGAGCGCTGCCTTTGACACTGTGGACCATGATATTCTTTTACAGAGGTTGGAGGACAGAACTTACTTCGTTGATATTGACAAAATGTCTGTGACCTGTGGTGTTCCCCAGGGCTCGATCCTGGGGCCCCTCCTGTTCAATTTGTAGATGCTTCCGTTAGGCCAACTAATACTCAGCAAAGATGTGTCTTACCACAACTATGCAGAAGACACCTGAACACAGATGCAGGCAGAGTCACTGTGGACCATGATATTCTTTTACAGAGGTTGGAGAACTGGCTGAGAATCTCTGGTCCTGCTCTAAACTGGTTTAAGTCATATCTTGAGGACAGAACTTACTTCGTTGATATTGACAAAATGTCTGTGACCTGTGGTGTTCCCCAGGGCTCGATCCTGGGGCTCCTCCTGTTCAATTTGTACATGCTTCCGTTAGGCCAACTAATACGCAGCAACAATGTGTCTTACCACAACTATGCAGACGACACTCAGATCTATGTGTCTCTGACAGCAGGTGAACATGGGCCTGTGGATTCACTCTGTTGCTGTATTGAACAAATCACTGTGTGGATGCAAAACAACTTTCTCCAGCTAAACTCAGAAAAAACTGAAATAATCGTCTTTGGGCCACTGATTCAAAGAGAACGTGTAATCAGTCACCTTCAGTCTCGTTCCAAATGCATGCATGTCTCTGCACTGGCTTCCTGTCACTCAGAGAATAGACTTTAAAACAGCTTTACTTGTGTACAAGTCTCTTCATGGTCTAGCACCAAAATACATCTATGACATGTTAGAGCCATACGAGCCATCTAGGACCCTGAGAACCTCAGGGACTGGTCTCCTGCATGTGTCCAGAGTCAGGACTAAACACGGTGAAGATACATTCGAGTTTTCTGCAGCTAAAATCTGGAACAGTCTTCCAGACAATGTGAGACAGGCCTCAACGCTGACAATGTTAAGACTAACCTGTTAGCATCCGTGCTAACATCCGTGCTTACTTGTTAGCATCCATGCTAACATCCGTGCTAACTTGTTAGCACCCGTGCTAACATCCGTGCTAACATCCGTGCTAACTTGTTAGCATCCGTGCTAACATCCGTGCTAACCTGTTAGCATCCATGCTAACATTCGTGCTAACTTGCTAACATCCGAGCTAACTTGTTAGCATCCGTGCTAACTTGTTAGCATCTGTGCTAACATCCGTGCTAACTTGTTAGCATCCGTGCTAACATCCGTGCTAACGTGTTAGCATCCGTGCTAACATCCGTGCTTACCTGTTAGCATCCGTGCTAACATCCGTGCTAACATCCATGCTAACTTGTTAGCATCCATGCTAACTTGTTAGCATCCGTGCTAACCTGTTAGCAACCGTGCTAACCTGTTAGCATCCGTGCTAACATTCGTGCTAACTTGTTAGCATCCGTGCTAACATCCAGGATAACTCGTTAGCATCCGTGCTAACTTGTTAGCATCCGTGGTAACTCGTTGGCATCCGTGGTAACTCGTTAGCATCCGTGCTAACTTGTTAGCATCCGTGCTAACTTGTTAGCACCCGTGCTAACATCTGTGCTCACATCCGTGCTAACATCCGTGCTAACTTGTTAGCATCCGTGCTAACTTGTTAGCATCTGTGCTAACATCCGTGCTAACTTGTTAGCATCCGTGGTAACTCGTTGGCATCCGTGCTAACTTGTTAGCATCCGTGCTAACTTGTTAGCATCTGTGCTAACATCCGTGCTAACTTGTTAGCATCCGTGGTAACTCGTTGGCATCCGTGGTAACTCGTTAGCATCCGTGCTAACTTGTTAGCATCCGTGCTAACTTGTTAGCATCCGTGCTAACATCCGTGCTAACTTGTTAGCATCCGTGCTAACATCCGTGCTAACCTGTTAGCATCCATGCTAACATTCATGCTAACTTGCTAACATCCGAGCTAACTTGTTAGCATCCGTGCTAACTTGTTAGCATCTGTGCTAACATCCGTGCTAACTTGTTAGCATCCGTGCTAACATCCGTGCTAACGTGTTAGCATCCGTGCTAACATCCGTGCTTACCTGTTAGCATCCGTGCTAACATCCGTGCTAACATCCATGCTAACTTGTTAGCATCCATGCTAACTTGTTAGCATCCGTGCTAACCTGTTAGCAACCGTGCTAACCTGTTAGCATCCGTGCTAACATTCGTGCTAACTTGTTAGCATCCGTGCTAACATCCAGGATAACTCGTTAGCATCCGTGCTAACTTGTTAGCATCCGTGGTAACTCGTTGGCATCCGTGGTAACTCGTTAGCATCTGTGCCTCTGACACTGTGGACCATGATATTCTTTTACAGAGGTTGGAGAACTGGCTGGGAATCTCTGGTCCTGCTCTAAACTGGTTTAAGTCGTATCTTGAGGACAGAACTTACTTTGTTGATATTGGAAATTGCATTTCAGACAAAATGTCTGTGACCTGTGGTGTTCCCAAGGGCTCGATCCTGGGGCCCCTCCTGTTCAATTTGTACATGCTTCTGTTAGGCCAACTAATACTCAGCAACAATGTGTCTTACCACAACTATGCAGAAGACACCTGAACACAGATGCAGGCAGAGTCTCAGTCTTAGTTCTGCTGGACCTGAGCGCTGCCTTTGACACTGTGGACCATGATATTCTTTTACAGAGGTTGGAGAACTGGCTGGGAATCTCTGGTCCTGCTCTAAACTGGTGTAAGTCGTATCTTGAGGACAGAACTTACTTCGTTGATATTGACAAAATGTCTGTGACCTGTGGTGTTCCCCAGGGCTCGATCCTGGGGCTCCTCCTGTTCAATTTGTACATGCTTCCGTTAGGCCAACTAATACGCAGCAACAATGTGTCCTACCACAACTATGCAGACGACACTCAGATCTATGTGTCTCTGACAGCAGGTTAACATGGGCCTGTGGATTCACTCTGTTGCTGTATTGAACAAATCACTGTGTGGATGCAAAACAACTTTCTCCAGCTAAACTCAGAAAAAACTGAAATAATCGTCTTTGGGCCACTGAATCAAAGAGAACGTGTAATCAGTCACCTTCAGTCTCGTTCCAAATGCATGCATGTCTCTCCACTGGCTTCCTGTCACTCAGAGAATAGACTTTAAAACAGCTTTACTTGTGTACAAGTCTCTTCATGGTCTAGCACCAAAATACATCTATGACATGTTAGAGCCATACGAGCCATCTAGGACCCTGAGAACCTCAGGGACTGGTCTCCTGCATGTGTCCAGAGTCAGGACTAAACACGGTGAAGATACATTCGAGTTTTCTGCAGCTAAAATCTGGAACAGTCTTCCAGAGAATGTGAGACAGGCCTCAACGCTGACAATGTTAAGACTAACCTGTTAGCATCCGTGCTAACATCCGTGCTAACTTGTTAGCTCCCGTGCTAACATCCGGGCTAACTTGTTAGCATCCATGCTAACATCCAGGATAACTCGTTAGCATCCGTGCTAACTTGTTAGCATCCGTGCTAACTTGTTAGCACCGGTGCTAACATCTGTGCTCACATCCGTGCTAACATCCGTGCTAACTTGTTAGCACCCGTGCTAACATCCGTGCTAACATCCGTGCTAACTTGTTAGCATCCGTGCTAACATCCGTGCTAACCTGTTAGCATCCATGCTAACATTCGTGCTAACTTGCTAACATCCGAGCTAACTTGTTAGCATCCGTGCTAACTTGTTAGCATCTGTGCTAACATCCGTGCTAACTTGTTAGCATCCGTGCTAACATCCGTGCTAACGTGTTAGCATCCGTGCTAACATCCGTGCTTACCTGTTAGCATCCGTGCTAACATCCGTGCTAACATCCATGCTAACTTGTTAGCATCCATGCTAACTTGTTAGCATCCGTGCTAACCTGTTAGCATCCGTGCTAACCTGTTAGCATCCGTGCTAACCTGTTAGCATCCGTGCTAACATTCGTGCTAACTTGTTAGCATCCGTGCTAACTTGTTAGCATCCATGCTAACATCCAGGATAACTCGTTAGCATCCGTGCTAACTTGTTAGCATCTGTGCTAACATCCGTTGTAACTCGTTAGCATCCGTGGTAACTCGTTAGCATCCGTGGTAACTCGTTAGCATCTGTGCCTCTGACACTGTGGACCATGATATTCTTTTACAGAGGTTGGAGAACTGGCTGGGAATCTCTGGTCCTGCTCTAAACTGGTTTAAGTCATATCTTGAGGACAGAACTTACTTCGTTGATATTGACAAAATGTCTGTGACCTGTGGTGTTCCCCAGGGCTCGATCCTGGGGCTCCTCCTGTTCAATTTGTACATGCTTCCGTTAGGCCAACTAATACGCAGCAACAATGTGTCTTACCACAACTATGCAGACGACACCTGAACACAGATGCAGGCAGAGTCTCAGTCTTAGTTCTGCTGGACCTGAGCGCTGCTTTGGCACTGTGGATCCTTAATATTCTTTTACAGAGGTTGGAGGACAGAACTTACTTCGTTGATATTGACAAAATGTCTGTGACCTGTGGTGTTCCCCAGGGCTCGATCCTGGGGCTAATCCTGTTCAATTTGTACATGCTTCCGTTAGGCCAACTAATACTCAGCAAAGATGTGTCTTACCACAACTATGCAGAAGACACCTGAACACAGATGCAGGCAGAGTCACTGTGGACCATGATATTCTTTTACATAGGTTGGAGGACAGAACTTACTTCGTTGATATTGACAAAATGTCTGTGACCTGTGGTGTTCCCCAGGGCTCGATCCTGGGGCTCCTCCTGTTCAATTTGTACATGCTTCCGTTAGGCCAACTAATACGCAGCAACAATGTGTCCTACCACAACTATGCAGACGACACTCAGATCTATGTGTCTCTGACAGCAGGTTAACATGGGCCTGTGGATTCACTCTGTTGCTGTATTGAACAAATCACTGTGTGGATGCAAAACAACTTTCTCCAGCTAAACTCAGAAAAAACTGAAATAATCGTCTTTGGGCCACTGAATCAAAGAGAACGTGTAATCAGTCACCTTCAGTCTCGTTCCAAATGCATGCATGTCTCTCCACTGGCTTCCTGTCACTCAGAGAATAGACTTTAAAACAGCTTTACTTGTGTACAAGTCTCTTCATGGTCTAGCACCAAAATACATCTATGACATGTTAGAGCCATACGAGCCATCTAGGACCCTGAGAACCTCAGGGACTGGTCTCCTGCATGTGTCCAGAGTCAGGACTAAACACGGTGAAGATACATTCGAGTTTTCTGCAGCTAAAATCTGGAACAGTCTTCCAGAGAATGTGAGACAGGCCTCAACGCTGACAATGTTAAGACTAACCTGTTAGCATCCGTGCTAACATCCGTGCTAACTTGTTAGCTTCCGTGCTAACATCCGGGCTAACTTGTTAGCATCCATGCTAACATCCAGGATAACTCGTTAGCATCCGTGCTAACTTGTTAGCATCCGTGCTAACTTGTTAGCACCGGTGCTAACATCTGTGCTCACATCCGTGCTAACATCCGTGCTAACTTGTTAGCACCCGTGCTAACATCCGTGCTAACATCCGTGCTAACTTGTTAGCATCCGTGCTAACATCCGTGCTAACCTGTTAGCATCCATGCTAACATTCGTGCTAACTTGCTAACATCCGAGCTAACTTGTTAGCATCCGTGCTAACTTGTTAGCATCTGTGCTAACATCCGTGCTAACTTGTTAGCATCCGTGCTAACATCCGTGCTAACGTGTTAGCATCCGTGCTAACATCCGTGCTTACCTGTTAGCATCCGTGCTAACATCCGTGCTAAGATCCATGCTAACTTGTTAGCATCCATGCTAACTTGTTAGCATCCGTGCTAACCTGTTAGCATCCGTGCTAACCTGTTAGCATCCGTGCTAACATTCGTGCTAACTTGTTAGCATCCGTGCTAACTTGTTAGCATCCATGCTAACATCCAGGATAACTCGTTAGCATCCGTGCTAACTTGTTAGCATCTGTGCTAACATCCGTTGTAACTCGTTAGCATCCGTGGTAACTCGTTAGCATCCGTGGTAACTCGTTAGCATCTGTGCCTCTGACACTGTGGACCATGATATTCTTTTACAGAGGTTGGAGAACTGGCTGGGAATCTCTGGTCCTGCTCTAAACTGGTTTAAGTCATATCTTGAGGACAGAACTTACTTCGTTGATATTGACAAAATGTCTGTGACCTGTGGTGTTCCCCAGGGCTCGATCCTGGGGCTCCTCCTGTTCAATTTGTACATGCTTCCGTTAGGCCAACTAATACGCAGCAACAATATGTCTTACCACAACTATGCAGACGACACCTGAACACAGATGCAGGCAGAGTCTCAGTCTTAGTTCTGCTGGACCTGAGCGCTGCTTTGGCACTGTGGATCCTTAATATTCTTTTACAGAGGTTGGAGGACAGAACTTACTTCGTTGATATTGACAAAATGTCTGTGACCTGTGGTGTTCCCCAGGGCTCGATCCTGGGGCTAATCCTGTTCAATTTGTACATGCTTCCGTTAGGCCAACTAATACGCAGCAACAATGTGTCTTACCACAACTATGCAGACGACACCTGAAAACAGATGCAGGCAGTGTCTCAGTCTTAGTTCTGCTGGACCTGAGCGCTGCCTTTGACACTGTGGACCATGATATTCTTTTACAGAGGTTGGAGAACTGGCTGAGAATCTCTGGTCCTGCTCTAAACTGGTTTAAGTCATATCTTGAGGACAGAACTTACTTCGTTGATATTGACAAAATGTCTGTGACCTGTGGTGTTCCCCAGGGCTCGATCCTGGGGCTCCTCCTGTTCAATTTGTACATGCCTCCGTTAGGCCAACTAATACGCAGCAACAATGTGTCTTACCACAACTATGCAGACGACACTCAGATCTATGTGTCTCTGACAGCAGGTGAACATGGGCCTGTGGATTCACTCTGTTGCTGTATTGAACAAATCACTGTGTGGATGCAAAACAACTTTCTCCAGCTAAACTCAGAAAAAACTGAAATAATCGTCTTTGGGCCACTGAATCAAAGAGAACGTGTAATCAGTCACCTTCAGTCTCGTTCCAAATGCATGCATGTCTCTGCACTGGCTTCCTGTCACTCAGAGAATAGACTTTAAAACAGCTTTACTTGTGTACAAGTCTCTTCATGGTCTAGCACCAAAATACATCTATGACATGTTAGAGCCATACGAGCCATCTAGGACCCTGAGAACCTCAGGGACTGGTCTCCTGCATGTGTCCAGAGTCAGGACTAAACACGGTGAAGATACATTCGAGTTTTCTGCAGCTAAAATCTGGAACAGTCTTCCAGAGAATGTGAGACAGGCCTCAACGCTGACAATGTTAAGACTAACCTGTTAGCATCCGTGCTAACATCCGTGCTAACTTGTTAGCTTCCGTGCTAACATCCGGGCTAACTTGTTAGCATCTGTGCTAACATCCGTGCTAACTTGTTAGCATCCATGCTAACATCCAGGATAACTCGTTAGCATCCGTGCTAACTTGTTAGCATCCGTGATAACATCCGTGCTAACCTGTTAGCATCCATGCTAACATTCGTGCTAACTTGCTAACATCCGAGGTAACTTGTTAGCATCCGTGCTAACTTGTTAGCATCTGTGCTAACATCCGTGCTAACTTGTTAGCATCCGTGCTAACATCCGTGCTAACGTGTTAGCATCCGTGCTAACATCCGTGCTTACCTGTTAGCATCCGTGCTAACATCCGTGCTAACATCCATGCTAACTTGTTAGCATCCGTGCTAACCTGTTAGCATCCGTGCTAACCCGTTAGCATCCCTGCTAACATTCGTGCTAACTTGTTAGCATCCGTGCTAACTTGTTAGCATCTGTGCTAACATCCGTTGTAACTCGTTAGCATCCGTGGTAACTCATTGGCATCCGTGGTAACTCGTTAGCATCTGTGCCTCTGACACTGTGGACCATGATATTCTTTTACAGAGGTTGGAGAACTGGCTGGGAATCTCTGGTCCTGCTCTAAACTGGTTTAAGTCGTATCTTGAGGACAGAACTTACTTTGTTGATATTGGAAATTGCATTTCAGACAAAATGTCTGTGACCTGTGGTGTCTGTGACCTGTGGTGTTCCCCAGGGCTCGATCCTGGGGCCCCTCCTGTTCAATTTGTAGATGCTTCCGTTAGGCCAACTAATACTCAGCAAAGATGTGTCTTACCACAACTATGCAGAAGACACCTGAACACAGATGCAGGCAGAGTCACTGTGGACCATGATATTCTTTTACAGAGGTTGGAGAACTGGCTGAGAATCTCTGGTCCTGCTCTAAACTGGTTTAAGTCATATCTTGAGGACAGAACTCACTTCGTTGATATTGACAAAATGTCTGTGACCTGTGGTGTTCCCCAGGGCTCGATCCTGGGGCTCCTCCTGTTCAATTTGTACATGCTTCCGTTAGGCCAACTAATACGCAGCAACAATGTGTCTTACCACAACTATGCAGACGACACTCAGATCTATGTGTCTCTGACAGCAGGTGAACATGGGCCTGTGGATTCACTCTGTTGCTGTATTGAACAAATCACTGTGTGGATGCAAAACAACTTTCTCCAGCTAAACTCAGAAAAAACTGAAATAATCGTCTTTGGGCCACTGATTCAAAGAGAACGTGTAATCAGTCACCTTCAGTCTCGTTCCAAATGCATGCATGTCTCTGCACTGGCTTCCTGTCACTCAGAGAATAGACTTTAAAACAGCTTTACTTGTGTACAAGTCTCTTCATGGTCTAGCACCAAAATACATCTATGACATGTTAGAGCCATACGAGCCATCTAGGACCCTGAGAACCTCAGGGACTGGTCTCCTGCATGTGTCCAGAGTCAGGACTAAACACGGTGAAGATACATTCGAGTTTTCTGCAGCTAAAATCTGGAACAGTCTTCCAGACAATGTGAGACAGGCCTCAACGCTGACAATGTTAAGACTAACCTGTTAGCATCCGTGCTAACATCCGTGCTAACTTGTTAGCATCCATGCTAACATCCAGGATAACTCGTTAGCATCCGTGCTAACTTGTTAGCATCCGTGCTAACTTGTTAGCATCCGTGCTAACTTGTTAGCACCCGTGCTAACATCTGTGCTCACATCCGTGCTAACATCCGTGCTAACTTGTTAGCACCCGTGCTAACATCCGTGCTAACATCCGTGCTAACTTGTTAGCATCCGTGCTAACATCCGTGCTAACCTGTTAGCATCCATGCTAACATTCGTGCTAACTTGCTAACATCCGAGCTAACTTGTTAGCATCCGTGCTAACTTGTTAGCATCTGTGCTAACATCCGTGCTAACTTGTTAGCATCCGTGCTAACATCCGTGCTAACGTGTTAGCATCCGTGCTAACATCCGTGCTTACCTGTTAGCATCCGTGCTAACATCCGTGCTAACATCCATGCTAACTTGTTAGCATCCATGCTAACTTGTTAGCATCCGTGCTAACCTGTTAGCAACCGTGCTAACCTGTTAGCATCCGTGCTAACATTCGTGCTAACTTGTTAGCATCCGTGCTAACATCCAGGATAACTCGTTAGCATCCGTGCTAACTTGTTAGCATCCGTGGTAACTCGTTGGCATCCGTGGTAACTCGTTAGCATCTGTGCCTCTGACACTGTGGACCATGATATTCTTTTACAGAGGTTGGAGAACTGGCTGGGAATCTCTGGTCCTGCTCTAAACTGGTTTAAGTCGTATCTTGAGGACAGAACTTACTTTGTTGATATTGGAAATTGCATTTCAGACAAAATGTCTGTGACCTGTGGTGTTCCCAAGGGCTCGATCCTGGGGCCCCTCCTGTTCAATTTGTACATGCTTCTGTTAGGCCAACTAATACTCAGCAACAATGTGTCTTACCACAACTATGCAGAAGACACCTGAACACAGATGCAGGCAGAGTCTCAGTCTTAGTTCTGCTGGACCTGAGCGCTGCCTTTGACACTGTGGACCATGATATTCTTTTACAGAGGTTGGAGAACTGGCTGGGAATCTCTGGTCCTGCTCTAAACTGGTGTAAGTCGTATCTTGAGGACAGAACTTACTTCGTTGATATTGACAAAATGTCTGTGACCTGTGGTGTTCCCCAGGGCTCGATCCTGGGGCTCCTCCTGTTCAATTTGTAGATGCTTCCGTTAGGCCAACTAATACTCAGCAAAGATGTGTCTTACCACAACTATGCAGAAGACACCTGAACACAGATGCAGGCAGAGTCACTGTGGACCATGATATTCTTTTACATAGGTTGGAGGACAGAACTTACTTCGTTGATATTGACAAAATGTCTGTGACCTGTGGTGTTCCCCAGGGCTCGATCCTGGGGCTCCTCCTGTTCAATTTGTACATGCTTCCGTTAGGCCAACTAATACGCAGCAACAATGTGTCCTACCACAACTATGCAGACGACACTCAGATCTATGTGTCTCTGACAGCAGGTTAACATGGGCCTGTGGATTCACTCTGTTGCTGTATTGAACAAATCACTGTGTGGATGCAAAACAACTTTCTCCAGCTAAACTCAGAAAAAACTGAAATAATCGTCTTTGGGCCACTGAATCAAAGAGAACGTGTAATCAGTCACCTTCAGTCTCGTTCCAAATGCATGCATGTCTCTCCACTGGCTTCCTGTCACTCAGAGAATAGACTTTAAAACAGCTTTACTTGTGTACAAGTCTCTTCATGGTCTAGCACCAAAATACATCTATGACATGTTAGAGCCATACGAGCCATCTAGGACCCTGAGAACCTCAGGGACTGGTCTCCTGCATGTGTCCAGAGTCAGGACTAAACACGGTGAAGATACATTCGAGTTTTCTGCAGCTAAAATCTGGAACAGTCTTCCAGAGAATGTGAGACAGGCCTCAACGCTGACAATGTTAAGACTAACCTGTTAGCATCCGTGCTAACATCCGTGCTAACTTGTTAGCTTCCGTGCTAACATCCGGGCTAACTTGTTAGCATCCATGCTAACATCCAGGATAACTCGTTAGCATCCGTGCTAACTTGTTAGCATCCGTGCTAACTTGTTAGCACCGGTGCTAACATCTGTGCTCACATCCGTGCTAACATCCGTGCTAACTTGTTAGCACCCGTGCTAACATCCGTGCTAACCTGTTAGCATCCATGCTAACATTCGTGCTAACTTGCTAACATCCGAGCTAACTTGTTAGCATCCGTGCTAACTTGTTAGCATCTGTGCTAACATCCGTGCTAACTTGTTAGCATCCGTGCTAACATCCGTGCTAACGTGTTAGCATCCGTGCTAACATCCGTGCTTACCTGTTAGCATCCGTGCTAACATCCGTGCTAACATCCATGCTAACTTGTTAGCATCCATGCTAACTTGTTAGCATCCGTGCTAACCTGTTAGCATCCGTGCTAACCTGTTAGCATCCGTGCTAACATTCGTGCTAACTTGTTAGCATCCGTGCTAACTTGTTAGCATCCATGCTAACATCCAGGATAACTCGTTAGCATCCGTGCTAACTTGTTAGCATCTGTGCTAACATCCGTTGTAACTCGTTAGCATCTGTGCCTCTGACACTGTGGACCATGATATTCTTTTACAGAGGTTGGAGAACTGGCTGGGAATCTCTGGTCCTGCTCTAAACTGGTTTAAGTCATATCTTGAGGACAGAACTTACTTCGTTGATATTGACAAAATGTCTGTGACCTGTGGTGTTCCCCAGGGCTCGATCCTGGGGCTCCTCCTGTTCAATTTGTACATGCTTCCGTTAGGCCAACTAATACGCAGCAACAATGTGTCTTACCACAACTATGCAGACGACACCTGAACACAGATGCAGGCAGAGTCTCAGTCTTAGTTCTGCTGGACCTGAGCGCTGCTTTGGCACTGTGGATCCTTAATATTCTTTTACAGAGGTTGGAGGACAGAACTTACTTCGTTGATATTGACAAAATGTCTGTGACCTGTGGTGTTCCCCAGGGCTCGATCCTGGGGCTAATCCTGTTCAATTTGTACATGCTTCCGTTAGGCCAACTAATACGCAGCAACAATGTGTCTTACCACAACTATGCAGACGACACCTGAAAACAGATGCAGGCAGTGTCTCAGTCTTAGTTCTGCTGGACCTGAGCGCTGCCTTTGACACTGTGGACCATGATATTCTTTTACAGAGGTTGGAGAACTGGCTGAGAATCTCTGGTCCTGCTCTAAACTGGTTTAAGTCATATCTTGAGGACAGAACTTACTTCGTTGATATTGACAAAATGTCTGTGACCTGTGGTGTTCCCCAGGGCTCGATCCTGGGGCTCCTCCTGTTCAATTTGTACATGCTTCCGTTAGGCCAACTAATACGCAGCAACAATGTGTCTTACCACAACTATGCAGACGACACTCAGATCTATGTGTCTCTGACAGCAGGTGAACATGGGCCTGTGGATTCACTCTGTTGCTGTATTGAACAAATCACTGTGTGGATGCAAAACAACTTTCTCCAGCTAAACTCAGAAAAAACTGAAATAATCGTCTTTGGGCCACTGATTCAAAGAGAACGTGTAATCAGTCACCTTCAGTCTCGTTCCAAATGCATGCATGTCTCTGCACTGGCTTCCTGTCACTCAGAGAATAGACTTTAAAACAGCTTTACTTGTGTACAAGTCTCTTCATGGTCTAGCACCAAAATACATCTATGACATGTTAGAGCCATACGAGCCATCTAGGACCCTGAGAACCTCAGGGACTGGTCTCCTGCATGTGTCCAGAGTCAGGACTAAACACGGTGAAGATACATTTGAGTTTTCTGCAGCTAAAATCTGGAACAGTCTTCCAGAGAATGTGAGACAGGCCTCAACGCTGACAATGTTAAGACTAACCTGTTAGCATCCGTGCTAACATCCGTGCTAACTTGTTAGCTTCCATGCTAACATCCGTGCTAACTTGTTAGCATCCATGCTAACATCCAGGATAACTCGTTAGCATCCGTGCTAACTTGTTAGCATCCGTGCTAACATCCGTTGTAACTCGTTAGCATCCGTGGTAACTCGTTGGCATCCGTTGTAACTCGTTAGCATCCGTGGTAACTCGTTGGCATCCGTGGTAACTCGTTAGCATCTGTGCCTCTGACACTGTGGACCATGATATTCTTTTACAGAGGTTGGAGAACTGGCTGGGAATCTCTGGTCCTGCTCTAAACTGGTTTAAGTCGTATCTTGAGGACAGAACTTACTTTGTTGATATTGGAAATTGCATTTCAGACAAAATGTCTGTGACCTGTGGTGTTCCCAAGGGCTCGATCCTGGGGCCCCTCCTGTTCAATTTGTACATGCTTCTGTTAGGCCAACTAATACTCAGCAACAATGTGTCTTACCACAACTATGCAGAAGACACCTGAACACAGATGCAGGCAGAGTCTCAGTCTTAGTTCTGCTGGACCTGAGCGCTGCCTTTGACACTGTGGACCATGATATTCTTTTACAGAGGTTGGAGGACAGAACTTACTTCGTTGATATTGACAAAATGTCTGTGACCTGTGGTGTTCCCCAGGGCTCGATCCTGGGGCTCCTCCTGTTCAATTTGTACATGCTTCCGTTAGGCCAACTAATACGCAGCAACAATGTGTCTTACCACAACTATGCAGACGACACCTGAACACAGATGCAGGCAGAGTCACTGTGGACCATGATATTCTTTTACAGAGGTTGGAGAACTGGCTGAGAATCTCTGGTCCTGCTCTAAACTGGTTTAAGTCATATCTTGAGGACAGAACTTACTTCGTTGATATTGACAAAATGTCTGTGACCTGTGGTGTTCCCCAGGGCTCGATCCTGGGGCTCCTCCTGTTCAATTTGTACATGCTTCCGTTAGGCCAACTAATACGCAGCAACAATGTGTCTTACCACAACTATGCAGACGACACTCAGATCTATGTGTCTCTGACAGCAGGTGAACATGGGCCTGTGGATTCACTCTGTTGCTGTATTGAACAAATCACTGTGTGGATGCAAAACAACTTTCTCCAGCTAAACTCAGAAAAAACTGAAATAATCGTCTTTGGGCCACTGATTCAAAGAGAACGTGTAATCAGTCACCTTCAGTCTCGTTCCAAATGCATGCATGTCTCTGCACTGGCTTCCTGTCACTCAGAGAATAGACTTTAAAACAGCTTTACTTGTGTACAAGTCTCTTCATGGTCTAGCACCAAAATACATCTATGACATGTTAGAGCCATACGAGCCATCTAGGACCCTGAGAACCTCAGGGACTGGTCTCCTGCATGTGTCCAGAGTCAGGACTAAACACGGTGAAGATACATTCGAGTTTTCTGCAGCTAAAATCTGGAACAGTCTTCCAGACAATGTGAGACAGGCCTCAACGCTGACAATGTTAAGACTAACCTGTTAGCATCCGTGCTAACATCCGTGCTAACTTGTTAGCTTCCATGCTAACATCCGTGCTAACTTGTTAGCATCCATGCTAACATCTGTGCTCACATCCGTGCTAACATCCGTGCTAACTTGTTAGCACCCGTGCTAACATCCGTGCTAACATCCGTGCTAACTTGTTAGCATCCGTGCTAACATCCGTGCTAACCTGTTAGCATCCATGCTAACATTCGTGCTAACTTGCTAACATCCGAGCTAACTTGTTAGCATCCGTGCTAACTTGTTAGCATCTGTGCTAACATCCCTGCTAACGTGTTAGCATCCGTGCTAACATCCGTGCTAACGTGTTAGCATCCGTGCTAACATCCGTGCTAACATCCATGCTGACTTGTTAGCATCCATGCTAACTTGTTAGCATCCGTGCTAACCTGTTAGCATCCGTGCTAACCTGTTAGCATCCGTGCTAACATTCGTGCTAACTTGTTAGCATCCGTGCTAACTTGTTAGCATCCATGCTAACATCCAGGATAACTTGTTAGCATCCGTGCTAACTTGTTAGCATCTGTGCTAACATCCGTTGTAACTCGTTAGCATCCGTGGTAACTCGTTAGCATCCGTGGTAACTCGTTAGCATCTGTGCCTCTGACACTGTGGACCATGATATTCTTTTACAGAGGTTGGAGAACTGGCTGGGAATCTCTGGTCCTGCTCTAAACTGGTTTAAGTCGTATCTTGAGGACAGAACTTACTTTGTTGATATTGGAAATTGCATTTCAGACAAAATGTCTGTGACCTGTGGTGTTCCCCAGGGCTCGATCCTGGGGCCCCTCCTGTTCAATTTGTACATGCTTCCGTTAGGCCAACTAATACGCAGCAACAATGTGTCTTACCACAACTATGCAGACGACACTCAGATCTATGTGTCTCTGACAGCAGGTGAACATGGGCCTGTGGATTCACTCTGTTGCTGTATTGAACAAATCACTGTGTGGATGCAAAACAACTTTCTCCAGCTAAACTCAGAAAAAACTGAAATAATCGTCTTTGGGCCACTGAATCAAAGAGAACGTGTAATCAGTCACCTTCAGTCTCGTTCCAAACCAAAAACACAGGTTAGCAATCTAGGGCTGCTAATGCACTCAGACCTGAACTTTCACAGCCACATAAAGTCAACAATATCAACAGCCTTTTACTATCTAAAAAACATTGCCAAAATCAAAAATATAGTGTCTAAACCAGACTTGGAGAGACTGATGCATGCATTTGTCTCCAGCAGGTTAGACGACTGCAATGGCCTGCTCACTGGTCTCTCTAAACGAGCTGTTAAACAACTACAGAACATTCAGAACGCTGCAGCTCGAGTCAGACTAGAACCAGAAAATATGACTATATTAGTCCAGTGCTCATGTCTCTGCACTGGCTTCCTGTCACTCAGAGAATAGACTTTAAAACAGCTTTACTCTTAGCATCCGTGCTAACATTCGTGCTAACTTGTTAGCTTCCGTGCTAACTTGTTAGCATCTGTGCTAACATCCGTGCTAACTCGTTAGCCTTTGACACTGTGGACCATGATATTCTTTTACAGAGGTTGGAGAACTGGCTGGGAATCTCTGGTCCTGCTCTAAACTGGTTTAAGTCGTATCTTGAGGACAGAACTTACTTCGTTGATATTGACAAAATGTCTGTGACCTGTGGTGTTCCCCAGGGCTCGATCCTGGGGCTCCTCCTGTTCAATTTGTACATGCTTCCGTTAGGCCAACTAATACGCAGCAACAATGTGTCTTACCACAACTATGCAGACGACACTCAGATCTATGTGTCTCTGACAGCAGGTGAACATGGGCCTGTGGATTCACTCTGTTGCGGTATTGAACAAATCACTGTGTGGATGCAAAACAACTTTCTCCAGCTAAACTCAGAAAAAACTGAAATAATCGTCTTTGGGCCACTGATTCAAAGAGAACGTGTAATCAGTCACCTTCAGTCTCGTTCCAAATGCATGCATGTCTCTGCACTGGCTTCCTGTCAC
Organism: Eupleurogrammus muticus; assembly: GCA_036785175.1. Taxonomy (NCBI): domain Eukaryota; kingdom Metazoa; phylum Chordata; class Actinopteri; order Scombriformes; family Trichiuridae; genus Eupleurogrammus; species Eupleurogrammus muticus. Next base: position 30,558,310 of record JAYKQN010000002.1, read on the forward strand.
TCATAGAATAGACTTTAAAACAGCTTTACTTGTGTACAAGTCTCTTCATGGTCTAGAACCAAAATACATCTATGACATGTTAGAGCCATACGAGCCATCTAGGACCCTGAGAACCTCAGGGACTGGTCTCCTGCAGGTGTCCAGAGTCAGGACTAAACACGGTGAAGCTACATTCCAGTTTTCTGCAGCTAAAGTCTGGAACAGTCTTCCAGAGAATGTGAGACAGGCCTCAACACTGACAATGTTTAAGACTAACCTGTTAGCATCCGTGCTAACAACCGTGCTACCATCAGTGCTAACTTGTTAGCATCTGTGCTAACATCGGTGCTAACCTGTTAGCATCCCTGCTAACACTCGAGCTAACATCCGTGCTAACATCCGTGCTAACATCCGTGCTAACTTGTTAGCATCTGTGCTAACTTGTTAGCATCCGTGCTAACTTGTTAGCATCCGTGCTAACATCCAGGACAACTCGTTAGCATCCGTGCTAACTTGTTAGCTTCCGTCCTGGCATCCATGCTAACTTGTAAGCATCCGTGCTAACATTCGTGCTAACTTGTTAGCATCCGTGCTAACTTGTTAGCATCTGTGCTAACATCCGTGGTAACTCGTTAGCATCAGTGCTAACTTGTTAGCTGCCGTGCTAACATCCGTGCTAACCTGTTAGCATCCGTGCTAACACTCGTGCTAACATCCATGCTAACTTGTTAGCATCTGTGCCTCTGACACTGTGGACCATGATATTCTTTTACAGAGGTTGGAGAACTGGCTGGGAATCTCTGGTCCTGCTCTAAACTGGTTTAAGTCGTATCTTGAGGACAGAACTTACTTCGTTGATATTGACAAAATGTCTGTGACCTGTGGTGTTCCCCAGGGCTCGATCCTGGGGCTCCTCCTGTTCAATTTGTACATGCTTCCGTTAGGCCAACTAATACGCAGCAACAATGTGTCTTACCACAACTATGCAGACGACACTCAGATCTATGTGTCTCTGACAGCAGGTGAACATGGGCCTGTGGATTCACTCTGTTGCGGTATTGAACAAATCACTGTGTGGATGCAAAACAACTTTCTCCAGCTAAACTCAGAAAAAACTGAAATAATCGTCTTTGGGCCACTGATTCAAAGAGAACGTGTAATCAGTCACCTTCAGTCTCGTTCCAAATGCATGCATGTCTCTGCACTGGCTTCCTGTCACTCAGAGAATAGACTTTAAAACAGCTTTACTTGTGTACAAGTCTCTTCATGGTCTAGCACCAAAATACATCTATGACATGTTAGAGCCATACGAGCCATCTAGGACCCTGAGAACCTCAGGGACTGGTCTCCTGCATGTGTCCAGAGTCAGGACTAAACACGGTGAAGATACATTCGAGTTTTCTGCAGCTAAAATCTGGAACAGTCTTCCAGACAATGTGAGACAGGCCTCAACGCTGACAATGTTAAGACTAACCTGTTAGCATCCGTGCTAACATCCGTGCTAACTTGTTAGCATCCGTGCTAACATTCCTGCTAACTTGTTAGCATCCGTGCTAACTTGTTAGCATCTGTGCTAACATCCGTGCTAACTTGCTAACATCCGAGCTAACTTGTTAGCATCCGTGCTAACTTGTTAGCATCCGTGCTAACATTCCTGCTAACTTGTTAGCATCCGTGCTAACTTGTTAGCATCTGTGCTAACATCCGTGCTAACTTGCTAACATCCGAGCTAACTTGTTAGCATCCATGCTAACTTGTTAGCATCCGTGCTAACCTGTTAGCATCCGTGCTAACCTGTTAGCATCCGTGCTAACATTCGTGCTAACTTGTTAGCATCCGTGCTAACTTGTTAGCATCCATGCTAACATCCAGGATAACTCGTTAGCATCCGTGCTAACTTGTTAGCATCTGTGCTAACATCCGTTGTAACTCGTTAGCATCCGTGGTAACTCGTTAGCATCCGTGGTAACTCGTTAGCATCTGTGCCTCTGACACTGTGGACCATGATATTCTTTTACAGAGGTTGGAGAACTGGCTGGGAATCTCTGGTCCTGCTCTAAACTGGTTTAAGTCATATCTTGAGGACAGAACTTACTTCGTTGATATTGACAAAATGTCTGTGACCTGTGGTGTTCCCCAGGGCTCGATCCTGGGGCTCCTCCTGTTCAATTTGTACATGCTTCCGTTAGGCCAACTAATACGCAGCAACAATGTGTCTTACCACAACTATGCAGACGACACCTGAACACAGATGCAGGCAGAGTCTCAGTCTTAGTTCTGCTGGACCTGAGCGCTGCTTTGGCACTGTGGATCCTTAATATTCTTTTACAGAGGTTGGAGGACAGAACTTACTTCGTTGATATTGACAAAATGTCTGTGACCTGTGGTGTTCCCCAGGGCTCGATCCTGGGGCTAATCCTGTTCAATTTGTACATGCTTCCGTTAGGCCAACTAATACTCAGCAAAGATGTGTCTTACCACAACTATGCAGAAGACACCTGAACACAGATGCAGGCAGAGTCACTGTGGACCATGATATTCTTTTACATAGGTTGGAGGACAGAACTTACTTCGTTGATATTGACAAAATGTCTGTGACCTGTGGTGTTCCCCAGGGCTCGATCCTGGGGCTCCTCCTGTTCAATTTGTACATGCTTCCGTTAGGCCAACTAATACGCAGCAACAATGTGTCCTACCACAACTATGCAGACGACACTCAGATCTATGTGTCTCTGACAGCAGGTTAACATGGGCCTGTGGATTCACTCTGTTGCTGTATTGAACAAATCACTGTGTGGATGCAAAACAACTTTCTCCAGCTAAACTCAGAAAAAACTGAAATAATCGTCTTTGGGCCACTGAATCAAAGAGAACGTGTAATCAGTCACCTTCAGTCTCGTTCCAAATGCATGCATGTCTCTCCACTGGCTTCCTGTCACTCAGAGAATAGACTTTAAAACAGCTTTACTTGTGTACAAGTCTCTTCATGGTCTAGCACCAAAATACATCTATGACATGTTAGAGCCATACGAGCCATCTAGGACCCTGAGAACCTCAGGGACTGGTCTCCTGCATGTGTCCAGAGTCAGGACTAAACACGGTGAAGATACATTCGAGTTTTCTGCAGCTAAAATCTGGAACAGTCTTCCAGAGAATGTGAGACAGGCCTCAACGCTGACAATGTTAAGACTAACCTGTTAGCATCCGTGCTAACATCCGTGCTAACTTGTTAGCTTCCGTGCTAACATCCGGGCTAACTTGTTAGCATCCATGCTAACATCCAGGATAACTCGTTAGCATCCGTGCTAACTTGTTAGCATCCGTGCTAACTTGTTAGCACCGGTGCTAACATCTGTGCTCACATCCGTGCTAACATCCGTGCTAACTTGTTAGCACCCGTGCTAACATCCGTGCTAACATCCGTGCTAACTTGTTAGCATCCGTGCTAACATCCGTGCTAACCTGTTAGCATCCATGCTAACATTCGTGCTAACTTGCTAACATCCGAGCTAACTTGTTAGCATCCGTGCTAACTTGTTAGCATCTGTGCTAACATCCGTGCTAACTTGTTAGCATCCGTGCTAACATCCGTGCTAACGTGTTAGCATCCGTGCTAACATCCGTGCTTACCTGTTAGCATCCGTGCTAACATCCGTGCTAACATCCATGCTAACTTGTTAGCATCCATGCTAACTTGTTAGCATCCGTGCTAACCTGTTAGCATCCGTGCTAACCTGTTAGCATCCGTGCTAACATTCGTGCTAACTTGTTAGCATCCGTGCTAACTTGTTAGCATCCATGCTAACATCCAGGATAACTCGTTAGCATCCGTGCTAACTTGTTAGCATCTGTGCTAACATCCGTTGTAACTCGTTAGCATCCGTGGTAACTCGTTAGCATCCGTGGTAACTCGTTAGCATCTGTGCCTCTGACACTGTGGACCATGATATTCTTTTACAGAGGTTGGAGAACTGGCTGGGAATCTCTGGTCCTGCTCTAAACTGGTTTAAGTCATATCTTGAGGACAGAACTTACTTCGTTGATATTGACAAAATGTCTGTGACCTGTGGTGTTCCCCAGGGCTCGATCCTGGGGCTCCTCCTGTTCAATTTGTACATGCTTCCGTTAGGCCAACTAATACGCAGCAACAATGTGTCTTACCACAACTATGCAGACGACACCTGAACACAGATGCAGGCAGAGTCTCAGTCTTAGTTCTGCTGGACCTGAGCGCTGCTTTGGCACTGTGGATCCTTAATATTCTTTTACAGAGGTTGGAGGACAGAACTTACTTCGTTGATATTGACAAAATGTCTGTGACCTGTGGTGTTCCCCAGGGCTCGATCCTGGGGCTAATCCTGTTCAATTTGTACATGCTTCCGTTAGGCCAACTAATACGCAGCAACAATGTGTCTTACCACAACTATGCAGACGACACCTGAAAACAGATGCAGGCAGTGTCTCAGTCTTAGTTCTGCTGGACCTGAGCGCTGCCTTTGACACTGTGGACCATGATATTCTTTTACAGAGGTTGGAGAACTGGCTGAGAATCTCTGGTCCTGCTCTAAACTGGTTTAAGTCATATCTTGAGGACAGAACTTACTTCGTTGATATTGACAAAATGTCTGTGACCTGTGGTGTTCCCCAGGGCTCGATCCTGGGGCTCCTCCTGTTCAATTTGTACATGCCTCCGTTAGGCCAACTAATACGCAGCAACAATGTGTCTTACCACAACTATGCAGACGACACTCAGATCTATGTGTCTCTGACAGCAGGTGAACATGGGCCTGTGGATTCACTCTGTTGCTGTATTGAACAAATCACTGTGTGGATGCAAAACAACTTTCTCCAGCTAAACTCAGAAAAAACTGAAATAATCGTCTTTGGGCCACTGAATCAAAGAGAACGTGTAATCAGTCACCTTCAGTCTCGTTCCAAATGCATGCATGTCTCTGCACTGGCTTCCTGTCACTCAGAGAATAGACTTTAAAACAGCTTTACTTGTGTACAAGTCTCTTCATGGTCTAGCACCAAAATACATCTATGACATGTTAGAGCCATACGAGCCATCTAGGACCCTGAGAACCTCAGGGACTGGTCTCCTGCATGTGTCCAGAGTCAGGACTAAACACGGTGAAGATACATTCGAGTTTTCTGCAGCTAAAATCTGGAACAGTCTTCCAGAGAATGTGAGACAGGCCTCAACGCTGACAATGTTAAGACTAACCTGTTAGCATCCGTGCTAACATCCGTGCTAACTTGTTAGCTTCCGTGCTAACATCCGGGCTAACTTGTTAGCATCTGTGCTAACATCCGTGCTAACTTGTTAGCATCCATGCTAACATCCAGGATAACTCGTTAGCATCCGTGCTAACTTGTTAGCATCCGTGATAACATCCGTGCTAACCTGTTAGCATCCATGCTAACATTCGTGCTAACTTGCTAACATCCGAGGTAACTTGTTAGCATCCGTGCTAACTTGTTAGCATCTGTGCTAACATCCGTGCTAACTTGTTAGCATCCGTGCTAACATCCATGCTAACGTGTTAGCATCCGGGCTAACATCCGTGCTTACCTGTTAGCATCCGTGCTAACATCCGTGCTAACATCCATGCTAACTTGTTAGCATCCGTGCTAACCTGTTAGCATCCGTGCTAACCCGTTAGCATCCCTGCTAACATTCGTGCTAACTTGTTAGCATCCGTGCTAACTTGTTAGCATCTGTGCTAACATCCGTTGTAACTCGTTAGCATCCGTGGTAACTCGTTGGCATCCGTGGTAACTCGTTAGCATCTGTGCCTCTGACACTGTGGACCATGATATTCTTTTACAGAGGTTGGAGAACTGGCTGGGAATCTCTGGTCCTGCTCTAAACTGGTTTAAGTCGTATCTTGAGGACAGAACTTACTTTGTTGATATTGGAAATTGCATTTCAGACAAAATGTCTGTGACCTGTGGTGTCTGTGACCTGTGGTGTTCCCCAGGGCTCGATCCTGGGGCCCCTCCTGTTCAATTTGTAGATGCTTCCGTTAGGCCAACTAATACTCAGCAAAGATGTGTCTTACCACAACTATGCAGAAGACACCTGAACACAGATGCAGGCAGAGTCACTGTGGACCATGATATTCTTTTACAGAGGTTGGAGAACTGGCTGAGAATCTCTGGTCCTGCTCTAAACTGGTTTAAGTCATATCTTGAGGACAGAACTCAATTCGTTGATATTGACAAAATGTCTGTGACCTGTGGTGTTCCCCAGGGCTCGATCCTGGGGCTCCTCCTGTTCAATTTGTACATGCTTCCGTTAGGCCAACTAATACGCAGCAACAATGTGTCTTACCACAACTATGCAGACGACACTCAGATCTATGTGTCTCTGACAGCAGGTGAACATGGGCCTGTGGATTCACTCTGTTGCTGTATTGAACAAATCACTGTGTGGATGCAAAACAACTTTCTCCAGCTAAACTCAGAAAAAACTGAAATAATCGTCTTTGGGCCACTGATTCAAAGAGAACGTGTAATCAGTCACCTTCAGTCTCGTTCCAAATGCATGCATGTCTCTGCACTGGCTTCCTGTCACTCAGAGAATAGACTTTAAAACAGCTTTACTTGTGTACAAGTCTCTTCATGGTCTAGCACCAAAATACATCTATGACATGTTAGAGCCATACGAGCCATCTAGGACCCTGAGAACCTCAGGGACTGGTCTCCTGCATGTGTCCAGAGTCAGGACTAAACACGGTGAAGATACATTCGAGTTTTCTGCAGCTAAAATCTGGAACAGTCTTCCAGACAATGTGAGACAGGCCTCAACGCTGACAATGTTAAGACTAACCTGTTAGCATCCGTGCTAACATCCGTGCTAACTTGTTAGCATCCATGCTAACATCCAGGATAACTCGTTAGCATCCGTGCTAACTTGTTAGCATCCGTGCTAACTTGTTAGCATCCGTGCTAACTTGTTAGCACCCGTGCTAACATCTGTGCTCACATCCGTGCTAACATCCGTGCTAACTTGTTAGCACCCGTGCTAACATCCGTGCTAACATCCGTGCTAACTTGTTAGCATCCGTGCTAACATCCGTGCTAACCTGTTAGCATCCATGCTAACATTCGTGCTAACTTGCTAACATCCGAGCTAACTTGTTAGCATCCGTGCTAACTTGTTAGCATCTGTGCTAACATCCGTGCTAACTTGTTAGCATCCGTGCTAACATCCGTGCTAACGTGTTAGCATCCGTGCTAACATCCGTGCTTACCTGTTAGCATCCGTGCTAACATCCGTGCTAACATCCATGCTAACTTGTTAGCATCCATGCTAACTTGTTAGCATCCGTGCTAACCTGTTAGCAACCGTGCTAACCTGTTAGCATCCGTGCTAACATTCGTGCTAACTTGTTAGCATCCGTGCTAACATCCAGGATAACTCGTTAGCATCCGTGCTAACTTGTTAGCATCCGTGGTAACTCGTTGGCATCCGTGGTAACTCGTTAGCATCTGTGCCTCTGACACTGTGGACCATGATATTCTTTTACAGAGGTTGGAGAACTGGCTGGGAATCTCTGGTCCTGCTCTAAACTGGTTTAAGTCGTATCTTGAGGACAGAACTTACTTTGTTGATATTGGAAATTGCATTTCAGACAAAATGTCTGTGACCTGTGGTGTTCCCAAGGGCTCGATCCTGGGGCCCCTCCTGTTCAATTTGTACATGCTTCTGTTAGGCCAACTAATACTCAGCAACAATGTGTCTTACCACAACTATGCAGAAGACACCTGAACACAGATGCAGGCAGAGTCTCAGTCTTAGTTCTGCTGGACCTGAGCGCTGCCTTTGACACTGTGGACCATGATATTCTTTTACAGAGGTTGGAGAACTGGCTGGGAATCTCTGGTCCTGCTCTAAACTGGTGTAAGTCGTATCTTGAGGACAGAACTTACTTCGTTGATATTGACAAAATGTCTGTGACCTGTGGTGTTCCCCAGGGCTCGATCCTGGGGCTCCTCCTGTTCAATTTGTAGATGCTTCCGTTAGGCCAACTAATACTCAGCAAAGATGTGTCTTACCACAACTATGCAGACGACACTCAGATCTATGTGTCTCTGACAGCAGGTTAACATGGGCCTGTGGATTCACTCTGTTGCTGTATTGAACAAATCACTGTGTGGATGCAAAACAACTTTCTCCAGCTAAACTCAGAAAAAACTGAAATAATCGTCTTTGGGCCACTGAATCAAAGAGAACGTGTAATCAGTCACCTTCAGTCTCGTTCCAAATGCATGCATGTCTCTCCACTGGCTTCCTGTCACTCAGAGAATAGACTTTAAAACAGCTTTACTTGTGTACAAGTCTCTTCATGGTCTAGCACCAAAATACATCTATGACATGTTAGAGCCATACGAGCCATCTAGGACCCTGAGAACCTCAGGGACTGGTCTCCTGCATGTGTCCAGAGTCAGGACTAAACACGGTGAAGATACATTCGAGTTTTCTGCAGCTAAAATCTGGAACAGTCTTCCAGAGAATGTGAGACAGGCCTCAACGCTGACAATGTTAAGACTAACCTGTTAGCATCCGTGCTAACATCCGTGCTAACTTGTTAGCTTCCGTGCTAACATCCGGGCTAACTTGTTAGCATCCATGCTAACATCCAGGATAACTCGTTAGCATCCGTGCTAACTTGTTAGCATCCGTGCTAACTTGTTAGCACCGGTGCTAACATCTGTGCTCACATCCGTGCTAACATCCGTGCTAACTTGTTAGCACCCGTGCTAACATCCGTGCTAACATCCGTGCTAACTTGTTAGCATCCGTGCTAACATCCGTGCTAACCTGTTAGCATCCATGCTAACATTCGTGCTAACTTGCTAACATCCGAGCTAACTTGTTAGCATCCGTGCTAACTTGTTAGCATCTGTGCTAACATCCGTGCTAACTTGTTAGCATCCGTGCTAACATCCGTGCTAACGTGTTAGCATCCGTGCTAACATCCGTGCTTACCTGTTAGCATCCGTGCTAACATCCGTGCTAACATCCATGCTAACTTGTTAGCATCCATGCTAACTTGTTAGCATCCGTGCTAACCTGTTAGCATCCGTGCTAACCTGTTAGCATCCGTGCTAACATTCGTGCTAACTTGTTAGCATCCGTGCTAACTTGTTAGCATCCATGCTAACATCCAGGATAACTCGTTAGCATCCGTGCTAACTTGTTAGCATCTGTGCTAACATCCGTTGTAACTCGTTAGCATCCGTGGTAACTCGTTAGCATCCGTGGTAACTCGTTAGCATCTGTGCCTCTGACACTGTGGACCATGATATTCTTTTACAGAGGTTGGAGAACTGGCTGGGAATCTCTGGTCCTGCTCTAAACTGGTTTAAGTCATATCTTGAGGACAGAACTTACTTCGTTGATATTGACAAAATGTCTGTGACCTGTGGTGTTCCCCAGGGCTCGATCCTGGGGCTCCTCCTGTTCAATTTGTACATGCTTCCGTTAGGCCAACTAATACGCAGCAACAATGTGTCTTACCACAACTATGCAGACGACACCTGAACACAGATGCAGGCAGAGTCTCAGTCTTAGTTCTGCTGGACCTGAGCGCTGCTTTGGCACTGTGGATCCTTAATATTCTTTTACAGAGGTTGGAGGACAGAACTTACTTCGTTGATATTGACAAAATGTCTGTGACCTGTGGTGTTCCCCAGGGCTCGATCCTGGGGCTAATCCTGTTCAATTTGTACATGCTTCCGTTAGGCCAACTAATACGCAGCAACAATGTGTCTTACCACAACTATGCAGACGACACCTGAAAACAGATGCAGGCAGTGTCTCAGTCTTAGTTCTGCTGGACCTGAGCGCTGCCTTTGACACTGTGGACCATGATATTCTTTTACAGAGGTTGGAGAACTGGCTGAGAATCTCTGGTCCTGCTCTAAACTGGTTTAAGTCATATCTTGAGGACAGAACTTACTTCGTTGATATTGACAAAATGTCTGTGACCTGTGGTGTTCCCCAGGGCTCGATCCTGGGGCTCCTCCTGTTCAATTTGTACATGCTTCCGTTAGGCCAACTAATACGCAGCAACAATGTGTCTTACCACAACTATGCAGACGACACTCAGATCTATGTGTCTCTGACAGCAGGTGAACATGGGCCTGTGGATTCACTCTGTTGCTGTATTGAACAAATCACTGTGTGGATGCAAAACAACTTTCTCCAGCTAAACTCAGAAAAAACTGAAATAATCGTCTTTGGGCCACTGATTCAAAGAGAACGTGTAATCAGTCACCTTCAGTCTCGTTCCAAATGCATGCATGTCTCTGCACTGGCTTCCTGTCACTCAGAGAATAGACTTTAAAACAGCTTTACTTGTGTACAAGTCTCTTCATGGTCTAGCACCAAAATACATCTATGACATGTTAGAGCCATACGAGCCATCTAGGACCCTGAGAACCTCAGGGACTGGTCTCCTGCATGTGTCCAGAGTCAGGACTAAACACGGTGAAGATACATTCGAGTTTTCTGCAGCTAAAATCTGGAACAGTCTTCCAGACAATGTGAGACAGGCCTCAACGCTGACAATGTTAAGACTAACCTGTTAGCATCCGTGCTAACATCCGTGCTAACTTGTTAGCATCCATGCTAACATCCAGGATAACTCGTTAGCATCCGTGCTAACTTGTTAGCATCCGTGCTAACTTGTTAGCACCCGTGCTAACATCTGTGCTCACATCCGTGCTAACATCCGTGCTAACTTGTTAGCACCCGTGCTAACATCCGTGCTAACATCCGTGCTAACTTGTTAGCATCCGTGCTAACATCCGTGCTAACCTGTTAGCATCCATGCTAACATTCGTGCTAACTTGCTAACATCCGAGCTAACTTGTTAGCATCCGTGCTAACTTGTTAGCATCTGTGCTAACATCCGTGCTAACTTGTTAGCATCCGTGCTAACATCCGTGCTAACGTGTTAGCATCCGTGCTAACATCCGTGCTTACCTGTTAGCATCCGTGCTAACATCCGTGCTAACATCCATGCTAACTTGTTAGCATCCATGCTAACTTGTTAGCATCCGTGCTAACCTGTTAGCAACCGTGCTAACCTGTTAGCATCCGTGCTAACATTCGTGCTAACTTGTTAGCATCCGTGCTAACATCCAGGATAACTCGTTAGCATCCGTGCTAACTTGTTAGCATCCGTGGTAACTCGTTGGCATCCGTGGTAACTCGTTAGCATCTGTGCCTCTGACACTGTGGACCATGATATTCTTTTACAGAGGTTGGAGAACTGGCTGGGAATCTCTGGTCCTGCTCTAAACTGGTTTAAGTCGTATCTTGAGGACAGAACTTACTTTGTTGATATTGGAAATTGCATTTCAGACAAAATGTCTGTGACCTGTGGTGTTCCCAAGGGCTCGATCCTGGGGCCCCTCCTGTTCAATTTGTACATGCTTCTGTTAGGCCAACTAATACTCAGCAACAATGTGTCTTACCACAACTATGCAGAAGACACCTGAACACAGATGCAGGCAGAGTCTCAGTCTTAGTTCTGCTGGACCTGAGCGCTGCCTTTGACACTGTGGACCATGATATTCTTTTACAGAGGTTGGAGAACTGGCTGGGAATCTCTGGTCCTGCTCTAAACTGGTGTAAGTCGTATCTTGAGGACAGAACTTACTTCGTTGATATTGACAAAATGTCTGTGACCTGTGGTGTTCCCCAGGGCTCGATCCTGGGGCTCCTCCTGTTCAATTTGTAGATGCTTCCGTTAGGCCAACTAATACTCAGCAAAGATGTGTCTTACCACAACTATGCAGAAGACACCTGAACACAGATGCAGGCAGAGTCACTGTGGACCATGATATTCTTTTACATAGGTTGGAGGACAGAACTTACTTCGTTGATATTGACAAAATGTCTGTGACCTGTGGTGTTCCCCAGGGCTCGATCCTGGGGCTCCTCCTGTTCAATTTGTACATGCTTCCGTTAGGCCAACTAATACGCAGCAACAATGTGTCCTACCACAACTATGCAGACGACACTCAGATCTATGTGTCTCTGACAGCAGGTTAACATGGGCCTGTGGATTCACTCTGTTGCTGTATTGAACAAATCACTGTGTGGATGCAAAACAACTTTCTCCAGCTAAACTCAGAAAAAACTGAAATAATCGTCTTTGGGCCACTGAATCAAAGAGAACGTGTAATCAGTCACCTTCAGTCTCGTTCCAAATGCATGCATGTCTCTCCACTGGCTTCCTGTCACTCAGAGAATAGACTTTAAAACAGCTTTACTTGTGTACAAGTCTCTTCATGGTCTAGCACCAAAATACATCTATGACATGTTAGAGCCATACGAGCCATCTAGGACCCTGAGAACCTCAGGGACTGGTCTCCTGCATGTGTCCAGAGTCAGGACTAAACACGGTGAAGATACATTCGAGTTTTCTGCAGCTAAAATCTGGAACAGTCTTCCAGAGAATGTGAGACAGGCCTCAACGCTGACAATGTTAAGACTAACCTGTTAGCATCCGTGCTAACATCCGTGCTAACTTGTTAGCTTCCGTGCTAACATCCGGGCTAACTTGTTAGCATCCATGCTAACATCCAGGATAACTCGTTAGCATCCGTGCTAACTTGTTAGCATCCGTGCTAACTTGTTAGCACCGGTGCTAACATCTGTGCTCACATCCGTGCTAACATCCGTCCTAACTTGTTAGCACCCGTGCTAACATCCGTGCTAACATCCGTGCTAACTTGTTAGCATCCGTGCTAACATCCGTGCTAACCTGTTAGCATCCATGCTAACATTCGTGCTAACTTGCTAACATCCGAGCTAACTTGTTAGCATCCGTGCTAACTTGTTAGCATCTGTGCTAACATCCGTGCTAACTTGTTAGCATCCGTGCTAACATCCGTGCTAACGTGTTAGCATCCGTGCTAACATCCGTGCTTACCTGTTAGCATCCGTGCTAACATCCGTGCTAACATCCATGCTAACTTGTTAGCATCCATGCTAACTTGTTAGCATCCGTGCTAACCTGTTAGCATCCGTGCTAACCTGTTAGCATCCGTGCTAACATTCGTGCTAACTTGTTAGCATCCGTGCTAACTTGTTAGCATCCATGCTAACATCCAGGATAACTCGTTAGCATCCGTGCTAACTTGTTAGCATCTGTGCTAACATCCGTTGTAACTCGTTAGCATCCGTGGTAACTCGTTAGCATCCGTGGTAACTCGTTAGCATCTGTGCCTCTGACACTGTGGACCATGATATTCTTTTACAGAGGTTGGAGAACTGGCTGGGAATCTCTGGTCCTGCTCTAAACTGGTTTAAGTCATATCTTGAGGACAGAACTTACTTCGTTGATATTGACAAAATGTCTGTGACCTGTGGTGTTCCCCAGGGCTCGATCCTGGGGCTCCTCCTGTTCAATTTGTACATGCTTCCGTTAGGCCAACTAATACGCAGCAACAATGTGTCTTACCACAACTATGCAGACGACACCTGAACACAGATGCAGGCAGAGTCTCAGTCTTAGTTCTGCTGGACCTGAGCGCTGCTTTGGCACTGTGGATCCTTAATATTCTTTTACAGAGGTTGGAGGACAGAACTTACTTCGTTGATATTGACAAAATGTCTGTGACCTGTGGTGTTCCCCAGGGCTCGATCCTGGGGCTAATCCTGTTCAATTTGTACATGCTTCCGTTAGGCCAACTAATACGCAGCAACAATGTGTCTTACCACAACTATGCAGACGACACCTGAAAACAGATGCAGGCAGTGTCTCAGTCTTAGTTCTGCTGGACCTGAGCGCTGCCTTTGACACTGTGGACCATGATATTCTTTTACAGAGGTTGGAGAACTGGCTGAGAATCTCTGGTCCTGCTCTAAACTGGTTTAAGTCATATCTTGAGGACAGAACTTACTTCGTTGATATTGACAAAATGTCTGTGACCTGTGGTGTTCCCCAGGGCTCGATCCTGGGGCTCCTCCTGTTCAATTTGTACATGCTTCCGTTAGGCCAACTAATACGCAGCAACAATGTGTCTTACCACAACTATGCAGACGACACTCAGATCTATGTGTCTCTGACAGCAGGTGAACATGGGCCTGTGGATTCACTCTGTTGCTGTATTGAACAAATCACTGTGTGGATGCAAAACAACTTTCTCCAGCTAAACTCAGAAAAAACTGAAATAATCGTCTTTGGGCCACTGATTCAAAGAGAACGTGTAATCAGTCACCTTCAGTCTCGTTCCAAATGCATGCATGTCTCTGCACTGGCTTCCTGTCACTCAGAGAATAGACTTTAAAACAGCTTTACTTGTGTACAAGTCTCTTCATGGTCTAGCACCAAAATACATCTATGACATGTTAGAGCCATACGAGCCATCTAGGACCCTGAGAACCTCAGGGACTGGTCTCCTGCATGTGTCCAGAGTCAGGACTAAACACGGTGAAGATACATTCGAGTTTTCTGCAGCTAAAATCTGGAACAGTCTTCCAGACAATGTGAGACAGGCCTCAACGCTGACAATGTTAAGACTAACCTGTTAGCATCCGTGCTAACATCCGTGCTAACTTGTTAGCATCCATGCTAACATCCAGGATAACTCGTTAGCATCCGTGCTAACTTGTTAGCATCCGTGCTAACTTGTTAGCATCCGTGCTAACTTGTTAGCACCCGTGCTAACATCTGTGCTCACATCCGTGCTAACATCCGTGCTAACTTGTTAGCACCCGTGCTAACATCCGTGCTAACATCCGTGCTAACTTGTTAGCATCCGTGCTAACATCCGTGCTAACCTGTTAGCATCCATGCTAACATTCGTGCTAACTTGCTAACATCCGAGCTAACTTGTTAGCATCCGTGCTAACTTGTTAGCATCTGTGTTAACATCCGTGCTAACTTGTTAGCATCCGTGCTAACATCCGTGCTAACGTGTTAGCATCCGTGCTAACATCCGTGCTTACCTGTTAGCATCCGTGCTAACATCCGTGCTAACATCCATGCTAACTTGTTAGCATCCATGCTAACTTGTTAGCATCCGTGCTAACCTGTTAGCAACCGTGCTAACCTGTTAGCATCCGTGCTAACATTCGTGCTAACTTGTTAGCATCCGTGCTAACATCCAGGATAACTCGTTAGCATCCGTGCTAACTTGTTAGCATCCGTGGTAACTCGTTGGCATCCGTGGTAACTCGTTAGCATCTGTGCCTCTGACACTGTGGACCATGATATTCTTTTACAGAGGTTGGAGAACTGGCTGGGAATCTCTGGTCCTGCTCTAAACTGGTTTAAGTCGTATCTTGAGGACAGAACTTACTTTGTTGATATTGGAAATTGCATTTCAGACAAAATGTCTGTGACCTGTGGTGTTCCCAAGGGCTCGATCCTGGGGCCCCTCCTGTTCAATTTGTACATGCTTCTGTTAGGCCAACTAATACTCAGCAACAATGTGTCTTACCACAACTATGCAGAAGACACCTGAACACAGATGCAGGCAGAGTCTCAGTCTTAGTTCTGCTGGACCTGAGCGCTGCCTTTGACACTGTGGACCATGATATTCTTTTACAGAGGTTGGAGAACTGGCTGGGAATCTCTGGTCCTGCTCTAAACTGGTGTAAGTCGTATCTTGAGGACAGAACTTACTTCGTTGATATTGACAAAATGTCTGTGACCTGTGGTGTTCCCCAGGGCTCGATCCTGGGGCTCCTCCTGTTCAATTTGTAGATGCTTCCGTTAGGCCAACTAATACTCAGCAAAGATGTGTCTTACCACAACTATGCAGAAGACACCTGAACACAGATGCAGGCAGAGTCACTGTGGACCATGATATTCTTTTACATAGGTTGGAGGACAGAACTTACTTCGTTGATATTGACAAAATGTCTGTGACCTGTGGTGTTCCCCAGGGCTCGATCCTGGGGCTCCTCCTGTTCAATTTGTACATGCTTCCGTTAGGCCAACTAATACGCAGCAACAATGTGTCCTACCACAACTATGCAGACGACACTCAGATCTATGTGTCTCTGACAGCAGGTTAACATGGGCCTGTGGATTCACTCTGTTGCTGTATTGAACAAATCACTGTGTGGATGCAAAACAACTTTCTCCAGCTAAACTCAGAAAAAACTGAAATAATCGTCTTTGGGCCACTGAATCAAAGAGAACGTGTAATCAGTCACCTTCAGTCTCGTTCCAAATGCATGCATGTCTCTCCACTGGCTTCCTGTCACTCAGAGAATAGACTTTAAAACAGCTTTACTTGTGTACAAGTCTCTTCATGGTCTAGCACCAAAATACATCTATGACATGTTAGAGCCATACGAGCCATCTAGGACCCTGAGAACCTCAGGGACTGGTCTCCTGCATGTGTCCAGAGTCAGGACTAAACACGGTGAAGATACATTCGAGTTTTCTGCAGCTAAAATCTGGAACAGTCTTCCAGAGAATGTGAGACAGGCCTCAACGCTGACAATGTTAAGACTAACCTGTTAGCATCCGTGCTAACATCCGTGCTAACTTGTTAGCTTCCGTGCTAACATCCGGGCTAACTTGTTAGCATCCATGCTAACATCCAGGATAACTCGTTAGCATCCGTGCTAACTTGTTAGCATCCGTGCTAACTTGTTAGCACCGGTGCTAACATCTGTGCTCACATCCGTGCTAACATCCGTGCTAACTTGTTAGCACCCGTGCTAACATCCGTGCTAACATCCGTGCTAACTTGTTAGCATCCGTGCTAACATCCGTGCTAACCTGTTAGCATCCATGCTAACATTCGTGCTAACTTGCTAACATCCGAGCTAACTTGTTAGCATCCGTGCTAACTTGTTAGCATCTGTGCTAACATCCGTGCTAACTTGTTAGCATCCGTGCTAACATCCGTGCTAACGTGTTAGCATCCGTGCTAACATCCGTGCTTACCTGTTAGCATCCGTGCTAACATCCGTGCTAACATCCATGCTAACTTGTTAGCATCCATGCTAACTTGTTAGCATCCGTGCTAACCTGTTAGCATCCGTGCTAACCTGTTAGCATCCGTGCTAACATTCGTGCTAACTTGTTAGCATCCGTGCTAACTTGTTAGCATCCATGCTAACATCCAGGATAACTCGTTAGCATCCGTGCTAACTTGTTAGCATCTGTGCTAACATCCGTTGTAACTCGTTAGCATCCGTGGTAACTCGTTAGCATCCGTGGTAACTCGTTAGCATCTGTGCCTCTGACACTGTGGACCATGATATTCTTTTACAGAGGTTGGAGAACTGGCTGGGAATCTCTGGTCCTGCTCTAAACTGGTTTAAGTCATATCTTGAGGACAGAACTTACTTCGTTGATATTGACAAAATGTCTGTGACCTGTGGTGTTCCCCAGGGCTCGATCCTGGGGCTCCTCCTGTTCAATTTGTACATGCTTCCGTTAGGCCAACTAATACGCAGCAACAATGTGTCTTACCACAACTATGCAGACGACACCTGAACACAGATGCAGGCAGAGTCTCAGTCTTAGTTCTGCTGGACCTGAGCGCTGCTTTGGCACTGTGGATCCTTAATATTCTTTTACAGAGGTTGGAGGACAGAACTTACTTCGTTGATATTGACAAAATGTCTGTGACCTGTGGTGTTCCCCAGGGCTCGATCCTGGGGCTAATCCTGTTCAATTTGTACATGCTTCCGTTAGGCCAACTAATACGCAGCAACAATGTGTCTTACCACAACTATGCAGACGACACCTGAAAACAGATGCAGGCAGTGTCTCAGTCTTAGTTCTGCTGGACCTGAGCGCTGCCTTTGACACTGTGGACCATGATATTCTTTTACAGAGGTTGGAGAACTGGCTGAGAATCTCTGGTCCTGCTCTAAACTGGTTTAAGTCATATCTTGAGGACAGAACTTACTTCGTTGATATTGACAAAATGTCTGTGACCTGTGGTGTTCCCCAGGGCTCGATCCTGGGGCTCCTCCTGTTCAATTTGTACATGCTTCCGTTAGGCCAACTAATACGCAGCAACAATGTGTCTTACCACAACTATGCAGACGACACTCAGATCTATGTGTCTCTGACAGCAGGTGAACATGGGCCTGTGGATTCACTCTGTTGCTGTATTGAACAAATCACTGTGTGGATGCAAAACAACTTTCTCCAGCTAAACTCAGAAAAAACTGAAATAATCGTCTTTGGGCCACTGATTCAAAGAGAACGTGTAATCAGTCACCTTCAGTCTCGTTCCAAATGCATGCATGTCTCTGCACTGGCTTCCTGTCACTCAGAGAATAGACTTTAAAACAGCTTTACTTGTGTACAAGTCTCTTCATGGTCTAGCACCAAAATACATCTATGACATGTTAGAGCCATACGAGCCATCTAGGACCCTGAGAACCTCAGGGACTGGTCTCCTGCATGTGTCCAGAGTCAGGACTAAACACGGTGAAGATACATTCGAGTTTTCTGCAGCTAAAATCTGGAACAGTCTTCCAGAGAATGTGAGACAGGCCTCAACGCTGACAATGTTAAGACTAACCTGTTAGCATCCGTGCTAACATCCGTGCTAACTTGTTAGCTTCCATGCTAACATCCGTGCTAACTTGTTAGCATCCATGCTAACATCCAGGATAACTCGTTAGCATCCGTGCTAACTTGTTAGCATCCGTGCTAACATCCGTTGTAACTCGTTAGCATCCGTGGTAACTCGTTGGCATCCGTTGTAACTCGTTAGCATCCGTGGTAACTCGTTGGCATCCGTGGTAACTCGTTAGCATCTGTGCCTCTGACACTGTGGACCATGATATTCTTTTACAGAGGTTGGAGAACTGGCTGGGAATCTCTGGTCCTGCTCTAAACTGGTTTAAGTCGTATCTTGAGGACAGAACTTACTTTGTTGATATTGGAAATTGCATTTCAGACAAAATGTCTGTGACCTGTGGTGTTCCCAAGGGCTCGATCCTGGGGCCCCTCCTGTTCAATTTGTACATGCTTCTGTTAGGCCAACTAATACTCAGCAACAATGTGTCTTACCACAACTATGCAGAAGACACCTGAACACAGATGCAGGCAGAGTCTCAGTCTTAGTTCTGCTGGACCTGAGCGCTGCCTTTGACACTGTGGACCATGATATTCTTTTACAGAGGTTGGAGGACAGAACTTACTTCGTTGATATTGACAAAATGTCTGTGACCTGTGGTGTTCCCCAGGGCTCGATCCTGGGGCTCCTCCTGTTCAATTTGTACATGCTTCCGTTAGGCCAACTAATACGCAGCAACAATGTGTCTTACCACAACTATGCAGACGACACCTGAACACAGATGCAGGCAGAGTCACTGTGGACCATGATATTCTTTTACAGAGGTTGGAGAACTGGCTGAGAATCTCTGGTCCTGCTCTAAACTGGTTTAAGTCATATCTTGAGGACAGAACTTACTTCGTTGATATTGACAAAATGTCTGTGACCTGTGGTGTTCCCCAGGGCTCGATCCTGGGGCTCCTCCTGTTCAATTTGTACATGCTTCCGTTAGGCCAACTAATACGCAGCAACAATGTGTCTTACCACAACTATGCAGACGACACTCAGATCTATGTGTCTCTGACAGCAGGTGAACATGGGCCTGTGGATTCACTCTGTTGCTGTATTGAACAAATCACTGTGTGGATGCAAAACAACTTTCTCCAGCTAAACTCAGAAAAAACTGAAATAATCGTCTTTGGGCCACTGATTCAAAGAGAACGTGTAATCAGTCACCTTCAGTCTCGTTCCAAATGCATGCATGTCTCTGCACTGGCTTCCTGTCACTCAGAGAATAGACTTTAAAACAGCTTTACTTGTGTACAAGTCTCTTCATGGTCTAGCACCAAAATACATCTATGACATGTTAGAGCCATACGAGCCATCTAGGACCCTGAGAACCTCAGGGACTGGTCTCCTGCATGTGTCCAGAGTCAGGACTAAACACGGTGAAGATACATTCGAGTTTTCTGCAGCTAAAATCTGGAACAGTCTTCCAGACAATGTGAGACAGGCCTCAACGCTGACAATGTTAAGACTAACCTGTTAGCATCCGTGCTAACATCCGTGCTAACTTGTTAGCTTCCATGCTAACATCCGTGCTAACTTGTTAGCATCCATGCTAACATCTGTGCTCACATCCGTGCTAACATCCGTGCTAACTTGTTAGCACCCGTGCTAACATCCGTGCTAACATCCGTGCTAACTTGTTAGCATCCGTGCTAACATCCGTGCTAACCTGTTAGCATCCATGCTAACATTCGTGCTAACTTGCTAACATCCGAGCTAACTTGTTAGCATCCGTGCTAACTTGTTAGCATCTGTGCTAACATCCCTGCTAACGTGTTAGCATCCGTGCTAACATCCGTGCTAACGTGTTAGCATCCGTGCTAACATCCGTGCTAACATCCATGCTGACTTGTTAGCATCCATGCTAACTTGTTAGCATCCGTGCTAACCTGTTAGCATCCGTGCTAACCTGTTAGCATCCGTGCTAACCTGTTAGCATCCGTGCTAACCTGTTAGCATCCGTGCTAACATTCGTACTAACTTGTTAGCATCCGTGCTAACTTGTTAGCATCCATGCTAACATCCAGGATAACTTGTTAGCATCCGTGCTAACTTGTTAGCATCTGTGCTAACATCCGTTGTAACTCGTTAGCATCCGTGGTAACTCGTTAGCATCCGTGGTAACTCGTTAGCATCTGTGCCTCTGACACTGTGGACCATGATATTCTTTTACAGAGGTTGGAGAACTGGCTGGGAATCTCTGGTCCTGCTCTAAACTGGTTTAAGTCGTATCTTGAGGACAGAACTTACTTTGTTGATATTGGAAATTGCATTTCAGACAAAATGTCTGTGACCTGTGGTGTTCCCCAGGGCTCGATCCTGGGGCCCCTCCTGTTCAATTTGTACATGCTTCCGTTAGGCCAACTAATACGCAGCAACAATGTGTCTTACCACAACTATGCAGACGACACTCAGATCTATGTGTCTCTGACAGCAGGTGAACATGGGCCTGTGGATTCACTCTGTTGCTGTATTGAACAAATCACTGTGTGGATGCAAAACAACTTTCTCCAGCTAAACTCAGAAAAAACTGAAATAATCGTCTTTGGGCCACTGAATCAAAGAGAACGTGTAATCAGTCACCTTCAGTCTCGTTCCAAACCAAAAACACAGGTTAGCAATCTAGGGCTGCTAATGCACTCAGACCTGAACTTTCACAGCCACATAAAGTCAACAATATCAACAGCCTTTTACTATCTAAAAAACATTGCCAAAATCAAAAATATAGTGTCTAAACCAGACTTGGAGAGACTGATGCATGCATTTGTCTCCAGCAGGTTAGACGACTGCAATGGCCTGCTCACTGGTCTCTCTAAACGAGCTGTTAAACATCTACAGAACATTCAGAACGCTGCAGCTCGAGTCAGACTAGAACCAGAAAATATGACTATATTAGTCCAGTGCTCATGTCTCTGCACTGGCTTCCTGTCACTCAGAGAATAGACTTTAAAACAGCTTTACTCTTAGCATCCGTGCTAACATTCGTGCTAACTTGTTAGCTTCCGTGCTAACTTGTTAGCATCTGTGCTAACATCCGTGCTAACTCGTTAGCCTTTGACACTGTGGACCATGATATTCTTTTACAGAGGTTGGAGAACTGGCTGGGAATCTCTGGTCCTGCTCTAAACTGGTTTAAGTCGTATCTTGAGGACAGAACTTACTTCGTTGATATTGACAAAATGTCTGTGACCTGTGGTGTTCCCCAGGGCTCGATCCTGGGGCTCCTCCTGTTCAATTTGTACATGCTTCCGTTAGGCCAACTAATACGCAGCAACAATGTGTCTTACCACAACTATGCAGACGACACTCAGATCTATGTGTCTCTGACAGCAGGTGAACATGGGCCTGTGGATTCACTCTGTTGCGGTATTGAACAAATCACTGTGTGGATGCAAAACAACTTTCTCCAGCTAAACTCAGAAAAAACTGAAATAATCGTCTTTGGGCCACTGATTCAAAGAGAACGTGTAATCAGTCACCTTCAGTCTCGTTCCAAATGCATGCATGTCTCTGCACTGGCTTCCTGTCACTCATAGAATAGACTTTAAAACAGCTTTACTTGTGTACAAGTCTCTTCATGGTCTAGAACCAAAATACATCTATGACATGTTAGAGCCATACGAGCCATCTAGGACCCTGAGAACCTCAGGGACTGGTCTCCTGCAGGTGTCCAGAGTCAGGACTAAACACGGTGAAGCTACATTCCAGTTTTCTGCAGCTAAAGTCTGGAACAGTCTTCCAGAGAATGTGAGACAGGCCTCAACACTGACAATGTTTAAGACTAACCTGTTAGCATCCGTGCTAACAACCGTGCTACCATCAGTGCTAACTTGTTAGCATCTGTGCTAACATCGGTGCTAACCTGTTAGCATCCCTGCTAACACTCGAGCTAACATCCGTGCTAACATCCGTGCTAACATCCGTGCTAACTTGTTAGCATCTGTGCTAACTTGTTAGCATCCGTGCTAACTTGTTAGCATCCGTGCTAACATCCAGGACAACTCGTTAGCATCCGTGCTAACTTGTTAGCTTCCGTCCTGGCATCCATGCTAACTTGTAAGCATCCGTGCTAACATTCGTGCTAACTTGTTAGCATCCGTGCTAACTTGTTAGCATCTGTGCTAACATCCGTGGTAACTCGTTAGCATCAGTGCTAACTTGTTAGCTGCCGTGCTAACATCCGTGCTAACCTGTTAGCATCCGTGCTAACACTCGTGCTAACATCCATGCTAACTTGTTAGCATCTGTGCCTCTGACACTGTGGACCATGATATTCTTTTACAGAGGTTGGAGAACTGGCTGGGAATCTCTGGTCCTGCTCTAAACTGGTTTAAGTCGTATCTTGAGGACAGAACTTACTTCGTTGATATTGACAAAATGTCTGTGACCTGTGGTGTTCCCCAGGGCTCGATCCTGGGGCTCCTCCTGTTCAATTTGTACATGCTTCCGTTAGGCCAACTAATACGCAGCAACAATGTGTCTTACCACAACTATGCAGACGACACTCAGATCTATGTGTCTCTGACAGCAGGTGAACATGGGCCTGTGGATTCACTCTGTTGCGGTATTGAACAAATCACTGTGTGGATGCAAAACAACTTTCTCCAGCTAAACTCAGAAAAAACTGAAATAATCGTCTTTGGGCCACTGATTCAAAGAGAACGTGTAATCAGTCACCTTCAGTCTCGTTCCAAATGCATGCATGTCTCTGCACTGGCTTCCTGTCACTCAGAGAATAGACTTTAAAACAGCTTTACTTGTGTACAAGTCTCTTCATGGTCTAGCACCAAAATACATCTATGACATGTTAGAGCCATACGAGCCATCTAGGACCCTGAGAACCTCAGGGACTGGTCTCCTGCAGGTGTCCAGAGTCAGGACTAAACACGGTGAAGATACATTCGAGCTTTCTGCAGCTAAAATCTGGAACAGTCTTCCAGAGAATGTGAGACAGGCCTCAATGCTGACAATGTTAAGACTAACCTGTTAGCATCCGTGCTAACATCCGTGCTAACTTGTTAGCTTCCGTGCTAACATCCAGGATAACTCGTTAGCATCCGTGCTAACTTGTTAGCATCCGTGCTAACATCCGTGCTAACTTGGTAGCATCCGTGCTAACTTGTTAGCACCCGTGCTAACATCTGTGCTCACATCCGTGCTAACATCCATGCTAACTTGTTAGCATCAATGCTAACATTTGTGCTAACTTGCTAACATCCGAGCTAACTTGTTAGCATCCGTGCTAACTTGTTAGCATCTGTGCTAACATCCGTGCTAACCTGTTAGCATCCGTGCTAACATCCGTGCTTACCTGTTAGCATCCGTGCTAACATCCGTGCTAACATCCATGCTAACTTGTTAGCATCCGTGCTAACCTGTTAGCATCCGTGCTAACATTCGTGCTAACTTGTTAGCATCCGTGCTAACTTGTTAGCATCCATGCTAACATCCAGGATAACTCGTTAGCATCCGTGCTAACTTGTTAGCATCTGTGCTAACATCTGTTGTAACTCGTTAGCATCCGTGGTAACTCGTTAGCATCCGTGGTAACTCGTTAGCATCTGTGCCTCTGACACTGTGGACCATGATATTCTTTTACAGAGGTTGGAGAACTGGCTGGGAATCTCTGGTCCTGCTCTAAACTGGTTTAAGTCGTATCTTGAGGACAGAACTTACTTTGTTGATATTGGAAATTGCATTTCAGACAAAATGTCTGTGACCTGTGGTGTTCCCCAGGGCTCGATCCTGGGGCCCCTCCTGTACAATTTGTACATGCTTCCGTTAGGCCAACTAATACGCAGCAACAATGTGTCTTACCACAACTATGCAGACGACACCTGAACACAGATGCAGGCAGAGTCTCAGTCTTAGTTCTGCTGGACCTGAGCGCTGCCTTTGACACTGTGGACCATGATATTCTTTTACAGAGGTTGGAGGACAGAACTTACTTCGTTGATATTGACAAAATGTCTGTGACCTGTGGTGTTCCCCAGGGCTCGATCCTGGGGCTCCTCCTGTTCAATTTGTACATGCTTCCGTTAGGCCAACTAATACGCAGCAACAATGTGTCTTACCACAACTATGCAGACGACACTCAGATCTATGTGTCTCTGACAGCAGGTGAACATGGGCCTGTGGATTCACTCTGTTGTTGTATTGAACAAATCACTGTGTGGATGCAAAACAACTTTCTCCAGCTAAACTCAGAAAAAACTGAAATAATCGTCTTTGGGCCACTGAATCAAAGAGAACGTGTAATCAGTCACCTTCAGTCTCGTTCCAAACCAAAAACACAGGTTAGAAATCTAGGGCTGCTAATGCACTCAGACCTGAACTTTCACAGCCACATAAAGTCAACAATATCAACAGCCTTTTACCATCTAAAAAACATTGCCAAAATCAAAAATATAGTGTCTAAACCAGACTTGGAGAGACTGATGCATGCATTTGTCTCCAGCAGGTTAGACTACTGCAATGGCCTGCTCACTGGTCTCTCTAAACGAGCTGTTAAACAACTACAGAACATTCAGAACGCTGCAGCTTGAGTCAGGCTAGAACCAGAAAATATGACTATATTAGTCCAGTGCTCATGTCTCTGCACTGGCCTCCTGTCACTCAGAGAATAGACTTTAAAACAGCTTTACTCTTAGCATCCGTGCTAACATTCGTGCTAACTTGTTAGCTTCCGTGCTAACTTGTTAGCATCTGTGCTAACATCCGTGCTAACTCGTTAGCCTTTGACACTGTGGACCATGATATTCTTTTACAGAGGTTGGAGAACTGGCTGGGAATCTCTGGTCCTGCTCTAAACTGGTTTAAGTCGTATGTTGAGGACAGAACTTACTTCGTTGATATTGACTTCTGTGACCTGTGGTGTTCCCCAGGGCTTGATCCTGGGGCTCCTCCTGTTCAATTTGTACATGCTTCCGTTAGGCCAACTAATACGCAGCAACAATGTGTCTTACCACAACTATGCAGACGACACTCAGATCTATGTGTCTCTGACAGCAGGTGAACATGGGCCTGTGGATTCACTCTGTTGCTGTATTGAACAAATCACTGTGTGGATGCAAAACAACTTTCTCCAGCTAAAATCAGAAAAAACTGAAATAATCGTCTTTGGGCCACTGAACCAAAGAGAACGTGTAATCAGTCACCTTCAGTCTCGTTCCAAATGCATGCATGTCTCTGCACTGGCTTCCTGTCACTCAGAGAATAGACTTTAAAACAGCTTTACTTGTGTACAAGTCTCTTCATGGTCTAGCACCAAAATACATCTATGACATGTTAGAGCCATACGAGCCATCTAGGACCCTGAGAACCTCAGGGACTGGTCTCCTGCAGGTGTCCAGAGTCAGGACTAAACACGGTGAAGATACATTCGGGTTTTCTGCAGCTATAATCTGGAACAGTCTTCCAGAGAATGTGAGACAGGCCTCAATGCTGACAATGTTAAGACTAACCTGTTAGCATCCGTGCTAACATCCGTGCTAACTTGTTAGCTTCCGTGCTAACATCCATGCTAACTTGTTAGCTTCCATGCTAACATCCGTGCTAACTTGTTAGCATCCATGCTAACATCCAGGATAACTCGTTAGCATCCGTGCTAACTTGTTAGCATCCGTGCTAACATCCGTGCTAACTTGTTAGCATCCATGCTAACATCCAGGATAACTCGTTAGCATCCGTGCTAACTTGTTAGCATCCGTGCTAACATCCGTGCTAACTTGTTAGCATCCATGCTAACATCCGAGCTAACTTGTTAGCATCCGTGCTAACTTGTTAGCATCTGTGCTAACATCCGTGCTAACCTGTTAGCATCCGTGCTAACATCCGTGCTTACCTGTTAGCATCCGTGCTAACATCCGTGCTAACATCCATGCTAACTTGTTAGCATCCGTGCTAACCTGTTAGCATCCGTGCTAACATTCGTGCTAACTTGTTAGCATCCGTGCTAACTTGTTAGCATCCATGCTAACATCCAGGATAACTCGTTAGCATCCATGCTAACTTGTTAGCATCTGTGCTAACATCCGTTGTAACTCGTTAGCATCCGTGGTAACTCGTTAGCATCCGTGGTAACTCGTTAGCATCTGTGCCTCTGACACTGTGGACCATGATATTCTTTTACAGAGGTTGGAGAACTGGCTGGGAATCTCTGGTCCTGCTCTAAACTGGTTTAAGTCGTGCTAACTTGTTAGCATCCATGCTAACATCCAGGAAAACTCATTAGCATCCTTGCTAACTTGTTAGCATCCGTGCTAACATCCGTGCTAACATTCGTGCTAACTTGTTAGCATCCGTGCTAACTTGTTAGCACCCGTGCTAACATCTGTGCTCACATCCGTGCTAACATCCGTGCTAACTTGTTAGCACCCGTGCTAACATCCGTGCTAACCTGTTAGCATCCATGCTAACATTCGTGCTAACTTGCTAACATCCGAGCGAACTTGTTAGCATCCGTGCTAACTTGTTAGCATCTGTGCTAACATCCGTGCTAACTTGTTAGCATCCGTGCTAACATCCGTGCTAACCTGTTAGCATCCGTGCTAACATCCGTGCTTACCTGTTAGCATCCGTGCTAACATCCGTGCTAACATCCATGCTAACTTGTTAGCATCCGTGCTAACCTGTTAGCATCCATGCTAACATCCAGGATAACTCGTTAGCATCCGTGGTAACTCGTTAGCATCCGTGGTAACTCGTTAGCATCTGTGCCTCTGACACTGTGGAAATGATATTCTTTTACAGAGGTTGGAGAACTGGCTGGGAATCTCTGGTCCTGCTCTAAACTGGTTTAAGTCGTATCTTGAGAACTTACTTCGTTGATATTGACAAAATGTCTGTGACCTGTGGTGTTCCCCAGGGCTCGATCCTGGGGCTCCTCCTGTTCAATTTGTACATGCTTCCGTTAGGCCAACTAATACGCAGCAACAATGTGTCTTACCACAACAATGCAGACGACACTCAGATCTATGTGTCTCTGACAGCAGGTGGACATGGGCCTGTGGATTCACTCTGTTGCTGTATTGAACAAATCACTGTGTGGATGCAAAACAACTTTCTCCAGCTAAACTCAGAAAAAACTGAAATAATCGTCTTTGGGCCACTGAACCAAAGAGAACGTGTAATCAGTCACCTTCAGTCTCGTTCCAAATGCATGCATGTCTCTGCACTGGCTTCCTGTCACTCAGAGAATAGACTTTAAAACAGCTTTACTTGTGTACAAGTCTCTTCATGGTCTAGCACCAAAATACATCAATGACATGTTAGAGCCATACGAGCCATCTAGGACCCTGAGAACCTCAGGGACTGGTCTCCTGCAGGTGTCCAGAGTCAGGACTAAACACGGTGAAGATACATTCGAGTTTTCTGCAGCTAAAATCTGGAACAGTCTTCCAGAGAATGTGAGACAGGCCTCAACGCTGACAATGTTTAAGACTACCTTGTTAGCATCCATGCTAACATCCAGGATAACTCGTTAGCATCCGTGCTAACTTGTTAGCATCCGTGCTAACATCCGTGCTAACATTCGTGCTAACTTGTTAGCATCCGTGCTAACTTGTTAGCATCCGTGCTAACTTGTTAGCACCCGTGCTAACATCTGTGCTCACATCCGTGCTAACATCCGTGCTAACTTGTTAGCACCCGTGCTAACATCTATGCTAACATCCGTGCTAACATCCGTGCTAACTTGTTAGCATCCATGCTAACATCCAGGATAACTCGTTAGCATCCGTGCTAACTTGTTAGCATCTGTGCTAACATCCGTTGTAACTCGTTAGCATCCGTGGTAACTCGTTAGCATCCGTGGTAACTCGTTAGCATCTGTGCCTCTGACACTGTGGACCATGATATTCTTTTACAGAGGTTGGAGAACTGGCTGGGAATCTCTGGTCCTGCTCTAAACTGGTTTAAGTCGTATCTTGAGGACAGAACTTACTTCGTTGATATTGGAAATTGCATTTCAGACAAAATGTCTGTGACCTGTGGTGTTCCCCAGGGCTCGATCCTGGGGCCCCTCCTGTTCAATTTGTACATGCTTCCGTTAGGCCAACTAATACGCAGCAACAATGTGTCTTACCACAACTATGCAGACGACACCTGAACACAGATGCAGGCAGAGTCTCAGTCTTAGTTCTGCTGGACCTGAGCGCTGCCTTTGACACTGTGGACCATGATATTCTTTTACAGAGGTTGGAGAACTGGCTGGGAATCTCTGGTCCTGCTCTAAACTGGTGTAAGTCGTATCTTGAGGACAGAACTTACTTCGTTGATATTGACAAAATGTCTGTGACCTGTGGTGTTCCCCAGGGCTCGATCCTGGGGCTCCTCCTGTTCAATTTGTACATGCTTCCGTTAGGCCAACTAATACGCAGCAACAATGTGTCTTACCACAACTATGCAGACGACACTCAGATCTATGTGTCTCTGACAGCAGGTGAACATGGGCCTGTGGATTCACTCTGTTGCTGTATTGAACAAATCACTGTGTGGATGCAAAACAACTTTCTCCAGCTAAACTCAGAAAAAACTGAAATAATCGTCTTTGGGCCACTGAATCAAAGAGAACGTGTAATCAGTCACCTTCAGTCTCGTTCCAAATGCATGCATGTCTCTGCACTGGCTTCCTGTCACTCAGAGAATAGACTTTAAAACAGCTTTACTTGTGTACAAGTCTCTTCATGGTCTAGCACCAAAATACATCAATGACATGTTAGAGCCATACGAGCCATCTAGGACCCTGAGAACCTCAGGGACTGGTCTCCTGCATGTGTCCAGAGTCAGGACTAAACACGGTGAAGATACATTCGAGTTTTCTGCAGCTAAAATCTGGAACAGTCTTCCAGAGAATGTGAGACAGGCCTCAACGCTGACAATGTTAAGACTAACCTGTTAGCATCCGTGCTAACATCCGTGCTAACTTGTTAGCTTCCGTGCTAACATCCGGGCTAACTTGTTAGCTTCCATGCTAACATCCGTGCTAACTTGTTAGCATCCTTGCTAACATCCAGGATAACTCGTTAGCATCCGTGCTAACCTGTTAGCATCCGTGCTAACATCCGTGCTAACATTCGTGCTAACTTGTTAGCATCCGTGCTAACTTGTTAGCACCCGTGCTAACATCTGTGCTCACATCCGTGCTAACATCCGTGCTAACTTGTTAGCACCCATGCTAACATCCGTGCTAACATCCGTGCTAACTTGTTAGCATCCGTGCTAACATCCGTGCTAACGTGTTAGCATCCGTGCTAACATCCGTGCTTACCTGTTAGCATCCGTGCTAACATCCGTGCTAACTTGTTAGCTTCCGTGCAAACATCCGTGCTAACTTGTTAGCATCCATGCTAACATCCAGGATAACTCGTTAGCATCCGTGCTAACTTGTTAGCACCCGTGATAACATCTGTGCTCACATCCGTGCTAACATCCGTGCTAACTTGTTAGCATCTGTGCTCACATCCGTGCTAACATCCATGCTAACTTGTTAGCATCCATGCTAACTTGTTAGCATCCGTGCTAACCTGTTAGCATCCGTGCTAACATCCAAGATAACTCGTTAGCATCCGTGCTAACTTGTTAGCATCTGTGCTAACATCCGAGCTAACTTGTTAGCATCCGTGCTAACATCCGTGCTAACGTGTTAGCATCCATGCTAACATCCAGGATAACTCGTTAGCATCCGTGCTAACTTGTTAGCACCCGTGATAACATCTGTGCTCACATCCGTGCTAACATCCGTGCTAACTTGTTAGCATCTGTGCTCACATCCGTGCTAACATCCATGCTAACTTGTTAGCATCCATGCTAACTTGTTAGCATCCGTGCTAACCTGTTAGCATCCGTGCTAACATCCAAGATAACTCGTTAGCATCCGTGCTAACTTGTTAGCATCTGTGCTAACATCCGAGCTAACTTGTTAGCATCCGTGCTAACTTGTTAGCATCTGTGCTAACATCCGTGCTAACTTGTTAGCATCCGTGCTAACATCCGTGCTAACGTGTTAGCATCCGTGCTAACATCCGTGCTTACCTGTTAGCATCCGTGCTAACATCCGTGCTAACATCCATGCTAACTTGTTAGCATCCGTGCTAACATCCGTGCTAACTTGTTAGCTTCCGTGCAAACATCCGTGCTAACTTGTTAGCATCCATGCTAACATCCAGGATAACTCGTTAGCATCCGTGCTAACTTGTTAGCACCCGTGATAACATCTGTGCTCACATCCGTGCTAACATCCGTGCTAACTTGTTAGCATCCGTGCTAACTTGTTAGCATCTGTGCTAACATCCGTTGTAACTCGTTAGCATCCGTGGTAACTCGTTAGCATCCGTGGTAACTCGTTAGCATCTGTGCCTCTGACACTGTGGACCATGATATTCTTTTACAGAGGTTGGAGAACTGGCTGGGAATCTCTGGTCCTGCTCTAAACTGGTTTAAGTCGTATCTTGAGGACAGAACTTACTTTGTTGATATTGGAAATTGCATTTCAGACAAAATGTCTGTGACCTGTGGTGTTCCCCAGGGCTCGATCCTGGGGCTCCTCCTGTTCAATTTGTACATGCTTCCGTTAGGCCAACTAATACGCAGCAACAATGTGTCTTACCACAACTATGCAGACGACACTCAGATCTATGTGTCTCTGACAGCAGGTGAACATGGGCCTGTGGATTCACTCTGTTGCTGTATTGAACAAATCACTGTGTGGATGCAAAACAACTTTCTCCAGCTAAACTCAGAAAAAACTGAAATAATCGTCTTTGGGCCACTGAATCAAAGAGAACGTGTAATCAGTCACCTTCAGTCTCGTTCCAAATGCATGCATGTCTCTCCGCTGGCTTCCTGTCACTCAGAGAATAGACTTTAAAACAGCTTTACTTGTGTACAAGTCTCTTCATGGTCTAGCACCAAAATACATCTATGACATGTTAGAGCCATACGAGCCATCTAGCATCCGTGCTAACTTGTTAGCATCTGTGCTAACATCCGTGCTAACTTGTTAGCATCTGTGCTAACATCCGTGCTAACTTGTTAGCATCCGTGCTAACATCCGTGCTAACGTGTTAGCATCCGTGCTAACATCCGTGCTTACCTGTTAGCATCCGTGCTAACATTCATGCTAACATGCATAACAACTTGTTAGCATCCATGCTAACATCCAGGATAACTCGTTAGCATCCGTGCTAACTTGTTAGCATCCGTGCTAACTTGTTAGCATCCGTGCTAACTTGTTAGCACCGGTGCTAACATCTGTGTTCACATCCGTGCTAACTTCCGTGCTAACTTGTTAGCACCCGTGCTAACATCCGTGCTAACATCCGTGCTAACTTGTTAGCATCCGTGCTAACATCCGTGCTAACCTGTTAGCATCCATGCTAACATTCGTGCTAACTTGCTAACATCCGAGCTAACTTGTTAGCATCCGTGCTAACTTGTTAGCATCTGTGCTAACATCCGTGCTAACTTGTTAGCATCTGTGCTAACATCCGTGCTAACTTGTTAGCATCCGTGCTAACATCCGTGCTAACGTGTTAGCATCCGTGCTAACATCCGTGCTTACCTGTTAGCATCCGTGCTAACATTCATGCTAACATCCAGGATAACTCGTTAGCATCCGTGCTAACTTGTTAGCATCTGTGCTAACATCCGTTGTAACTCGTTAGCATCCGTGCATCCGACAGAACTTACTTCGTTGATATTGACAAAATGTCTGTGACCTGTGGTGTTCCCCAGGGCTCGATCCTGGGGCTCCTCCTGTTCAATTTGTACATGCTTCCGTTAGGCCAACTAATACGCAGCAACAATGTGTCTTACCACAACTATGCAGACGACACCTGAACACAGATGCAGGCAGAGTCTCAGTCTTAGTTCTGCTGGACATGAGCGTATGCATGTTTAAGACTAACTTGTTAGCTTCCGTGCTAACATCCGTGCTAACTTGTTAGAATTCGTACTAACTTTCGTGCTAACCTGTTAGCATCCGTGCTAACATCCGTGCTAACATTCGTGCTAACTTGTTAGCATCCGTGCTAACTTGTTAGCACCCGTGCTAACATCTGTGCTCACATCCGTGCTAACATCCGTGCTAACTTGTTAGCACCCGTGCTAACATCCGTGCTAACTTGTTAGCTTCCGTGCAAACATCCGTGCTTACCTGTTAGCATCCGTGCTAACATCCGTGCTAACATCCATGCTAACTTGTTAGCATCCGTGCTAACATCCGTGCTAACTTGTTAGCTTCCGTGCAAACATCCGTGCTAACTTGTTAGCATCCATGCTAACATCCAGGATAACTCGTTAGCATCCGTGCTAACTTGTTAGCATCTGTGCTCACATCCGTGCTAACATCCATGCTAACTTGTTAGCATCCATGCTAACTTGTTAGCATCCGTGCTAACCTGTTAGCATCCGTGCTAACATCCAGGATAACTCGTTAGCATCCGTGCTAACTTGTTAGCATCTGTGCTAACATCCGAGCTAACTTGTTAGCATCCGTGCTAACTTGTT
Organism: Eupleurogrammus muticus; assembly: GCA_036785175.1. Classification (NCBI taxonomy): domain Eukaryota; kingdom Metazoa; phylum Chordata; class Actinopteri; order Scombriformes; family Trichiuridae; genus Eupleurogrammus; species Eupleurogrammus muticus. The sequence goes on from JAYKQN010000002.1 coordinate 30,591,376, forward strand.
AGCATCTGTGCTAACATCCGTGCTAACTTGTTAGCATCCGTGCTAACATCCGTGCTAACGTGTTAGCATCCGTGCTAACATCCGTGCTTACCTGTTAGCATCCGTGCTCAGTTCATGGAGAACTGGCTGGGAATCTCTGGTCCTGCTCTAAACTGGTTTAAGTCGTATCTTGAGGACAGAACTTACTTTGTTGATATTGGAAATTGCATTTCAGACAAAATGTCTGTGACCTGTGGTGTTCCCCAGGGCTCAATCCTGGGGCCCCTCCTGTTCAATTTGTACATGCTTCCGTTAGACCAACTAATACGCAGCAACAATGTGTCTTACCACAACTATGCAGACGACACCTGAACACAGATGCAGGCAGAGTCTCAGTCTTAGTTCTGCTGGACCTGAGCGCTGCCTTTGACACTGTGGACCATGATATTCTTTTACAGAGGTTAGAGAACTGGCTGGGAATCTCTGGTCCTGCTCTAAACTGGTTTAAGTCATATCTTGAGGACAGAACTTACTTCGTTGATATTGACAAAATGTCTGTGACCTGTGGTGTTCCCCAGGGCTCGATCCTGGGGCTCCTCCTGTTCAATTTGTACATGCTTCCGTTAGGCCAACTAATACGCAGCAACAATGTGTCTTACCACAACTATGCAGACGACACTCAGATCTATGTGTCTCTGACAGCAGGTGAACATGGGCCTGTGGATTCACTCTGTTGCTGTATTGAACAAATCACTGTGTGGATGCAAAACAACTTTCTCCAGCTAAACTCAGAAAAAACTGAAATAATCGTCTTTGGGCCACTGAATCAAAGAGAACGTGTAATCAGTCACCTTCAGTCTCGTTCCAAATGCATGCATGTCTCTCCACTGGCTTCCTGTCACTCAGAGAATAGACTTTAAAACAGCTTTACTTGTGTACAAGTCTCTTCATGGTCTAGCACCAAAATACATCTATGACATGTTAGAGCCATACGAGCCATCTAGGACCCTGAGAACCTCAGGGACTGGTCTCCTGCATGTGTCCAGAGTCAGGACTAAACACGGTGAAGATACATTCGAGTTTTCTGCAGCTAAAATCTGGAACAGTCTTCCAGAGAATGTGAGACAGGCCTCAACGCTGACAATGTTAAGACTAACCTGTTAGCATCCGTGCTAACATCCGTGCTAACTTGTTAGCTTCCGTGCTAACATCCGGGCTAACTTGTTAGCATCCATGCTAACATCCAGGATAACTCGTTAGCATCCGTGCTAACTTGTTAGCATCCATGCTAACTTGTTAGCACCGGTGCTAACATCTGTGCTCACATCCGTGCTAACATCCGTGCTAACTTGTTAGCACCCGTGCTAACATCCGTGCTAACATCCGTGCTAACTTGTTAGCATCCGTGCTAACATCCGTGCTAACCTGTTAGCATCCATGCTAACATTCGTGCTAACTTGCTAACATCCGAGCTAACTTGTTAGCATCCGTGCTAACTTGTTAGCATCTGTGCTAACATCCGTGCTAACTTGTTAGCATCCGTGCTAACATCCGTGCTAACGTGTTAGCATCCGTGCTAACATCCGTGCTTACCTGTTAGCATCCGTGCTAACATCCATGCTAACATCCATGCTAACTTGTTAGCATCCATGCTAACCTGTTAGCATCCGTGCTAACATTCGTGCTAACTTGTTAGCATCCGTGCTAACTTGTTAGCATCCATGCTAACATCCAGGATAACTCGTTAGCATCCGTGCTAACTTGTTAGCATCTGTGCTAACATCCGTTGTAACTCGTTAGCATCCGTGGTAACTCGTTAGCATCCGTGGTAACTCGTTAGCATCTGTGCCTCTGACACTGTGGACCATGATATTCTTTTACAGAGGTTGGAGAACTGGCTGGGAATCTCTGGTCCTGCTCTAAACTGGTTTAAGTCATATCTTGAGGACAGAACTTACTTCGTTGATATTGACAAAATGTCTGTGACCTGTGGTGTTCCCCAGGGCTCGATCCTGGGGCTCCTCCTGTTCAATTTGTACATGCTTCCGTTAGGCCAACTAATACGCAGCAACAATGTGTCTTACCACAACTATGCAGACGACACCTGAACACAGATGCAGGCAGAGTCTCAGTCTTAGTTCTGCTGGACCTGAGCGCTGCTTTGGCACTGTGGATCCTTAATATTCTTTTACAGAGGTTGGAGGACAGAACTTACTTCGTTGATATTGACAAAATGTCTGTGACCTGTGGTGTTCCCCAGGGCTCGATCCTGGGGCTCCTCCTGTTCAATTTGTACATGCTTCCGTTAGGCCAACTAATACGCAGCAACAATGTGTCTTACCACAACTATGCAGACGACACCTGAACACAGATGCAGGCAGAGTCTCAGTCTTAGTTCTGCTGGACCTGAGCGCTGCCTTTGACACTGTGGACCATGATATTCTTTTACAGAGGTTGGAGAACTGGCTGAGAATCTCTGGTCCTGCTCTAAACTGGTTTAAGTCATATCTTGAGGACAGAACTTACTTCGTTGATATTGACAAAATGTCTGTGCTAAATTGTTAGCATCCGTGCTAACATCCGTGCTAACATCCGTGCTAAATTGTTAGCATCCGTGCTAACATCCGTGCTTACCTGTTAGCATCCGTGCTAACATTCGTGCTAACATCCATGCTAACTTGTTAGCATCCGTGCTAACATCCGTGCTAACTTGTTAGCTTCCGTGCTAACATCCGTGCTAACTTGTTAGCATCCATGCTAACATCCAGTATAACTCGTTAGCATCCGTGCTAACTTGTTAGCATCCGTGCTAACATCCGTGCTAACATCCATGCTAACTTGCTAGCATCCATGCTAACTTGTTAGCATCCGTGCTAACCTGTTAGCATCCGTGCTAACCTGTTAGCATCCGTGCTAACCTGTTAGCATCCGTGCAAACACTCGTGCTAACTTGTTAGCATCCGTGCTAACTTGTTAGCATCCGTGCTAACTTGTTAGCATCCATGCTAACATCCAGGATAACTCGTTAGCATCCGTGCTAACTTGTTAGCATCTGTGCTAACATCTGTTGTAACTCGTTAGCATCCGTGGTAACTCGTTAGCATCCGTGGTAACTCGTTAGCATCTGTGCCTCTGACACTGTGGACCATGATATTCTTTTACAGAGGTTGGAGAACTGGCTGGGAATCTCTGGTCCTGCTCTAAACTGGTTTAAGTCGTATCTTGAGGACAGAACTTACTTTGTTGATATTGGAAATTGCATTTCAGACAAAATGTCTGTGACCTGTGGTGTTTCCCAGGGCTCGATCCTGGGGCCCCTCCTGTTCAATTTGTACATGCTTCCGTTAGGCCAACTAATACGCAGCAACAATGTGTCTTACCACAACTATGCAGACGACACCTGAACACAGATGCAGGCAGAGTCTCAGTCTTAGTTCTGCTGGACCTGAGCGCTGCCTTTGACACTGTGGACTGGAATGTGTCTCTGACAGCAGGTGAACATGGGCCTGTGGATTCACTCTGTTGCTGTATTGAACAAATCACTGTGTGGATGCAAAACAACTTTCTCCAGCTAAACTCAGAAAAAACTGAAATAATCGTCTTTGGGCCACTGAATCAAAGAGAATGTGTAATCAGTCACCTTCAGTCTCGTTCCAAACCAAAAACACACGTTAGAAATCTAGGGCTGCTAATGCACTCAGACCTGAACTTTCACAGCCACATAAAGTCAACAATATCAACAGCCTTTTACTATCTAAAAAACATTGCCAGAATCAAAAATATAGTGTCTAAACCAGACTAGGAGAGATTGATGCATGCATTTGTCTCCAGCAGGTTAGACTACTGCAATGGCCTGCTCACTGGTCTCTCTAAACGAGCTGTTAAACAACTACAGAACATTCAGAACGCTGCAGCTCGAGTCAGACTAGAACCAGAAAATATGACTATATTAGTCCAGTGCTCATGTCTCTGCACTGGCTTCCTGTCACTCAGAGAATAGACTTTAAAACAGCTTTACTTGTATACAAGTCTCTTCATGGTCTAGAACCAAAATACATCTATGACATGTTAGAGCCATACGAGCCATCTAGGACCCTGAGAACCTCAGGGACTGGTCTCCTGCAGGTGTCCAGAGTCAGGACTAAACACGGTGAAGCTACATTCCAGTTTTCTGCAGCTAAAGTCTGGAACAGTCTTCCAGAGAATGTGAGACAGGCCTCAACGCTGACAATGTTTAAGACTAACCTGTTAGCATCCGTGCTAACAACCGTGCTACCATCCGTGCTAACTTGTTAGCATCTGTGCTAACATCGGTGCTAACCTGTTAGCATCCCTGCTAACACTCGAGCTAACATCCGTGCTAAAATCCGTGCTAACATCCGTGCTAACTTGTTAGCATCTGTGCTAACTTGTTAGCATCCGTGCTAACTTGTTAGCATCCGTGCTAACATCCAGGACAACTCGTTAGCATCCGTGCTAACTTGTTAGCTTCCGTGCTGGCATCCATGCTAACTTGTAAGCATCCGTGCTAACATTCGTGCTAACTTGTTAGCATCCGTGCTAACTTGTTAGCATCTGTGCTAACATCCGAGCTAACTTGTTAGCATCTGTGCTAACATCCGTGGTAACTCGTTAGCATCAGTGCTAACTTGTTAGCTGCCGTGCTAACATCCGTGCTAACTTGTTAGCATCCGTGCTAACTTGTTAGCATCTGTGCCTCTGAAACTGTGGACCATGATATTCTTTTACAGAGGTTGGAGAACTGGCTGGGAATCTGGCTGGCCCTGTTCCCCAGGGCTCGATCCTGGGGCTCCTCCTGTTCAATTTGTACATGCTTCCGTTAGGCCAACTAATACGCAGCAACAATGTGTCTTACCACAACTATGCAGACGACACTCAGATCTATGTGTCTCTGACAGCAGGTGAACATGGGCCTGTGGATTCACTCTGTTGCGGTATTGAACAAATCACTGTGTGGATGCAAAACAACTTTCTCCAGCTAAACTCAGAAAAAACTGAAATAATCGTCTTTGGGCCACTGATTCAAAGAGAACGTGTAATCAGTCACCTTCAGTCTCGTTCCAAATGCATGCATGTCTCTGCACTGGCTTCCTGTCACTCAGAGAATAGACTTTAAAACAGCTTTACTTGTGTACAAGTCTCTTCATGGTCTAGCACCAAAATACATCTATGACATGTTAGAGCCATACGAGCCATCTAGGACCCTGAGAACCTCAGGGACTGGTCTCCTGCATGTGTCCAGAGTCAGGACTAAACACGGTGAAGATACATTCGAGTTTTCTGCAGCTAAAATCTGGAACAGTCTTCCAGAGAATGTGAGACAGGCCTCAACGCTGACAATGTTAAGACTAACCTGTTAGCATCCGTGCTAACATCCGTGCTAACTTGTTAGCTTCCATGCTAACATCCGTGCTAACTTGTTAGCATCCATGCTAACATCCAGGATAACTCGTTAGCATCCGTGCTAACTTGTTAGCATCCGTGCTAACATCTGTGCTCACATCCGTGCTAACATCCGTGCTAACTTGTTAGCACCCGTGCTAACATCCGTGCTAACATCCGTGCTAACTTGTTAGCATCCGTGCTAACATCCGTGCTAACCTGTTAGCATCCATGCTAACATTCGTGCTAACTTGCTAACATCCGAGCTAACTTGTTAGCATCCGTGCTAACTTGTTAGCATCTGTGCTAACATCCGTGCTAACATCCGTGCTAACATCCATGCTGACTTGTTAGCATCCATGCTAACTTGTTAGCTTCCGTGCTAACCTGTTAGCATCCGTGCTAACCTGTTAGCATCCGTGCTAACATTCGTGCTAACTTGTTAGCATCCGTGCTAACTTGTTAGCATCCATGCTAACATCCAGGATAACTCGTTAGCATCCGTGCTAACTTGTTAGCATCTGTGCTAACATCCGTTGTAACTCGTTAGCATCCGTGGTAACTCGTTAGCAACCGTGGTAACTCGTTAGCATCCGTGGTAACTCGTTAGCATCCGTGGTAACTCGTTAGCATCTGTGCCTCTGACACTGTGGACCATGATATTCTTTTACAGAGGTTGGAGAACTGGCTGGGAATCTCTGGTCCTGCTCTAAACTGGTTTAAGTCGTATCTTGAGGACAGAACTTACTTTGTTGATATTGGAAATTGCATTTCAGACAAAATGTCTGTGACCTGTGGTGTTCCCCAGGGCTCGATCCTGGGGCCCCTCCTGTTCAATTTGTACATGCTTCCGTTAGGCCAACTAATACGCAGCAACAATGTGTCCTACCACAACTATGCAGACGACACTCAGATCTATGTGTCTCTGACAGCAGGTGAACATGGGCCTGTGGATTCACTCTGTTGCTGTATTGAACAAATCACTGTGTGGATGCAAAACAACTTTCTCCAGCTAAACTCAGAAAAAACTGAAATAATCGTCTTTGGGCCACTGAATCAAAGAGAACGTGTAATCAGTCACCTTCAGTCTCGTTCCAAATGCATGCATGTCTCTCCACTGGCTTCCTGTCACTCAGAGAATAGACTTTAAAACAGCTTTACTTGTGTACAAGTCTCTTCATGGTCTAGCACCAAAATACATCTATGACATGTTAGAGCCATACGAGCCATCTAGGACCCTGAGAACCTCAGGGACTGGTCTCCTGCATGTGTCCAGAGTCAGGACTAAACACGGTGAAGATACATTCGAGTTTTCTGCAGCTAAAATCTGGAACAGTCTTCCAGAGAATGTGAGACAGGCCTCAACGCTGACAATGTTAAGACTAACCTGTTAGCATCCGTGCTAACATCCGTGCTAACTTGTTAGCTTCCGTGCTAACATCCGGGCTAACTTGTTAGCATCCATGCTAACATCCAGGATAACTCGTTAGCATCCGTGCTAACTTGTTAGCATCCGTGCTAACTTGTTAGCATCCGTGCTAACTTGTTAGCACCGGTGCTAACATCTGTGCTCACATCCGTGCTAACATCCGTGCTAACTTGTTAGCACCCGTGCTAACATCCGTGCTAACATCCGTGCTAACTTGTTAGCATCCGTGCTAACATCCGTGCTAACCTGTTAGCATCCATGCTAACATTCGTGCTAACTTGCTAACTTCCGAGCTAACTTGTTAGCATCCGTGCTAACTTGTTAGCATCTGTGCTAACATCCGTGCTAACTTGTTAGCATCCGTGCTAACATCCGTGCTAACGTGTTAGCATCCGTGCTAACATCCGTGCTTACCTGTTAGCATCCGTGCTAACATCCGTGCTAACATCCATGCTAACTTGTTAGCATCCATGCTAACTTGTTAGCATCCGTGCTAACCTGTTAGCATCCGTGCTAACCTGTTAGCATCCGTGCTAACATTCGTGCTAACTTGTTAGCATCCGTGCTAACTTGTTAGCATCCATGCTTACATCCAGGATAACTCGTTAGCATCCGTGCTAACTTGTTAGCATCTGTGCTAACATCCGTTGTAACTCGTTAGCATCCGTGGTAACTCGTTAGCATCCGTGGTAACTCGTTAGCATCTGTGCCTCTGACACTGTGGACCATGATATTCTTTTACAGAGGTTGGAGAACTGGCTGGGAATCTCTGGTCCTGCTCTAAACTGGTTTAAGTCATATCTTGAGGACAGAACTTACTTCGTTGATATTGACAAAATGTCTGTGACCTGTGGTGTTCCCCAGGGCTCGATCCTGGGGCTCCTCCTGTTCAATTTGTACATGCTTCCGTTAGGCCAACTAATACGCAGCAACAATGTGTCTTACCACAACTATGCAGACGACACCTGAACACAGATGCAGGCAGAGTCTCAGTCTTAGTTCTGCTGGACCTGAGCGCTGCTTTGGCACTGTGGATCCTTAATATTCTTTTACAGAGGTTGGAGGACAGAACTTACTTCGTTGATATTGACAAAATGTCTGTGACCTGTGGTGTTCCCCAGGGCTCGATCCTGGGGCTCCTCCTGTTCAATTTGTACATGCTTCCGTTAGGCCAACTAATACGCAGCAACAATGTGTCTTACCACAACTATGCAGACGACACCTGAACACAGATGCAGGCAGAGTCTCAGTCTTAGTTCTGCTGGACCTGAGCGCTGCCTTTGACACTGTGGACCATGATATTCTTTTACAGAGGTTGGAGAACTGGCTGAGAATCTCTGGTCCTGCTCTAAACTGGTTTAAGTCATATCTTGAGGACAGAACTTACTTCGTTGATATTGACAAAATGTCTGTGACCTGTGGTGTTCCCCAGGGCTCGATCCTGGGGCTCCTCCTGTTCAATTTGTACATGCCTCCGTTAGGCCAACTAATACGCAGCAACAATGTGTCTTACCACAACTATGCAGACGACACTCAGATCTATGTGTCTCTGACAGCAGGTGAACATGGGCCTGTGGATTCACTCTGTTGCTGTATTGAACAAATCACTGTGTGGATGCAAAACAACTTTCTCCAGCTAAACTCAGAAAAAACTGAAATAATCGTCTTTGGGCCACTGATTCAAAGAGAACGTGTAATCAGTCACCTTCAGTCTCGTTCCAAATGCATGCATGTCTCTGCACTGGCTTCCTGTCACTCAGAGAATAGACTTTAAAACAGCTTTACTTGTGTACAAGTCTCTTCATGGTCTAGCACCAAAATACATCTATGACATGTTAGAGCCATACGAGCCATCTAGGACCCTGAGAACCTCAGGGACTGGTCTCCTGCATGTGTCCAGAGTCAGGACTAAACACGGTGAAGATACATTCGAGTTTTCTGCAGCTAAAATCTGGAACAGTCTTCCAGAGAATGTGAGACAGGCCTCAACGCTGACAATGTTAAGACTAACCTGTTAGCATCCGTGCTAACATCCGTGCTAACTTGTTAGCTTCCATGCTAACATCCGTGCTAACTTGTTAGCATCCATGCTAACATCCAGGATAACTCGTTAGCATCCGTGCTAACTTGTTAGCATCCGTGCTAACTTGTTAGCACCCGTGCTAACATCTGTGCTCACATCCGTGCTAACATCCGTGCTAACTTGTTAGCATCCGTGCTAACATCCGTGCTAACCTGTTAGCATCCATGCTAACATTCGTGCTAACTTGCTAACATCCGAGCTAACTTGTTAGCATCCGTGCTAACTTGTTAGCATCTGTGCTAACATCCGTGCTAACTTGTTAGCATCGTGCTAACATCCGTGCTAACGTGTTAGCATCCGTGCTAACATCCGTGCTTACCTGTTAGCATCCGTGCTAACATCCGTGCTAACATCCATGCTAACTTGTTAGCATCCATGCTAACTTGTTAGCATCCGTGCTAACCTGTTAGCAACCGTGCTAACCTGTTAGCATCTGTGCTAACATTCGTGCTAACTTGTTAGCATCCGTGCTAACTTGTTAGCATCCATGCTAACATCCAGGATAACTCGTTAGCATCCGTGCTAACTTGTTAGCATCTGTGCTAACATCCGTTGTAACTCGTTAGCATCCGTGGTAACTCGTTGGCATCCGTGGTAACTCGTTAGCATCTGTGCCTCTGACACTGTGGACCATGATATTCTTTTACAGAGGTTGGAGAACTGGCTGGGAATCTCTGGTCCTGCTCTAAACTGGTTTAAGTCGTATCTTGAGGACAGAACTTACTTTGTTGATATTGGAAATTGCATTTCAGACAAAATGTCTGTGACCTGTGGTGTTCCCAAGGGCTCGATCCTGGGGCCCCTCCTGTTCAATTTGTACATGCTTCTGTTAGGCCAACTAATACTCAGCAACAATGTGTCTTACCACAACTATGCAGAAGACACCTGAACACAGATGCAGGCAGAGTCTCAGTCTTAGTTCTGCTGGACCTGAGCGCTGCCTTTGACACTGTGGACCATGATATTCTTTTACAGAGGTTGGAGGACAGAACTTACTTCGTTGATATTGACAAAATGTCTGTGACCTGTGGTGTTCCCCAGGGCTCGATCCTGGGGCTCCTCCTGTTCAATTTGTACATGCTTCCGTTAGGCCAACTAATACGCAGCAACAATGTGTCTTACCACAACTATGCAGACGACACCTGAACACAGATGCAGGCAGAGTCACTGTGGACCATGATATTCTTTTACAGAGGTTGGAGAACTGGCTGAGAATCTCTGGTCCTGCTCTAAACTGGTTTAAGTCATATCTTGAGGACAGAACTTACTTCGTTGATATTGACAAAATGTCTGTGACCTGTGGTGTTCCCCAGGGCTCGATCCTGGGGCTCCTCCTGTTCAATTTGTACATGCTTCCGTTAGGCCAACTAATACGCAGCAACAATGTGTCTTACCACAACTATGCAGACGACACTCAGATCTATGTGTCTCTGACAGCAGGTGAACATGGGCCTGTGGATTCACTCTGTTGCTGTATTGAACAAATCACTGTGTGGATGCAAAACAACTTTCTCCAGCTAAACTCAGAAAAAACTGAAATAATCGTCTTTGGGCCACTGATTCAAAGAGAACGTGTAATCAGTCACCTTCAGTCTCGTTCCAAATGCATGCATGTCTCTGCACTGGCTTCCTGTCACTCAGAGAATAGACTTTAAAACAGCTTTACTTGTGTACAAGTCTCTTCATGGTCTAGCACCAAAATACATCTATGACATGTTAGAGCCATACAAGCCATCTAGGACCCTGAGAACCTCAGGGACTGGTCTCCTGCATGTGTCCAGAGTCAGGACTAAACACGGTGAAGATACATTCGAGTTTTCTGCAGCTAAAATCTGGAACAGTCTTCCAGACAATGTGAGACAGGCCTCAACGCTGACAATGTTAAGACTAACCTGTTAGCATCCGTGCTAACATCCGTGCTAACTTGTTAGCTTCCATGCTAACATCCGTGCTAACTTGTTAGCATCCATGCTAACATCCAGGATAACTCGTTAGCATCCGTGCTAACTTGTTAGCATCCATGCTAACATCTGTGCTCACATCCGTGCTAACATCCGTGCTAACTTGTTAGCACCCGTGCTAACTTGTTAGCATCTGTGCTAACATCCGTGCTAACGTGTTAGCATCCGTGCTAACATCCATGCTAACGTGTTAGCATCCGTGCTAACATCCGTGCTAACATCCATGCTGACTTGTTAGCATCCATGCTAACTTGTTAGCATCCGTGCTAACCTGTTAGCATCCGTGCTAACATTCGTGCTAACTTGTTAGCATCCGTGCTAACTTGTTAGCATCCATGCTAACATCCAGGATAACTCGTTAGCATCCGTGCTAACTTGTTAGCATCTGTGCTAACATCCGTTGTAACTCGTTAGCATCCGTGGTAACTCGTTAGCATCCGTGGTAACTCGTTAGCATCTGTGCCTCTGACACTGTGGACCATGATATTCTTTTACAGAGGTTGGAGAACTGGCTGGGAATCTCTGGTCCTGCTCTAAACTGGTTTAAGTCGTATCTTGAGGACAGAACTTACTTTGTTGATATTGGAAATTGCATTTCAGACAAAATGTCTGTGACCTGTGGTGTTCCCCAGGGCTCGATCCTGGGGCCCCTCCTGTTCAATTTGTACATGCTTCCGTTAGGCCAACTAATACGCAGCAACAATGTGTCTTACCACAACTATGCAGACGACACCTGAACACAGATGCAGGCAGAGTCTCAGTCTTAGTTCTGCTGGACCTGAGCGCTGCCTTTGACACTGTGGACCATGATATTCTTTTACAGAGGTTGGAGAACTGGCTGGGAATCTCTGTGCTAACATCCGTTGTAACTCGTTAGCATCCGTGGTAACTCGTTAGCATCCGTGGTAACTCGTTAGCATCTGTGCCTCTGACACTGTAGACTTTAAAACAGCTTTACTTGTGTACAAGTCTCTTCATGGTCTAGCACCAAAATACATCTATGACATGTTAGAGCCATACGAGCCATCTAGGACCCTGAGAACCTCAGGGACTGGTCTCCTGCATGTGTCCAGAGTCAGGACTAAACATGGTGAAGATACATTCGAGTTTTCTGCAGCTAAAATCTGGAACAGTCTTCCAGAGAATGTGAGACAGGCCTCAACGCTGACAATGTTAAGACTAACCTGTTAGCATCCGTGCTAACATCCGTGCTAACTTGTTAGCTTCCGTGCTAACATCCGGGCTAACTTGTTAGCATCCATGCTAACATCCAGGATAACTCGTTAGCATCCGTGCTAACTTGTTAGCATCCGTGCTAACTTGTTAGCACCGGTGCTAACATCTGTGCTCACATCCGTGCTAACATCCGTGCTAACTTGTTAGCACCCGTGCTAACATCCGTGCTAACATCCGTGCTAACTTGTTAGCATCCGTGCTAACATCCGTGCTAACCTGTTAGCATCCATGCTAACATCCGAGCTAACTTGTTAGCATCCGTGCTAACTTGTTAGCATCTGTGCTAACATCCGTGCTAACTTGTTAGCATCCGTGCTAACATCCGTGCTAACGTGTTAGCATCCGTGCTAACATCCGTGCTTACCTGTTAGCATCCGTGCTAACATCCATGCTAACATCCATGCTAACTTGTTAGCATCCATGCTAACCTGTTAGCATCCGTGCTAACATTCGTGCTAACTTGTTAGCATCCGTGCTAACTTGTTAGCATCCATGCTAACATCCAGGATAACTCGTTAGCATCCGTGCTAACTTGTTAGCATCTGTGCTAACATCCGTTGTAACTCGTTAGCATCCGTGGTAACTCGTTAGCATCCGTGGTAACTCGTTAGCATCCGTGGTAACTCGTTAGCATCTGTGCCTCTGAAACTTTGGACCATGATATTCTTTTACAGAGGTTGGAGAACTGGCTGGGAATCTCTGGTCCTGCTCTAAACTGGTTTAAGTCATATCTTGAGGACAGAACTTACTTCGTTGATATTGACAAAATGTCTGTGACCTGTGGTGTTCCCCAGGGCTCGATCCTGGGGCTCCTCCTGTTCAATTTGTACATGCTTCCGTTAGGCCAACTAATACGCAGCAACAATGTGTCTTACCACAACTATGCAGACGACACCTGAACACAGATGCAGGCAGAGTCTCAGTCTTAGTTCTGCTGGACCTGAGCGCTGCTTTGGCACTGTGGATCCTTAATATTCTTTTACAGAGGTTGGAGGACAGAACTTACTTCGTTGATATTGACAAAATGTCTGTGACCTGTGGTGTTCCCCAGGGCTCGATCCTGGGGCTCCTCCTGTTCAATTTGTACATGCTTCCGTTAGGCCAACTAATACGCAGCAACAATGTGTCTTACCACAACTATGCAGACGACACCTGAACACAGATGCAGGCAGAGTCTCAGTCTTAGTTCTGCTGGACCTGAGCGCATGCATGTTTAAGACTAACCTGTTAGCATCCGTGCTAACATTCGTGCTAACTTGTTAGCATCCGTGCTAACATTCCTGCTAACTTGTTAGCATCCGTGCTAACTTGTTAGCATCTGTGCTAACATCCGAGCTAACTTGTTAGCATCTGTGCTAACATCCGTGGTAACTCGTTAGCATCAGTGCTAACTTGTTAGCTTCCGTGCTAACATCCGTGCTAACATCGGTGCTAACCTGTTAGCATCCGTGCTAACACTCGTGCTAACACTAGTGCTAACACTCGTGCTAACATCCGTGCTAACATCCGTGCTAACTTGTTAGCATCTGTGCCTCTGACACTGTGGACCATGATATTCTTTTACAGAGGTTGGAGAACTGGCTGGGAATCTCTGGTCCTGCTCTAAACTGGTTTAAGTCGTATCTTGAGGACAGTACTTACTTTGTTGATATTGGAAATTGCATTTCAGACAAAATGTCTGTGACCTGTGGTGTTCCCCAGGGCTCGATCCTGGGGCCCCTCCTGTTCAATTTGTACATACTTCCGTTAGGCCAACTAATACGCAGCAACAATGTGTCTTACCAGAACTATGCAGACGACACTCAGATCTATGTGTCTCTGACAGCAGGTGAACAGGGGCCTGTGGATTCACTCTGTTGCTGTATTGAACAAATCACTGTGTGGATGCAAAACAACTTTCTCCAGCTAAACTCAGAAAAAACTGAAATAATCGTCTTTGGGCCACTGAATCAAAGAGAAAGTGTAATCAGTCACCTTCGGTCTCGTTCCAAATGCATGCATGTCTCTGCACTGGCTTCCTGTCACTCAGAGAATAGACTTTAAAACAGCTTTACTTGTGTACAAGTCTCTTCATGGTCTAACTTGTTAGCATCTGTGCCTCTGACACTGTGGACCATGATATTCTTTTACAGAGGTTGGAGAACTGGCTGGGAATCTCTGGTCCTGCTCTAAACTGGTTTAAGTCGTATCTTGAGGACAGAACTTACTTTGTTGATATTGGAAATTGCATTTCAGACAAAATGTCTGTGACCTGTGGTGTTCCCCAGGGCTCGATCCTGGGGCCCCTCCTGTTCAATTTGTACATGCTTCCGTTAGGCCAACTAATACGCAGCAACAATGTGTCTTACCACAACTATGCAGACGACACCTGAACACAGATGCAGGCAGAGTCTCAGTCTTAGTTCTGCTGGACCTGAGCGCATGCATGTTTAAGACTAACCTGTTAGCATCCGTGCTAACATTCGTGCTAACTTGTTAGCATCCGTGCTAACATTCCTGCTAACTTGTTAGCATCCGTGCTAACTTGTTAGCATCTGTGCTAACATCCGAGCTAACTTGTTAGCATCTGTGCTAACATCCGTGGTAACTCGTTAGCATCAGTGCTAACTTGTTAGCTTCCGTGCTAACATCCGTGCTAACATCGGTGCTAACCTGTTAGCATCCGTGCTAACACTCGTGCTAACACTAGTGCTAACACTCGTGCTAACATCCATGCTAACATCCGTGCTAACTTGTTAGCATCTGTGCCTCTGACACTGTGGACCATGATATTCTTTTACAGAGGTTGGAGAACTGGCTGGGAATCTCTGGTCCTGCTCTAAACTGGTTTAAGTCGTATCTTGAGGACAGAACTTACTTTGTTGATATTGGAAATTGCATTTCAGACAAAATGTCTGTGACCTGTGGTGTTCCCCAGGGCTCGATCCTGGGGCCCCTCCTGTTCAATTTGTACATACTTCCGTTAGGCCAACTAATACGCAGCAACAATGTGTCTTACCAGAACTATGCAGACGACACTCAGATCTATGTGTCTCTGACAGCAGGTGAACAGGGGCCTGTGGATTCACTCTGTTGCTGTATTGAACAAATCACTGTGTGGATGCAAAACAACTTTCTCCAGCTAAACTCAGAAAAAACTGAAATAATCGTCTTTGGGCCACTGAATCAAAGAGAAAGTGTAATCAGTCACCTTCGGTCTCGTTCCAAATGCATGCATGTCTCTGCACTGGCTTCCTGTCACTCAGAGAATAGACTTTAAAACAGCTTTACTTGTGTACAAGTCTCTTCATGGTCTAACTTGTTAGCATCTGTGCCTCTGACACTGTGGACCATGATATTCTTTTACAGAGGTTGGAGAACTGGCTGGGAATCTCTGGTCCTGCTCTATACTGGTTTAAGTCGTATCTTGAGGACAGAACTTACTTTGTTGATATTGGAAATTGCATTTCAGACAAAATGTCTGTGACCTGTGGTGTTCCCCAGGGCTCGATCCTGGGGCCCCTCCTGTTCAATTTGTACATGCTTCCGTTAGGCCAACTAATACGCAGCAACAATGTGTCTTACCACAACTATGCAGACGACACCTGAACACAGATGCAGGCAGAGTCTCAGTCTTAGTTCTGCTGGACATGAGCGTATGCATGTTTAAGACTAACTTGTTAGCTTCCGTGCTAACATCCGTGCTAACTTGTTAGAATTCGTACTAACTTTCGTGCTAACTTGTTAGCATCTGTACTAACTTATTAGCATCCTTGCTAACATCCGTGCTCACTTGTTAGCATCCGTGCTAACATCCGTGCTAACATCCGTGCTAACTTGTTAGCATCCGTACTAACATCCGTGCTAAATTGTTAGCATCCGTGCTAACTTTCGTGCTAACTTGTTAGCATCCGTGCTAACTTGTTAGCATCCGTACTAACATCCGTGCTAAACTGTTACCATCCGTGCTAACATTCGTGCTAACTTGTTAGCATCCGTACTAACTTGTTAGCATTCGTGCTAACTTGTTAGCATCCGTGCTAACATCCGTACTAACATCCGTGCTAACTTGTTAGCATCCGTACTAACATCCGTGCTAAATTGTTAGCATCCGTGCTAACATCCGTGCCAACATCGGTGCTAACCTGTTAGCATCCGTGCTAACACTCGTGCTAACATCCGTGCTAACATCCGTGCTAACATCCGTGCTAACATCCGTGCTAACTTGTTAGCATCCGTGCTAACTTGTTAGCATCTGTGCCTCTGACACTGTGGACCATGATATTCTTTTACAGAGGTTGGAGAACAGCACATCCGTGCTAACTTGTTAGCATCTGTGCTAACTTGTTAGCATCCGTGCCTCTGAAACTGTGGACCATGATATTCTTTTACAGAGGTTGGAGAACTGGCTGGGAATCTGGCTGGCCCTGTTCCCCAGGGCTCGATCCTGGGGCTCCTCCTGTTCAATTTGTACATGCTTCCGTTAGGCCAACTAATACGCAGCAACAATGTGTCTTACCACAACTATGCAGACGACACCTGAACACAGATGCAGGCAGAGTCTCAGTCTTAGTTCTGCTGGACCTGAGCGCTGCTTTGGCACTGTGGATCCTTAATATTCTTTTACAGAGGTTGGAGGACAGAACTTACTTCGTTGATATTGACAAAATGTCTGTGACCTGTGGTGTTCCCCAGGGCTCGATCCTGGGGCCCCTCCTGTTCAATTTGTACATACTTCCGTTAGGCCAACTAATACGCAGCAACAATGTGTCTTACCAGAACTATGCAGACGACACTCAGATCTATGTGTCTCTGACAGCAGGTGAACAGGGGCCTGTGGATTCACTCTGTTGCTGTATTGAACAAATCACTGTGTGGATGCAAAACAACTTTCTCCAGCTAAACTCAGAAAAAACTGAAATAATCGTCTTTGGGCCACTGAATCAAAGAGAAAGTGTAATCAGTCACCTTCGGTCTCGTTCCAAATGCATGCATGTCTCTGCACTGGCTTCCTGTCACTCAGAGAATAGACTTTAAAACAGCTTTACTTGTGTACAAGTCTCTTCATGGTCTAACTTGTTAGCATCTGTGCCTCTGACACTGTGGACCATGATATTCTTTTACAGAGGTTGGAGAACTGGCTGGGAATCTCTGGTCCTGCTCTATACTGGTTTAAGTCGTATCTTGAGGACAGAACTTACTTTGTTGATATTGGAAATTGCATTTCAGACAAAATGTCTGTGACCTGTGGTGTTCCCCAGGGCTCGATCCTGGGGCCCCTCCTGTTCAATTTGTACATGCTTCCGTTAGGCCAACTAATACGCAGCAACAATGTGTCTTACCACAACTATGCAGACGACACCTGAACACAGATGCAGGCAGAGTCTCAGTCTTAGTTCTGCTGGACATGAGCGTATGCATGTTTAAGACTAACTTGTTAGCTTCCGTGCTAACATCCGTGCTAACTTGTTAGAATTCGTACTAACTTTCGTGCTAACTTGTTAGCATCTGTACTAACTTATTAGCATCCTTGCTAACATCCGTGCTCACTTGTTAGCATCCGTGCTAACATCCGTGCTAACATCCGTGCTAACTTGTTAGCATCCGTACTAACATCCGTGCTAAATTGTTAGCATCCGTGCTAACTTTCGTGCTAACTTGTTAGCATCCGTGCTAACTTGTTAGCATCCGTACTAACATCCGTGCTAAACTGTTACCATCCGTGCTAACATTCGTGCTAACTTGTTAGCATCCGTACTAACTTGTTAGCATTCGTGCTAACTTGTTAGCATCCGTGCTAACATCCGTACTAACATCCGTGCTAACTTGTTAGCATCCGTACTAACATCCGTGCTAAATTGTTAGCATCCGTGCTAACATCCGTGCTAACTTGTTAGCATCCTTGCTAACATCCGTGCCAACATCGGTGCTAACCTGTTAGCATCCGTGCTAACACTCGTGCTAACATCCGTGCTAACATCCGTGCTAACACTCGTGCTAACATCCGTGCTAACATCCGTGCTAACTTGTTAGCATCCGTGCTAACTTGTTAGCATCTGTGCCTCTGACACTGTGGACCATGATATTCTTTTACAGAGGTTGGAGAACAGCACATCCGTGCTAACTTGTTAGCATCTGTGCTAACTTGTTAGCATCCGTGCCTCTGAAACTGTGGACCATGATATTCTTTTACAGAGGTTGGAGAACTGGCTGGGAATCTGGCTGGCCCTGTTCCCCAGGGCTCGATCCTGGGGCTCCTCCTGTTCAATTTGTACATGCTTCCGTTAGGCCAACTAATACGCAGCAACAATGTGTCTTACCACAACTATGCAGACGACACTCAGATCTATGTGTCTCTGACAGCAGGTGAACATGGGCCTGTGGATTCACTCTGTTGCTGTATTGAACAAATCACTGTGTGGATGCAAAACAACTTTCTCCAGCTAAACTCAGAAAAAACTGAAATAATCGTCTTTGGGCCACTGAATCAAAGAGAATGTGTAATCAGTCACCTTCAGTCTCGTTCCAAACCAAAAACACACGTTAGAAATCTAGGGCTGCTAATGCACTCAGACCTGAACTTTCACAGCCACATAAAGTCAACAATATCAACAGCCTTTTACTATCTAAAAAACATTGCCAGAATCAAAAATATAGTGTCTAAACCAGACTAGGAGAGATTGATGCATGCATTTGTCTCCAGCAGGTTAGACTACTGCAATGGCCTGCTCACTGGTCTCTCTAAACGAGCTGTTAAACAACTACAGAACATTCAGAACGCTGCAGCTCGAGTCAGACTAGAACCAGAAAATATGACTATATTAGTCCAGTGCTCATGTCTCTGCACTGGCTTCCTGTCACTCAGAGAATAGACTTTAAAACAGCTTTACTTGTATACAAGTCTCTTCATGGTCTAGAACCAAAATACATCTATGACATGTTAGAGCCATACGAGCCATCTAGGACCCTGAGAACCTCAGGGACTGGTCTCCTGCAGGTGTCCAGAGTCAGGACTAAACACGGTGAAGCTACATTCCAGTTTTCTGCAGCTAAAGTCTGGAACAGTCTTCCAGAGAATGTGAGACAGGCCTCAACGCTGACAATGTTTAAGACTAACCTGTTAGCATCCGTGCTAACAACCGTGCTACCATCCGTGCTAACTTGTTAGCATCTGTGCTAACATCGGTGCTAACCTGTTAGCATCCCTGCTAACACTCGAGCTAACATCCGTGCTAAAATCCGTGCTAACATCCGTGCTAACTTGTTAGCATCTGTGCTAACTTGTTAGCATCCGTGCTAACTTGTTAGCATCCGTGCTAACATCCAGGACAACTCGTTAGCATCCGTGCTAACTTGTTAGCTTCCGTGCTGGCATCCATGCTAACTTGTAAGCATCCGTGCTAACATTCGTGCTAACTTGTTAGCACCCGTGCTAACATCCGTGCTAACATACGTGCTAACTTGTTAGCATCCGTGCTAACATCCGTGCTAACCTGTTAGCATCCATGCTAACATTCGTGCTAACTTGCTAACATCCGTGCTAACGTGTTAGCATCCGTGCTAACATCCGTGCTAACGTGTTAGCATCCGTGCTAACATCCGTGCTAACATCCATGCTGACTTGTTAGCATCCATGCTAACCTGTTAGCATCCGTGCTAACCTGTTAGCATCCGTGCTAACATTCGTGCTAACTTGTTAGCATCCGTGCTAACTTGTTAGCATCCGTGCTAACATCCGTGCTAACGTGTTAGCATCCGTGCTAACATCCGTGCTTACCTGTTAGCATCCGTGCTAACATCCGTGCTAACTTGTTAGCATCCGTGCTAACCTGTTAGCATCCGTGCTAACCTGTTAGCATCCGTGCTAACATTCGTGCTAACTTGTTAGCATCCGTGCTAACTTAATATTCTTTTACAGAGGTTGGAGGACAGAACTTACTTCGTTGATATTGACAAAATGTCTGTGACCTGTGGTGTTCCCCAGGGCTCGATCCTGGGGCTCCTCCTGTTCAATTTGTACATGCCTCCGTTAGGCCAACTAATACGCAGCAACAATGTGTCTTACCACAACTATGCAGACGACACTCAGATCTATGTGTCTCTGACAGCAGGTGAACATGGGCCTGTGGATTCACTCTGTTGCTGTATTGAACAAATCACTGTGTGGATGCAAAACAACTTTCTCCAGCTAAACTCAGAAAAAACTGAAATAATCGTCTTTGGGCCACTGATTCAAAGAGAACGTGTAATCAGTCACCTTCAGTCTCGTTCCAAATGCATGCATGTCTCTGCACTGGCTTCCTGTCACTCAGAGAATAGACTTTAAAACAGCTTTACTTGTGTACAAGTCTCTTCATGGTCTAACTTGTTAGCATCTGTGCCTCTGACACTGTGGACCATGATATTCTTTTACAGAGGTTGGAGAACTGGCTGGGAATCTCTGGTCCTGCTCTAAACTGGTTTAAGTCGTATCTTGAGGACAGAACTTACTTTGTTGATATTGGAAATTGCATTTCAGACAAAATGTCTGTGACCTGTGGTGTTCCCCAGGGCTCGATCCTGGGGCCCCTCCTGTTCAATTTGTACATGCTTCCGTTAGGCCAACTAATACGCAGCAACAATGTGTCTTACCACAACTATGCAGACGACACCTGAACACAGATGCAGGCAGAGTCTCAGTCTTAGTTCTGCTGGACCTGAGCGCATGCATGTTTAAGACTAACCTGTTAGCATCCGTGCTAACATTCGTGCTAACTTGTTAGCATCCGTGCTAACATTCCTGCTAACTTGTTAGCATCCGTGCTAACTTGTTAGCATCTGTGCTAACATCCGAGCTAACTTGTTAGCATCTGTGCTAACATCCGTGGTAACTCGTTAGCATCAGTGCTAACTTGTTAGCTTCCGTGCTAACATCCGTGCTAACATCGGTGCTAACCTGTTAGCATCCGTGCTAACACTCGTGCTAACACTAGTGCTAACACTCGTGCTAACATCCGTGCTAACATCCGTGCTAACTTGTTAGCATCTGTGCCTCTGACACTGTGGACCATGATATTCTTTTACAGAGGTTGGAGAACTGGCTGGGAATCTCTGGTCCTGCTCTAAACTGGTTTAAGTCGTATCTTGAGGACAGAACTTACTTTGTTGATATTGGAAATTGCATTTCAGACAAAATGTCTGTGACCTGTGGTGTTCCCCAGGGCTCGATCCTGGGGCCCCTCCTGTTCAATTTGTACATACTTCCGTTAGGCCAACTAATACGCAGCAACAATGTGTCTTACCAGAACTATGCAGACGACACTCAGATCTATGTGTCTCTGACAGCAGGTGAACAGGGGCCTGTGGATTCACTCTGTTGCTGTATTGAACAAATCACTGTGTGGATGCAAAACAACTTTCTCCAGCTAAACTCAGAAAAAACTGAAATAATCGTCTTTGGGCCACTGAATCAAAGAGAAAGTGTAATCAGTCACCTTCGGTCTCGTTCCAAATGCATGCATGTCTCTGCACTGGCTTCCTGTCACTCAGAGAATAGACTTTAAAACAGCTTTACTTGTGTACAAGTCTCTTCATGGTCTAACTTGTTAGCATCTGTGCCTCTGACACTGTGGACCATGATATTCTTTTACAGAGGTTGGAGAACTGGCTGGGAATCTCTGGTCCTGCTCTAAACTGGTTTAAGTCGTATCTTGAGGACAGAACTTACTTTGTTGATATTGGAAATTGCATTTCAGACAAAATGTCTGTGACCTGTGGTGTTCCCCAGGGCTCGATCCTGGGGCCCCTCCTGTTCAATTTGTACATGCTTCCGTTAGGCCAACTAATACGCAGCAACAATGTGTCTTACCACAACTATGCAGACGACACCTGAACACAGATGCAGGCAGAGTCTCAGTCTTAGTTCTGCTGGACCTGAGCGCATGCATGTTTAAGACTAACCTGTTAGCATCCGTGCTAACATTCGTGCTAACTTGTTAGCATCCGTGCTAACATTCCTGCTAACTTGTTAGCATCCGTGCTAACTTGTTAGCATCTGTGCTAACATCCGAGCTAACTTGTTAGCATCTGTGCTAACATCCGTGGTAACTCGTTAGCATCAGTGCTAACTTGTTAGCTTCCGTGCTAACATCCGTGCTAACATCGGTGCTAACCTGTTAGCATCCGTGCTAACACTCGTGCTAACACTAGTGCTAACACTCGTGCTAACATCCGTGCTAACATCCGTGCTAACTTGTTAGCATCTGTGCCTCTGACACTGTGGACCATGATATTCTTTTACAGAGGTTGGAGAACTGGCTGGGAATCTCTGGTCCTGCTCTAAACTGGTTTAAGTCGTATCTTGAGGACAGAACTTACTTTGTTGATATTGGAAATTGCATTTCAGACAAAATGTCTGTGACCTGTGGTGTTCCCCAGGGCTCGATCCTGGGGCCCCTCCTGTTCAATTTGTACATACTTCCGTTAGGCCAACTAATACGCAGCAACAATGTGTCTTACCAGAACTATGCAGACGACACTCAGATCTATGTGTCTCTGACAGCAGGTGAACAGGGGCCTGTGGATTCACTCTGTTGCTGTATTGAACAAATCACTGTGTGGATGCAAAACAACTTTCTCCAGCTAAACTCAGAAAAAACTGAAATAATCGTCTTTGGGCCACTGAATCAAAGAGAAAGTGTAATCAGTCACCTTCGGTCTCGTTCCAAATGCATGCATGTCTCTGCACTGGCTTCCTGTCACTCAGAGAATAGACTTTAAAACAGCTTTACTTGTGTACAAGTCTCTTCATGGTCTAACTTGTTAGCATCTGTGCCTCTGACACTGTGGACCATGATATTCTTTTACAGAGGTTGGAGAACTGGCTGGGAATCTCTGGTCCTGCTCTAAACTGGTTTAAGTCGTATCTTGAGGACAGAACTTACTTTGTTGATATTGGAAATTGCATTTCAGACAAAATGTCTGTGACCTGTGGTGTTCCCCAGGGCTCGATCCTGGGGCCCCTCCTGTTCAATTTGTACATGCTTCCGTTAGGCCAACTAATACGCAGCAACAATGTGTCTTACCACAACTATGCAGACGACACCTGAACACAGATGCAGGCAGAGTCTCAGTCTTAGTTCTGCTGGACCTGAGCGCATGCATGTTTAAGACTAACCTGTTAGCATCCGTGCTAACATTCGTGCTAACTTGTTAGCATCCGTGCTAACATTCCTGCTAACTTGTTAGCATCCGTGCTAACTTGTTAGCATCTGTGCTAACATCCGAGCTAACTTGTTAGCATCTGTGCTAACATCCGTGGTAACTCGTTAGCATCAGTGCTAACTTGTTAGCTTCCGTGCTAACATCCGTGCTAACATCGGTGCTAACCTGTTAGCATCCGTGCTAACACTCGTGCTAACACTAGTGCTAACACTCGTGCTAACATCCGTGCTAACATCCGTGCTAACTTGTTAGCATCTGTGCCTCTGACACTGTGGACCATGATATTCTTTTACAGAGGTTGGAGAACTGGCTGGGAATCTCTGGTCCTGCTCTAAACTGGTTTAAGTCGTATCTTGAGGACAGAACTTACTTTGTTGATATTGGAAATTGCATTTCAGACAAAATGTCTGTGACCTGTGGTGTTCCCCAGGGCTCGATCCTGGGGCCCCTCCTGTTCAATTTGTACATACTTCCGTTAGGCCAACTAATACGCAGCAACAATGTGTCTTACCAGAACTATGCAGACGACACTCAGATCTATGTGTCTCTGACAGCAGGTGAACAGGGGCCTGTGGATTCACTCTGTTGCTGTATTGAACAAATCACTGTGTGGATGCAAAACAACTTTCTCCAGCTAAACTCAGAAAAAACTGAAATAATCGTCTTTGGGCCACTGAATCAAAGAGAAAGTGTAATCAGTCACCTTCGGTCTCGTTCCAAATGCATGCATGTCTCTGCACTGGCTTCCTGTCACTCAGAGAATAGACTTTAAAACAGCTTTACTTGTGTACAAGTCTCTTCATGGTCTAACTTGTTAGCATCTGTGCCTCTGACACTGTGGACCATGATATTCTTTTACAGAGGTTGGAGAACTGGCTGGGAATCTCTGGTCCTGCTCTAAACTGGTTTAAGTCGTATCTTGAGGACAGAACTTACTTTGTTGATATTGGAAATTGCATTTCAGACAAAATGTCTGTGACCTGTGGTGTTCCCCAGGGCTCGATCCTGGGGCCCCTCCTGTTCAATTTGTACATGCTTCCGTTAGGCCAACTAATACGCAGCAACAATGTGTCTTACCACAACTATGCAGACGACACCTGAACACAGATGCAGGCAGAGTCTCAGTCTTAGTTCTGCTGGACCTGAGCGCATGCATGTTTAAGACTAACCTGTTAGCATCCGTGCTAACATTCGTGCTAACTTGTTAGCATCCGTGCTAACATTCCTGCTAACTTGTTAGCATCCGTGCTAACTTGTTAGCATCTGTGCTAACATCCGAGCTAACTTGTTAGCATCTGTGCTAACATCCGTGGTAACTCGTTAGCATCAGTGCTAACTTGTTAGCTTCCGTGCTAACATCCGTGCTAACATCGGTGCTAACCTGTTAGCATCCGTGCTAACACTCGTGCTAACACTAGTGCTAACACTCGTGCTAACATCCGTGCTAACATCCGTGCTAACTTGTTAGCATCTGTGCCTCTGACACTGTGGACCATGATATTCTTTTACAGAGGTTGGAGAACTGGCTGGGAATCTCTGGTCCTGCTCTAAACTGGTTTAAGTCGTATCTTGAGGACAGAACTTACTTTGTTGATATTGGAAATTGCATTTCAGACAAAATGTCTGTGACCTGTGGTGTTCCCCAGGGCTCGATCCTGGGGCCCCTCCTGTTCAATTTGTACATACTTCCGTTAGGCCAACTAATACGCAGCAACAATGTGTCTTACCAGAACTATGCAGACGACACTCAGATCTATGTGTCTCTGACAGCAGGTGAACAGGGGCCTGTGGATTCACTCTGTTGCTGTATTGAACAAATCACTGTGTGGATGCAAAACAACTTTCTCCAGCTAAACTCAGAAAAAACTGAAATAATCGTCTTTGGGCCACTGAATCAAAGAGAAAGTGTAATCAGTCACCTTCGGTCTCGTTCCAAATGCATGCATGTCTCTGCACTGGCTTCCTGTCACTCAGAGAATAGACTTTAAAACAGCTTTACTTGTGTACAAGTCTCTTCATGGTCTAACTTGTTAGCATCTGTGCCTCTGACACTGTGGACCATGATATTCTTTTACAGAGGTTGGAGAACTGGCTGGGAATCTCTGGTCCTGCTCTAAACTGGTTTAAGTCGTATCTTGAGGACAGAACTTACTTTGTTGATATTGGAAATTGCATTTCAGACAAAATGTCTGTGACCTGTGGTGTTCCCCAGGGCTCGATCCTGGGGCCCCTCCTGTTCAATTTGTACATGCTTCCGTTAGGCCAACTAATACGCAGCAACAATGTGTCTTACCACAACTATGCAGACGACACCTGAACACAGATGCAGGCAGAGTCTCAGTCTTAGTTCTGCTGGACCTGAGCGCATGCATGTTTAAGACTAACCTGTTAGCATCCGTGCTAACATTCGTGCTAACTTGTTAGCATCCGTGCTAACATTCCTGCTAACTTGTTAGCATCCGTGCTAACTTGTTAGCATCTGTGCTAACATCCGAGCTAACTTGTTAGCATCTGTGCTAACATCCGTGGTAACTCGTTAGCATCAGTGCTAACTTGTTAGCTTCCGTGCTAACATCCGTGCTAACATCGGTGCTAACCTGTTAGCATCCGTGCTAACACTCGTGCTAACACTAGTGCTAACACTCGTGCTAACATCCGTGCTAACATCCGTGCTAACTTGTTAGCATCTGTGCCTCTGACACTGTGGACCATGATATTCTTTTACAGAGGTTGGAGAACTGGCTGGGAATCTCTGGTCCTGCTCTAAACTGGTTTAAGTCGTATCTTGAGGACAGAACTTACTTTGTTGATATTGGAAATTGCATTTCAGACAAAATGTCTGTGACCTGTGGTGTTCCCCAGGGCTCGATCCTGGGGCCCCTCCTGTTCAATTTGTACATACTTCCGTTAGGCCAACTAATACGCAGCAACAATGTGTCTTACCAGAACTATGCAGACGACACTCAGATCTATGTGTCTCTGACAGCAGGTGAACAGGGGCCTGTGGATTCACTCTGTTGCTGTATTGAACAAATCACTGTGTGGATGCAAAACAACTTTCTCCAGCTAAACTCAGAAAAAACTGAAATAATCGTCTTTGGGCCACTGAATCAAAGAGAAAGTGTAATCAGTCACCTTCGGTCTCGTTCCAAATGCATGCATGTCTCTGCACTGGCTTCCTGTCACTCAGAGAATAGACTTTAAAACAGCTTTACTTGTGTACAAGTCTCTTCATGGTCTAACTTGTTAGCATCTGTGCCTCTGACACTGTGGACCATGATATTCTTTTACAGAGGTTGGAGAACTGGCTGGGAATCTCTGGTCCTGCTCTATACTGGTTTAAGTCGTATCTTGAGGACAGAACTTAATTTGTTGATATTGGAAATTGCATTTCAGACAAAATGTCTGTGACCTGTGGTGTTCCCCAGGGCTCGATCCTGGGGCCCCTCCTGTTCAATTTGTACATGCTTCCGTTAGGCCAACTAATACGCAGCAACAATGTGTCTTACCACAACTATGCAGACGACACCTGAACACAGATGCAGGCAGAGTCTCAGTCTTAGTTCTGCTGGACATGAGCGTATGCATGTTTAAGACTAACTTGTTAGCTTCCGTGCTAACATCCGTGCTAACTTGTTAGAATTCGTACTAACTTTCGTGCTAACTTGTTAGCATCTGTACTAACTTATTAGCATCCTTGCTAACATCCGTGCTCACTTGTTAGCATCCGTGCTAACATCCGTGCTAACATCCGTGCTAACTTGTTAGCATCCGTACTAACATCCGTGCTAAATTGTTAGCATCCGTGCTAACTTTCGTGCTAACTTGTTAGCATCCGTGCTAACTTGTTAGCATCCGTACTAACATCCGTGCTAAACTGTTACCATCCGTGCTAACATTCGTGCTAACTTGTTAGCATCCGTACTAACTTGTTAGCATTCGTGCTAACTTGTTAGCATCCGTGCTAACATCCGTACTAACATCCGTGCTAACTTGTTAGCATCCGTACTAACATCCGTGCTAAATTGTTAGCATCCGTGCTAACATCCGTGCTAACTTGTTAGCATCCTTGCTAACATCCGTGCCAACATCGGTGCTAACCTGTTAGCATCCGTGCTAACACTCGTGCTAACATCCGTGCTAACATCCGTGCTAACATCCGTGCTAACATCCGTGCTAACTTGTTAGCATCCGTGCTAACTTGTTAGCATCTGTGCCTCTGACACTGTGGACCATGATATTCTTTTACAGAGGTTGGAGAACAGCACATCCGTGCTAACTTGTTAGCATCTGTGCTAACTTGTTAGCATCCGTGCCTCTGAAACTGTGGACCATGATATTCTTTTACAGAGGTTGGAGAACTGGCTGGGAATCTGGCTGGCCCTGTTCCCCAGGGCTCGATCCTGGGGCTCCTCCTGTTCAATTTGTACATGCTTCCGTTAGGCCAACTAATACGCAGCAACAATGTGTCTTACCACAACTATGCAGACGACACCTGAACACAGATGCAGGCAGAGTCTCAGTCTTAGTTCTGCTGGACCTGAGCGCTGCTTTGGCACTGTGGATCCTTAATATTCTTTTACAGAGGTTGGAGGACAGAACTTACTTCGTTGATATTGACAAAATGTCTGTGACCTGTGGTGTTCCCCAGGGCTCGATCCTGGGGCCCCTCCTGTTCAATTTGTACATACTTCCGTTAGGCCAACTAATACGCAGCAACAATGTGTCTTACCAGAACTATGCAGACGACACTCAGATCTATGTGTCTCTGACAGCAGGTGAACAGGGGCCTGTGGATTCACTCTGTTGCTGTATTGAACAAATCACTGTGTGGATGCAAAACAACTTTCTCCAGCTAAACTCAGAAAAAACTGAAATAATCGTCTTTGGGCCACTGAATCAAAGAGAAAGTGTAATCAGTCACCTTCGGTCTCGTTCCAAATGCATGCATGTCTCTGCACTGGCTTCCTGTCACTCAGAGAATAGACTTTAAAACAGCTTTACTTGTGTACAAGTCTCTTCATGGTCTAACTTGTTAGCATCTGTGCCTCTGACACTGTGGACCATGATATTCTTTTACAGAGGTTGGAGAACTGGCTGGGAATCTCTGGTCCTGCTCTAAACTGGTTTAAGTCGTATCTTGAGGACAGAACTTACTTTGTTGATATTGGAAATTGCATTTCAGACAAAATGTCTGTGACCTGTGGTGTTCCCCAGGGCTCGATCCTGGGGCCCCTCCTGTTCAATTTGTACATGCTTCCGTTAGGCCAACTAATACGCAGCAACAATGTGTCTTACCACAACTATGCAGACGACACCTGAACACAGATGCAGGCAGAGTCTCAGTCTTAGTTCTGCTGGACCTGAGCGCATGCATGTTTAAGACTAACCTGTTAGCATCCGTGCTAACATTCGTGCTAACTTGTTAGCATCCGTGCTAACATTCCTGCTAACTTGTTAGCATCCGTGCTAACTTGTTAGCATCTGTGCTAACATCCGAGCTAACTTGTTAGCATCTGTGCTAACATCCGTGGTAACTCGTTAGCATCAGTGCTAACTTGTTAGCTTCCGTGCTAACATCCGTGCTAACATCGGTGCTAACCTGTTAGCATCCGTGCTAACACTCGTGCTAACACTAGTGCTAACACTCGTGCTAACATCCGTGCTAACATCCGTGCTAACTTGTTAGCATCTGTGCCTCTGACACTGTGGACCATGATATTCTTTTACAGAGGTTGGAGAACTGGCTGGGAATCTCTGGTCCTGCTCTAAACTGGTTTAAGTCGTATCTTGAGGACAGAACTTACTTTGTTGATATTGGAAATTGCATTTCAGACAAAATGTCTGTGACCTGTGGTGTTCCCCAGGGCTCGATCCTGGGGCCCCTCCTGTTCAATTTGTACATACTTCCGTTAGGCCAACTAATACGCAGCAACAATGTGTCTTACCAGAACTATGCAGACGACACTCAGATCTATGTGTCTCTGACAGCAGGTGAACAGGGGCCTGTGGATTCACTCTGTTGCTGTATTGAACAAATCACTGTGTGGATGCAAAACAACTTTCTCCAGCTAAACTCAGAAAAAACTGAAATAATCGTCTTTGGGCCACTGAATCAAAGAGAAAGTGTAATCAGTCACCTTCGGTCTCGTTCCAAATGCATGCATGTCTCTGCACTGGCTTCCTGTCACTCAGAGAATAGACTTTAAAACAGCTTTACTTGTGTACAAGTCTCTTCATGGTCTAACTTGTTAGCATCTGTGCCTCTGACACTGTGGACCATGATATTCTTTTACAGAGGTTGGAGAACTGGCTGGGAATCTCTGGTCCTGCTCTATACTGGTTTAAGTCGTATCTTGAGGACAGAACTTACTTTGTTGATATTGGAAATTGCATTTCAGACAAAATGTCTGTGACCTGTGGTGTTCCCCAGGGCTCGATCCTGGGGCCCCTCCTGTTCAATTTGTACATGCTTCCGTTAGGCCAACTAATACGCAGCAACAATGTGTCTTACCACAACTATACAGACGACACCTGAACACAGATGCAGGCAGAGTCTCAGTCTTAGTTCTGCTGGACATGAGCGTATGCATGTTTAAGACTAACTTGTTAGCTTCCGTGCTAACATCCGTGCTAACTTGTTAGAATTCGTACTAACTTTCGTGCTAACTTGTTAGCATCTGTACTAACTTATTAGCATCCTTGCTAACATCCGTGCTCACTTGTTAGCATCCGTGCTAACATCCGTGCTAACATCCGTGCTAACTTGTTAGCATCCGTACTAACATCCGTGCTAAACTGTTACCATCCGTGCTAACATTCGTGCTAACTTGTTAGCATCCGTACTAACTTGTTAGCATTCGTGCTAACTTGTTAGCATCCGTGCTAACATCCGTACTAACATCCGTGCTAACTTGTTAGCATCCGTACTAACATCCGTGCTAAATTGTTAGCATCCGTGCTAACATCCGTGCTAACTTGTTAGCATCCTTGCTAACATCCGTGCCAACATCGGTGCTAACCTGTTAGCATCCGTGCTAACACTCGTGCTAACATCCGTGCTAACATCCGTGCTAACACTCGTGCTAACATCCGTGCTAACATCCGTGCTAACTTGTTAGCATCCGTGCTAACTTGTTAGCATCTGTGCCTCTGACACTGTGGACCATGATATTCTTTTACAGAAGTTGGAGAACAGCACATCCGTGCTAACTTGTTAGCATCTGTGCTAACTTGTTAGCATCCGTGCCTCTGAAACTGTGGACCATGATATTCTTTTACAGAGGTTGGAGAACTGGCTGGGAATCTGGCTGGCCCTGTTCCCCAGGGCTCGATCCTGGGGCTCCTCCTGTTCAATTTGTACATGCTTCCGTTAGGCCAACTAATACGCAGCAACAATGTGTCTTACCACAACTATGCAGACGACACTCAGATCTATGTGTCTCTGACAGCAGGTGAACATGGGCCTGTGGATTCACTCTGTTGCTGTATTGAACAAATCACTGTGTGGATGCAAAACAACTTTCTCCAGCTAAACTCAGAAAAAACTGAAATAATCGTCTTTGGGCCACTGAATCAAAGAGAATGTGTAATCAGTCACCTTCAGTCTCGTTCCAAACCAAAAACACACGTTAGAAATCTAGGGCTGCTAATGCACTCAGACCTGAACTTTCACAGCCACATAAAGTCAACAATATCAACAGCCTTTTACTATCTAAAAAACATTGCCAGAATCAAAAATATAGTGTCTAAACCAGACTAGGAGAGATTGATGCATGCATTTGTCTCCAGCAGGTTAGACTACTGCAATGGCCTGCTCACTGGTCTCTCTAAACGAGCTGTTAAACAACTACAGAACATTCAGAACGCTGCAGCTCGAGTCAGACTAGAACCAGAAAATATGACTATATTAGTCCAGTGCTCATGTCTCTGCACTGGCTTCCTGTCACTCAGAGAATAGACTTTAAAACAGCTTTACTTGTATACAAGTCTCTTCATGGTCTAGAACCAAAATACATCTATGACATGTTAGAGCCATACGAGCCATCTAGGACCCTGAGAACCTCAGGGACTGGTCTCCTGCAGGTGTCCAGAGTCAGGACTAAACACGGTGAAGCTACATTCCAGTTTTCTGCAGCTAAAGTCTGGAACAGTCTTCCAGAGAATGTGAGACAGGCCTCAACGCTGACAATGTTTAAGACTAACCTGTTAGCATCCGTACTAACAACCGTGCTACCATCCGTGCTAACTTGTTAGCATCTGTGCTAACATCGGTGCTAACCTGTTAGCATCCCTGCTAACACTCGAGCTAACATCCGTGCTAAAATCCGTGCTAACATCCGTGCTAACTTGTTAGCATCTGTGCTAACTTGTTAGCATCCGTGCTAACTTGTTAGCATCCGTGCTAACATCCAGGACAACTCGTTAGCATCCGTGCTAACTTGTTAGCTTCCGTGCTGGCATCCATGCTAACTTGTAAGCATCCGTGCTAACATTCGTGCTAACTTGTTAGCACCCGTGCTAACATCCGTGCTAACATACGTGCTAACTTGTTAGCATCCGTGCTAACATCCGTGCTAACCTGTTAGCATCCATGCTAACATTCGTGCTAACTTGCTAACATCCGTGCTAACGTGTTAGCATCCGTGCTAACATCCGTGCTTACCTATTAGCATCCGTGCTAACATCCGTGCTAACATCCATGCTAACTTGTTAGCATCCGTGCTAACCTGTTAGCATCCGTGCTAACCCGTTAGCATCCGTGCTAACATTCGTGCTAACTTGTTAGCATCCGTGCTAACTTGTTAGCATCTGTGCTAACATCCGTTGTAACTCGTTAGCATCCGTGGTAACTCGTTGGCATCCGTGGTAACTCGTTAGCATCTGTGCCTCTGACACTGTGGACCATGATATTCTTTTACAGAGGTTGGAGAACTGGCTGGGAATCTCTGGTCCTGCTCTAAACTGGTTTAAGTCGTATCTTGAGGACAGAACTTACTTTGTTGATATTGGAAATTGCATTTCAGACAAAATGTCTGTGACCTGTGGTGTCTGTGACCTGTGGTGTTCCCCAGGGCTCGATCCTGGGGCCCCTCCTGTTCAATTTGTAGATGCTTCCGTTAGGCCAACTAATACTCAGCAAAGATGTGTCTTACCACAACTATGCAGAAGACACCTGAACACAGATGCAGGCAGAGTCACTGTGGACCATGATATTCTTTTACAGAGGTTGGAGAACTGGCTGAGAATCTCTGGTCCTGCTCTAAACTGGTTTAAGTCATATCTTGAGGACAGAACTCACTTCGTTGATATTGACAAAATGTCTGTGACCTGTGGTGTTCCCCAGGGCTCGATCCTGGGGCTCCTCCTGTTCAATTTGTACATGCTTCCGTTAGGCCAACTAATACGCAGCAACAATGTGTCTTACCACAACTATGCAGACGACACTCAGATCTATGTGTCTCTGACAGCAGGTGAACATGGGCCTGTGGATTCACTCTGTTGCTGTATTGAACAAATCACTGTGTGGATGCAAAACAACTTTCTCCAGCTAAACTCAGAAAAAACTGAAATAATCGTCTTTGGGCCACTGATTCAAAGAGAACGTGTAATCAGTCACCTTCAGTCTCGTTCCAAATGCATGCATGTCTCTGCACTGGCTTCCTGTCACTCAGAGAATAGACTTTAAAACAGCTTTACTTGTGTACAAGTCTCTTCATGGTCTAGCACCAAAATACATCTATGACATGTTAGAGCCATACGAGCCATCTAGGACCCTGAGAACCTCAGGGACTGGTCTCCTGCATGTGTCCAGAGTCAGGACTAAACACGGTGAAGATACATTCGAGTTTTCTGCAGCTAAAATCTGGAACAGTCTTCCAGACAATGTGAGACAGGCCTCAACGCTGACAATGTTAAGACTAACCTGTTAGCATCCGTGCTAACATCCGTGCTAACTTGTTAGCTTCCATGCTAACATCCGTGCTAACTTGTTAGCATCCATGCTAACATCCAGGATAACTCGTTAGCATCCGTGCTAACTTGTTAGCATCCGTGCTAACTTGTTAGCACCCGTGCTAACATCTGTGCTCACATCCGTGCTAACATCCGTGCTAACTTGTTAGCACCCGTGCTAACATCCGTGCTAACATCCGTGCTAACTTGTTAGCATCAATGCTAACATCCGTGCTAACCTGTTAGCATCCGTGCTAACCTGTTAGCATCCGTGCTAACATTCGTGCTAACTTGTTAGCATCCGTGCTAACTTGTTAGCATCCATGCTAACACCCAGGATAACTCGTTAGCATCCGTGCTAACTTGTTAGCATCTGTGCTAACATCCGTTGTAACTCGTTAGCATCCGTGGTAACTCGTTGGCATCCGTGGTAACTCGTTAGCATCTGTGCCTCTGACACTGTGGACCATGATATTCTTTTACAGAGGTTGGAGAACTGGCTGGGAATCTCTGGTCCTGCTCTAAACTGGTTTAAGTCGTATCTTGAGGACAGAACTTACTTTGTTGATATTGGAAATTGCATTTCAGACAAAATGTCTGTGACCTGTGGTGTTCCCAAGGGCTCGATCCTGGGGCCCCTCCTGTTCAATTTGTACATGCTTCCGTTAGGCCAACTAATACTCAGCAACAATGTGTCTTACCACAACTATGCAGAAGACACCTGAACACAGATGCAGGCAGAGTCTCAGTCTTAGTTCTGCTGGACCTGAGCGCTGCCTTTGACACTGTGGACCATGATATTCTTTTACATAGGTTGGAGGACAGAACTTACTTCGTTGATATTGACAAAATGTCTGTGACCTGTGGTGTTCCCCAGGGCTCGATCCTGGGGCTCCTCCTGTTCAATTTGTACATGCTTCCGTTAGGCCAACTAATACGCAGCAACAATGTGTCTTACCACAACTATGCAGACGACACTCAGATCTATGTGTCTCTGACAGCAGGTGAACATGGGCCTGTGGATTCACTCTGTTGCTGTATTGAACAAATCACTGTGTGGATGCAAAACAACTTTCTCCAGCTAAACTCAGAAAAAACTGAAATAATCGTCTTTGGGCCACTGAATCAAAGAGAACGTGTAATCAGTCACCTTCAGTCTCGTTCCAAATGCATGCATGTCTCTGCACTGGCTTCCTGTCACTCAGAGAATAGACTTTAAAACAGCTTTACTTGTGTACAAGTCTCTTCATGGTCTAGCACCAAAATACATCTATGACATGTTAGAGCCATACGAGCCATCTAGGACCCTGAGAACCTCAGGGACTGGTCTCCTGCATGTGTCCAGAGTCAGGACTAAACACGGTGAAGATACATTCGAGTTTTCTGCAGCTAAAATCTGGAACAGTCTTCCAGAGAATGTGAGACAGGCCTCAACGCTGACAATGTTAAGACTAACCTGTTAGCATCCGTGCTAACAACCGTGCTACCATCCGTGCTAACTTGTTAGCATCTGTGCTAACATCGGTGCTAACCTGTTAGCATCCCTGCTAACACTCGAGCTAACATCCGTGCTAAAATCCGTGCTAACATCCGTGCTAACTTGTTAGCATCTGTGCTAACTTGTTAGCATCCGTGCTAACTTGTTAGCATCCGTGCTAACATCCAGGACAACTCGTTAGCATCCGTGCTAACTTGTTAGCTTCCGTGCTGGCATCCATGCTAACTTGTAAGCATCCGTGCTAACATTCGTGCTAACTTGTTAGCACCCGTGCTAACATCCGTGCTAACATCCGTGCTAACTTGTTAGCATCCGTGCTAACATCCGTGCTAACCTGTTAGCATCCATGCTAACATTCGTGCTAACTTGCTAACATCCGAGGTAACTTGTTAGCATCCGTGCTAACTTGTTAGCATCTGTGCTAACATCCGTGCTAACTTGTTAGCATCCGTGCTAACATCCGTGCTAACGTGTTAGCATCCGTGCTAACATCCGTGCTTACCTGTTAGCATCCGTGCTAACCTGTTAGCATCCGTGCTAACCCGTTAGCATCCGTGCTAACATTCGTGCTAACTTGTTAGCATCCGTGCTAACTTGTTAGCATCTGTGCTAACATCCGTTGTAACTCGTTAGCATCCGTGGTAACTCGTTGGCATCCGTGGTAACTCGTTAGCATCTGTGCCTCTGACACTGTGGACCATGATATTCTTTTACAGAGGTTGGAGAACTGGCTGGGAATCTCTGGTCCTGCTCTAAACTGGTTTAAGTCGTATCTTGAGGACAGAACTTACTTTGTTGATATTGGAAATTGCATTTCAGACAAAATGTCTGTGACCTGTGGTGTTCCCAAGGGCTCGATCCTGGGGCCCCTCCTGTTCAATTTGTACATGCTTCCGTTAGGCCAACTAATACTCAGCAACAATGTGTCTTACCACAACTATGCAGAAGACACCTGAACACAGATGCAGGCAGAGTCTCAGTCTTAGTTCTGCTGGACCTGAGCGCTGCCTTTGACACTGTGGACCATGATATTCTTTTACAGAGGTTGGAGGACAGAACTTACTTCGTTGATATTGACAAAATGTCTGTGACCTGTGGTGTTCCCCAGGGCTCGATCCTGGGGCCCCTCCTGTTCAATTTGTAGATGCTTCCGTTAGGCCAACTAATACTCAGCAAAGATGTGTCTTACCACAACTATGCAGAAGACACCTGAACACAGATGCAGGCAGAGTCACTGTGGACCATGATATTCTTTTACAGAGGTTGGAGAACTGGCTGAGAATCTCTGGTCCTGCTCTAAACTGGTTTAAGTCATATCTTGAGGACAGAACTTACTTCGTTGATATTGACAAAATGTCTGTGACCTGTGGTGTTCCCCAGGGCTCGATCCTGGGGCTCCTCCTGTTCAATTTGTACATGCTTCCGTTAGGCCAACTAATACGCAGCAACAATGTGTCTTACCACAACTATGCAGACGACACTCAGATCTATGTGTCTCTGACAGCAGGTGAACATGGGCCTGTGGATTCACTCTGTTGCTGTATTGAACAAATCACTGTGTGGATGCAAAACAACTTTCTCCAGCTAAACTCAGAAAAAACTGAAATAATCGTCTTTGGGCCACTGATTCAAAGAGAACGTGTAATCAGTCACCTTCAGTCTCGTTCCAAATGCATGCATGTCTCTGCACTGGCTTCCTGTCACTCAGAGAATAGACTTTAAAACAGCTTTACTTGTGTACAAGTCTCTTCATGGTCTAGCACCAAAATACATCTATGACATGTTAGAGCCATACGAGCCATCTAGGACCCTGAGAACCTCAGGGACTGGTCTCCTGCATGTGTCCAGAGTCAGGACTAAACACGGTGAAGATACATTCGAGTTTTCTGCAGCTAAAATCTGGAACAGTCTTCCAGACAATGTGAGACAGGCCTCAACGCTGACAATGTTAAGACTAACCTGTTAGCATCCGTGCTAACATCCGTGCTTACTTGTTAGCATCCATGCTAACATCCAGGATAACTCGTTAGCATCCGTGCTAACTTGTTAGCATCCGTGCTAACTTGTTAGCACCCGTGCTAACATCTGTGCTCACATCCGTGCTAACATCCGTGCTAACTTGTTAGCACCCGTGCTAACATCCGTGCTAACATCCGTGCTAACTTGTTAGCATCCGTGCTAACATCCGTGCTAACCTGTTAGCATCCATGCTAACATTCGTGCTAACTTGCTAACATCCGAGCTAACTTGTTAGCATCTGTGCTAACATCCGTGCTAACTTGTTAGCATCCGTGCTAACATCCGTGCTAACGTGTTAGCATCCGTGCTAACATCCGTGCTTACCTGTTAGCATCCGTGCTAACATCCATGCTAACATCCATGCTAACTTGTTAGCATCCATGCTAACTTGTTAGCATCCGTGCTAACCTGTTAGCAACCGTGCTAACCTGTTAGCATCCGTGCTAACATTCGTGCTAACTTGTTAGCATCCGTGCTAACATCCAGGATAACTCGTTAGCATCCGTGCTAACTTGTTAGCATCCGTGGTAACTCGTTGGCATCCGTGGTAACTCGTTAGCATCCGTGCTAACGTGTTAGCATCCGTGCTAACTTGTTAGCACCCGTGCTAACATCTGTGCTCACATCCGTGCTAACATCCGTGCTCACATCCGTGCTAACATCCGTGCTAACTTGTTAGCATCCGTGCTAACATCCGTGCTAACCTGTTAGCATCCATGCTAACATTCGTGCTAACTTGTTAGCATCCGTGCTAACATCCAGGATAACTCGTTAGCATCCGTGCTAACTCGTTGGCATCCGTGGTAACTCGTTGGCATCCGTGGTAACTCGTTAGCATCCGTGCTAACGTGTTAGCATCCGTGCTAACTTGTTAGCACCCGTGCTAACATCTGTGCTCACATCCGTGCTAACATCCGTGCTAACTTGTTAGCACCCGTGCTAACATCCGTGCTAACATCCGTGCTAACCTGTTAGCATCCATGCTAACATTCGTGCTAACTTGTTAGCATCCGTGCTAACATCCAGGATAACTCGTTAGCATCCGTGCTAACTTGTTAGCATCCGTGGTAACTCGTTGGCATCCGTGGTAACTCGTTAGCATCCGTGCTAACGTGTTAGCATCCGTGCTAACTTGTTAGCACCCGTGCTAACATCTGTGCTCACATCCGTGCTAACATCCGTGCTAACTTGTTAGCACCCGTGCTAACATCCGTGCTAACATCCGTGCTAACTTGTTAGCATCCGTGCTAACATCCGTGCTAACCTGTTAGCATCCATGCTAACATTCGTGCTAACTTGCTAACATCCGAGCTAAATTGTTAGCATCCGTGCTAACTTGTTAGCATCCGTGCTAACATCCGTGCTAACTTGTTAGCATCCGTGCTAACATCCGTGCTAACGTGTTAGCATCCGTGCTAACATCCGTGCTTACCTGTTAGCATCCGTGCTAACATCCGTGCTAACATCCATGCTAACTTGTTAGCATCCATGCTAACTTGTTAGCATCCGTGCTAACCTGTTAGCAACCGTGCTAACCTGTTAGCATCCGTGCTAACATTCGTGCTAACTTGTTAGCATCCGTGCTAACATCCAGGATAACTCGTTAGCATCCGTGCTAACTTGTTAGCATCCGTGGTAACTCGTTGGCATCCGTGGTAACTCGTTAGCATCTGTGCCTCTGACACTGTGGACCATGATATTCTTTTACAGAGGTTGGAGAACTGGCTGGGAATCTCTGGTCCTGCTCTAAACTGGTTTAAGTCGTATCTTGAGGACAGAACTTACTTTGTTGATATTGGAAATTGCATTTCAGACAAAATGTCTGTGACCTGTGGTGTTCCCAAGGGCTCGATCCTGGGGCCCCTCCTGTTCAATTTGTACATGCTTCTGTTAGGCCAACTAATACTCAGCAACAATGTGTCTTACCACAACTATGCAGAAGACACCTGAACACAGATGCAGGCAGAGTCTCAGTCTTAGTTCTGCTGGACCTGAGCGCTGCCTTTGACACTGTGGACCATGATATTCTTTTACAGAGGTTGGAGAACTGGCTGGGAATCTCTGGTCCTGCTCTAAACTGGTGTAAGTCGTATCTTGAGGACAGAACTTACTTCGTTGATATTGACAAAATGTCTGTGACCTGTGGTGTTCCCCAGGGCTCGATCCTGTATACGCAGCAACAATGTGTCCTACCACAACTATGCAGACGACACTCAGATCTATGTGTCTCTGACAGCAGGTTAACATGGGCCTGTGGATTCACTCTGTTGCTGTATTGAACAAATCACTGTGTGGATGCAAAACAACTTTCTCCAGCTAAACTCAGAAAAAACTGAAATAATCGTCTTTGGGCCACTGAATCAAAGAGAACGTGTAATCAGTCACCTTCAGTCTCGTTCCAAATGCATGCATGTCTCTCCACTGGCTTCCTGTCACTCAGAGAATAGACTTTAAAACAGCTTTACTTGTGTACAAGTCTCTTCATGGTCTAGCACCAAAATACATCTATGACATGTTAGAGCCATACGAGCCATCTAGGACCCTGAGAACCTCAGGGACTGGTCTCCTGCATGTGTCCAGAGTCAGGACTAAACACGGTGAAGATACATTCGAGTTTTCTGCAGCTAAAATCTATACTGGTTTAAGTCGTATCTTGAGGACAGAACTTACTTTGTTGATATTGGAAATTGCATTTCAGACAAAATGTCTGTGACCTGTGGTGTTCCCCAGGGCTCGATCCTGGGGCCCCTCCTGTTCAATTTGTACATGCTTCCGTTAGGCCAACTAATACGCAGCAACAATGTGTCTTACCACAACTATGCAGACGACACCTGAACACAGATGCAGGCAGAGTCTCAGTCTTAGTTCTGCTGGACATGAGCGTATGCATGTTTAAGACTAACTTGTTAGCTTCCGTGCTAACATCCGTGCTAACTTGTTAGAATTCGTACTAACTTTCGTGCTAACTTGTTAGCATCTGTACTAACTTATTAGCATCCTTGCTAACATCCGTGCTCACTTGTTAGCATCCGTGCTAACATCCGTGCTAACATCCGTGCTAACTTGTTAGCATCCGTACTAACATCCGTGCTAAATTGTTAGCATCCGTGCTAACTTTCGTGCTAACTTGTTAGCATCCGTGCTAACTTGTTAGCATCCGTACTAACATCCGTGCTAAACTGTTACCATCCGTGCTAACATTCGTGCTAACTTGTTAGCATCCGTACTAACTTGTTAGCATTCGTGCTAACTTGTTAGCATCCGTGCTAACATCCGTACTAACATCCGTGCTAACTTGTTAGCATCCGTACTAACATCCGTGCTAAATTGTTAGCATCCGTGCTAACATCCATGCTAACTTGTTAGCATCCTTGCTAACATCCGTGCCAACATCGGTGCTAACCTGTTAGCATCCGTGCTAACACTCGTGCTA
This sequence comes from Eupleurogrammus muticus, assembly GCA_036785175.1. Classification (NCBI taxonomy): domain Eukaryota; kingdom Metazoa; phylum Chordata; class Actinopteri; order Scombriformes; family Trichiuridae; genus Eupleurogrammus; species Eupleurogrammus muticus. The sequence goes on from JAYKQN010000002.1 coordinate 30,631,552, forward strand.
ACATCCGTGCTAACATCCGTGCTAACACTCGTGCTAACATCCGTGCTAACATCCGTGCTAACTTGTTAGCATCCGTGCTAACTTGTTAGCATCCGTGCTAACTTGTTAGCATCTGTGCCTCTGACACTGTGGACCATGATATTCTTTTACAGAGGTTGGAGAACAGCACATCCGTGCTAACTTGTTAGCATCTGTGCTAACTTGTTAGCATCCGTGCCTCTGAAACTGTGGACCATGATATTCTTTTACAGAGGTTGGAGAACTGGCTGGGAATCTGGCTGGCCCTGTTCCCCAGGGCTCGATCCTGGGGCTCCTCCTGTTCAATTTGTACATGCTTCCGTTAGGCCAACTAATACGCAGCAACAATGTGTCTTACCACAACTATGCAGACGACACTCAGATCTATGTGTCTCTGACAGCAGGTGAACATGGGCCTGTGGATTCACTCTGTTGCTGTATTGAACAAATCACTGTGTGGATGCAAAACAACTTTCTCCAGCTAAACTCAGAAAAAACTGAAATAATCGTCTTTGGGCCACTGAATCAAAGAGAATGTGTAATCAGTCACCTTCAGTCTCGTTCCAAACCAAAAACACAGGTTAGAAATCTAGGGCTGCTAATGCACTCAGACCTGAACTTTCACAGCCACATAAAGTCAACAATATCAACAGCCTTTTACTATCTAAAAAACATTGCCAGAATCAAAAATATAGTGTCTAAACCAGACTAGGAGAGATTGATGCATGCATTTGTCTCCAGCAGGTTAGACTACTGCAATGGCCTGCTCACTGGTCTCTCTAAACGAGCTGTTAAACAACTACAGAACATTCAGAACGCTGCAGCTCGAGTCAGACTAGAACCAGAAAATATGACTATATTAGTCCAGTGCTCATGTCTCTGCACTGGCTTCCTGTCACTCAGAGAATAGACTTTAAAACAGCTTTACTTGTATACAAGTCTCTTCATGGTCTAGAACCAAAATACATCTATGACATGTTAGAGCCATACAAGCCATCTAGGACCCTGAGAACCTCAGGGACTGGTCTCCTGCAGGTGTCCAGAGTCAGGACTAAACACGGTGAAGCTACATTCCAGTTTTCTGCAGCTAAAGTCAACAACCGTGCTACCATCCGTGCTAACTTGTTAGGATCTGTGCTAACATCGGTGCTAACCTGTTAGCATCCCTGCTAACACTCGAGCTAACATCCGTGCTAAAATCCGTGCTAACATCCGTGCTAACTTGTTAGCATCTGTGCTAACTTGTTAGCATCCGTGCTAACTTGTTAGCATCCGTGCTAACATCCAGGACAACTCGTTAGCATCCGTGCTAACTTGTTAGCTTCCGTGCTGGCATCCATGCTAACTTGTAAGCATCCGTGCTAACATTCGTGCTAACTTGTTAGCACCCGTGCTAACATCCGTGCTAACATCCGTGCTAACTTGTTAGCATCCGTGCTAACATCCGTGCTAACCTGTTAGCATCCATGCTAACATTCGTGCTAACTTGCTAACATCCGAGGTAACTTGTTAGCATCCGTGCTAACTTGTTAGCATCTGTGCTAACATCCGTGCTAACTTGTTAGCATCCGTGCTAACATCCGTGCTAACGTGTTAGCATCCGTGCTAACATCCGTGCTTACCTGTTAGCATCCGTGCTAACATCCGTGCTAACATCCATGCTAACTTGTTAGCATCCGTGCTAACCTGTTAGCATCCGTGCTAACCCGTTAGCATCCGTGCTAACATTCGTGCTAACTTGTTAGCATCCGTGCTAACTTGTTAGCATCTGTGCTAACATCCGTTGTAACTCGTTAGCATCCGTGGTAACTCGTTGGCATCCGTGGTAACTCGTTAGCATCTGTGCCTCTGACACTGTGGACCATGATATTCTTTTACAGAGGTTGGAGAACTGGCTGGGAATCTCTGGTCCTGCTCTAAACTGGTTTAAGTCGTATCTTGAGGACAGAACTTACTTTGTTGATATTGGAAATTGCATTTCAGACAAAATGTCTGTGACCTGTGGTGTCTGTGACCTGTGGTGTTCCCCAGGGCTCGATCCTGGGGCCCCTCCTGTTCAATTTGTAGATGCTTCCGTTAGGCCAACTAATACTCAGCAAAGATGTGTCTTACCACAACTATGCAGAAGACACCTGAACACAGATGCAGGCAGAGTCACTGTGGACCATGATATTCTTTTACAGAGGTTGGAGAACTGGCTGAGAATCTCTGGTCCTGCTCTAAACTGGTTTAAGTCATATCTTGAGGACAGAACTTACTTCGTTGATATTGACAAAATGTCTGTGACCTGTGGTGTTCCCCAGGGCTCGATCCTGGGGCTCCTCCTGTTCAATTTGTACATGCTTCCGTTAGGCCAACTAATACGCAGCAACAATGTGTCTTACCACAACTATGCAGACGACACTCAGATCTATGTGTCTCTGACAGCAGGTGAACATGGGCCTGTGGATTCACTCTGTTGCTGTATTGAACAAATCACTGTGTGGATGCAAAACAACTTTCTCCAGCTAAACTCAGAAAAAACTGAAATAATCGTCTTTGGGCCACTGATTCAAAGAGAACGTGTAATCAGTCACCTTCAGTCTCGTTCCAAATGCATGCATGTCTCTGCACTGGCTTCCTGTCACTCAGAGAATAGACTTTAAAACAGCTTTACTTGTGTACAAGTCTCTTCATGGTCTAGCACCAAAATACATCTATGACATGTTAGAGCCATACGAGCCATCTAGGACCCTGAGAACCTCAGGGACTGGTCTCCTGCATGTGTCCAGAGTCAGGACTAAACACGGTGAGATGAAGTAAACACCAAAGGTGCTTTGCTACAAGCAGAGACTGCATGAGCAACTATGGATGTAGATCAGGGGTGGGGCAACCCCCGGCCCCAGAGGGCCGGCGCAGGCGCAGGCCCCCGCCCCAACCAGGCAGCAACACACCCGACTCCGCCAACAACGGTGCAGAGTAGCAGTAATTAGTAGAATCAGGTGCGCCCACCGCCCGGCCGGAACAAGGACCCGCAGCCACACCGGCCCCCCGGGACCGGAACCGCCCACCCCCAATGTAGATGTTAAGGTTTTAGCTGGTGGAGTGTCACAGTGTTCCTAGGGACCCCTTCCGCATCCTCAGCAGGCATCTCAGGGTCCCAGGTGTTTCGCCCCTTAACCTGTACACCTCTCCTGAGTGGGGCAGCAAGGGCTGAGTTAGCCTTCACCTGCGGAAGGGGTCCAGCTGTGATTTCTTGACAGCCACAGCCACCTGGAACTGGTTTCGGCTACTGTGGCTATTTCCCTGGTAGCCTTCTGTACTTGTTTTGCATCAAGCCCGATCTTCTGCAGGAAACTGCGAATAGATGTGGCGGGGAAACCACGAGCCCCAACCTCAATTGGGTAGAGGGTGGCATGCCACCCAGCGAGGGTCGCCTCATCTACTATGTCCTGATACTTACCTTTCTTTGCCTGATGAGATATGGCTAGCCTGTCTTCCCAGGGAACAGTGAGTTCGGCTAGAATGATGGACTTCGAGCTCCTAGAAAGAAGGATCATATCCGGTCGGAGGGTAGTTGCCACCACCTCCTGAGGAAAGACCAGCTTCTTCTTGAGATCCACCCGCAGCTCCCAATCTGATGCGCAGTGTAGCATTGATGGTAGGCGGTCAGGTCTTTTTCCCTTTGGGACTTTACTGCCCTCTCGCTGGAAGCTTGTGGGCCTTGGTGGTACTGGTGGCTGTTTGTTGGTGTGGCTTCTCTGTAGTTCGACCCACTTAGCGACCTCGGTGAGGACTTTGTCGTGTCTCCACCTATAGCGCCCGTCTGCCAGAGCTTTTGGGCAGCTGGTCAGAATGTGGTTCAGTGTGCAGAGGCTGGCGCCGCGCTGACTACAGGATGCCTCTTCCTCCTTGCCCCAGATCTTCAGATTACTTGGTGTAGGTAGGAGATCAGCCACAGCGCGCAGCAGGAAGTTCAGCTTGCCTTGGTCAGTGCCCCAGAGCTCCTTCCAAGACAATGGTCTCTCGAGCGCCCCCTCCCACTGCATCCAGCGCGCCTGGGAGCCCAGCCCTGCTGCTTTGATTCGACGGTCTTCTTCAGCTGCCTCCCGCACCCTTTGCACCACCAAGTCCCTTCTGTCTCGCATGCTGCTCTTCGACCAGCTCTTGACACCGTAGTTTCCAAGCCCTAGCCGTCCGCGACACACAGTGCCCACGATTTCCTGATGCTTCCAGTAGGCTTCCGCTTCCTTCACCGCCTCGAGGGGTTTCCACTTCCTGCCGCAGTTAATGGCAGAACTTGCATACCTGACTTTTGCGTCCCTAGAGCCTGAGAGCGTGCATGCTGCCCTTGCCTTGGTGGCCTTGAATTCTTCTATGACGGAGGAGCATGGTAACCGGAGTACTGATGACCTGCTGTAGAGGTTGACTGCGCTGAAAGCTGGAGGAACACCCAGCCATTTACGAATAAACCTGCTACAGACTCTCTCCATTGCTTCAACTCTTGTCATAGGGAAGTCGTAGAGCAGAAATGGCCACTGGAGCCTTGGTATGATGCCATGCTGAAAGCACCACACCTTGAACCTACCTAGCAGCAAACTCCTGTCTATTCTCCTCAGCCACTCCTTTAGTTGGGCTGCGGTGTCTTCGAGGTTTAGCCTGTCCTTCAGAGTGCTGTCATAGTGTTTTCCCAGGCATCGGATTCGCTCCTCCTGAATGGTTGGAATCTCTGACCCCTGGATGCTGAAGGTGTTATTCGACAGATTTCCCTTCAGGATGCACAAGCTTCTGGATTTGCTGGGCTTGAACTGCATACGGGCCCAGGTGGCCATCTTATCCAGTGAACTTAGGACCCATCGTGTCCCAAGGATGGATGGGGTCATCACGGTGATGTCGTCCATGAAAGCTCTGCAGGCTGGATGCCTTGTCCCATCCGCTGCCGTCGGTCCTTTACACTGAGACTCTCCTGCTTTCAGCAGTAGGTTCATAGCTGCCACAAACAGGGAGACTGATATGGTGCAGCCAGCCATGATCCCTTTTTCCAGCCTCTGCCACTTGGTGGTAAAATCCTGTGCACTGAACCTCATCTGTAAAGAACCCATATGAGCCATCACCAACTTAATGACCTCTGATGGTACTTGGTAATGATCCAATGCCTTGCAGATAAGCTGGTGTGGAACATTTGGGTAAGCCTTGGCGAGGTCTAGCCAGACCACCGAGAGAGATTTCTTGTTGCTCTTCGCCTCCTTAATTATCTGGCTAATTACCGCCGTGTGCTCCAGGCATCCAGAGTAGCCCGGTACTCCTCCTTTCTGGACACTTGTATCGATGTAGCCATTGACAAGTAAGTATGATGTCAACCTTTGGGCGATGATTGCCCAGAAGACCTTCCCCTCAACGTCCAGTAGGGAAATCTCTCTAAACTGGTCAAGGCTTGATGAATTCAACTCCTTAGGAATGAAGCAGCCCTCTGCAAGCGTCCACAGCCAGGGTTCCTGCTTCTTCTTCCACAGTGTGCGCAGGAGTGTGGCCAGTCTCCCTAGCAGCTGTGGGCAGTTCTTATAAATCTTATAAGATGTCCCTGATGGACCAGGAGCGGATCCCGCTCGAGCCCGTCTCACCACTGACCTCACTTCTTCAAAAGTGAAGTCTGCCATGTTGAAAGGGGTGCTTGGATTGAGCTTTGGGATAGGGAAGGGGCACTCTCCCAATGGTAGGTCCCTGCTGGGGTCGCTATGTGCTGCCTTTACAGCATCCTCCACTTCTTCCTTGGAACATGCCAGTCTCCCACTCTTGGGCTGGCCAAGGAGGTCAGATGTGTAGCGGAACGGATCGTTGAAGAAAGATTTCCTCTGCCGGCGCTTCTCTTTCTGTCTTCTCCGCGTTGCCTCTGCCCTTTGCAGCTGGAGTAGGCTTCTCCGCACCTCTGAGCTTAGCTCGCTCAGGGCTTCCTTCTCCTGATGTTCTGCTCCCCGCCACCTCTTCTTGAGTTCTCTGAGGTCTTGGCGCATTTCAGCAATGCGCCGTTGCCTTCTGCTGGGGCCTGATGGCTGTTTCTCAGGCTTTCCTTCCTTAACTCCAAATCTGTCATAGCATACTTGGTACACTGTCTCCACCAGAGTCTTGATCTTTTTTACAGCATCCCCTCTCAAGGTGTTGTCAAGGATGATGCTGAGGTCTTCATCCAGTTGTGCCCACCTGCGGTCCGTGGCTGATGGCAAGTTCAGCCGCAGCTTCTTCGGCAAGCCCTCCATGTTCGGGGCTTCTTGGCTCATCCTTATGCTCGGAGCAGGTTCAGCTAGGGGGTCCTGAGCACTGTGGTGTGCCTCCTGACTCTGGTCCTCCATCGACTGACAAACAGAGCTAGCAAACTCTGAGATTAAACTCTGGGCCATGCTAGATGTTTTGCGCTGCTGCAACTGCTCTTTGCACTTGGATTTACCTTGATGGATTTTCACGCCCCGCTCGTTCTTGAAACTTCTCCCGCAGATGGAGCACCTTCTGTTTGCTTCACCTTCCTGTCTTTCCACATCCAAGTTCGTAGTCCTTATATCGTCGTCCGGGTCAGTTACCATATGATCCGTCCTTGACAGCAGATTATCCTCCCCCCCTCCTCGGTCTGCTTGGGGGTATTCTCTTCGTTTAGTACTTGTAGCGTTTGGTGCAGTCTGTCGGGGTGCCAGCCCTAGGACTATTGCGTGCCGTCTTTCCGTGCGGTCATCCATTCTTTCATGGAATACATTCGAGTTTTCTGCAGCTAAAATCTGGAACAGTCTTCCAGACAATGTGAGACAGGCCTCAACGCTGACAATGTTAAGACTAACCTGTTAGCATCCGTGCTAACATCCGTGCTAACTTGTTAGCTTCCATGCTAACATCCGTGCTAACTTGTTAGCATCCATGCTAACATCCAGGATAACTCGTTAGCATCCGTGCTAACTTGTTAGCATCTGTGCTAACATCTGTGCTCACATCCGTGCTAACATCCGTGCTAACTTGTTAGCACCCGTGCTAACATCCGTGCTAACATCCGTGCTAACTTGTTAGCATCCGTGCTAACATTCGTGCTAACTTGCTAACATCCGAGCTAACTTGTTAGCATCCGTGCTAACTTGTTAGCATCTGTGCTAACATCCGTGCTAACGTGTTAGCATCCGTGCTAACATCCGTGCTAACGTGTTAGCATCCGTGCTAACATCCGTGCTAACATCCATGCTGACTTGTTAGCATCCATGCTAACTTGTTAGCATCCGTGCTAACCTGTTAGCATCCGTGCTAACCTGTTAGCATCCGTGCTAACCTGTTAGCATCCGTGCTAACATTCGTGCTAACTTGTTAGCATCCGTGCTAACTTGTTAGCATCCATGCTAACATCCAGGATAACTTGTTAGCATCCGTGCTAACTTGTTAGCATCTGTGCTAACATCCGTTGTAACTCGTTAGCATCCGTGGTAACTCGTTAGCATCCGTGGTAACTCGTTAGCATCTGTGCCTCTGACACTGTGGACCATGATATTCTTTTACAGAGGTTGGAGAACTGGCTGGGAATCTCTGGTCCTGCTCTAAACTGGTTTAAGTCGTATCTTGAGGACAGAACTTACTTTGTTGATATTGGAAATTGCATTTCAGACAAAATGTCTGTGACCTGTGGTGTTCCCCAGGGCTCGATCCTGGGGCCCCTCCTGTTCAATTTGTACATGCTTCCGTTAGGCCAACTAATACGCAGCAACAATGTGTCTTACCACAACTATGCAGACGACACCTGAACACAGATGCAGGCAGAGTCTCAGTCTTAGTTCTGCTGGACCTGAGCGCTGCCTTTGACACTGTGGACCATGATATTCTTTTAAAGAGGTTGGAGAACTGGCTGGGAATCTCTGGTCCTGCTCTAAACTGGTGTAAGTCGTATCTTGAGGACAGAACTTACTTCGTTGATATTGACAAAATGTCTGTGACCTGTGGTGTTCCCCAGGGCTCGATCCTGGGGCTCCTCCTGTTCAATTTGTACATGCTTCCGTTAGGCCAACTAATACGCAGCAACAATGTGTCCTACCACAACTATGCAGACGACACTCAGATCTATGTGTCTCTGACAGCAGGTGAACATGGGCCTGTGGATTCACTCTGTTGCTGTATTGAACAAATCACTGTGTGGATGCAAAACAACTTTCTCCAGCTAAACTCAGAAAAAACTGAAATAATCGTCTTTGGGCCACTGAATCAAAGAGAACGTGTAATCAGTCACCTTCAGTCTCGTTCCAAACCAAAAACACAGGTTAGCAATCTAGGGCTGCTAATGCACTCAGACCTGAACTTTCACAGCCACATAAAGTCAACAATATCAACAGCCTTTTACTATCTAAAAAACATTGCCAAAATCAAAAATATAGTGTCTAAACCAGACTTGGAGAGACTGATGCATGCATTTGTCTCCAGCAGGTTAGACGACTGCAATGGCCTGCTCACTGGTCTCTCTAAACGAGCTGTTAAACAACTACAGAACATTCAGAACGCTGCAGCTCGAGTCAGACTAGAACCAGAAAATATGACTATATTAGTCCAGTGCTCATGTCTCTGCACTGGCTTCCTGTCACTCAGAGAATAGACTTTAAAACAGCTTTACTCTTAGCATCCGTGCTAACATTCGTGCTAACTTGTTAGCTTCCGTGCTAACTTGTTAGCATCTGTGCTAACATCCGTGCTAACTCGTTAGCCTTTGACACTGTGGACCATGATATTCTTTTACAGAGGTTGGAGAACTGGCTGGGAATCTCTGGTCCTGCTCTAAACTGGTTTAAGTCGTATCTTGAGGACAGAACTTACTTCGTTGATATTGACAAAATGTCTGTGACCTGTGGTGTTCCCCAGGGCTCGATCCTAGGGCTCCTCCTGTTCAATTTGTACATGCTTCCGTTAGGCCAACTAATACGCAGCAACAATGTGTCTTACCACAACTATGCAGACGACACTCAGATCTATGTGTCTCTGACAGCAGGTGAACATGGGCCTGTGGATTCACTCTGTTGCTGTATTGAACAAATCACTGTGTGGATGCAAAACAACTTTCTCCAGCTAAACTCAGAAAAAACTGAAATAATCGTCTTTGGGCCACTGAATCAAAGAGAACGTGTAATCAGTCACCTTCAGTCTCGTTCCAAATGCATGCATGTCTCTGCACTGGCTTCCTGTCACTCAGAGAATAGACTTTAAAACAGCTTTACTTGTGTACAAGTCTCTTCATGGTCTAGCCCCAAAATACATCTATGACATGTTAGAGCCATACGAGCCATCTAGGACCCTGAGAACCTCAGGGACTGGTCTCCTGCAGGTGTCCATAGTCAGCACTAAACACGGTGAAGATACATTCGAGTTTTCTGCAGCTAAAATCTGGAACAGTCTTCCAGAGAATGTGAGACAGGCCTCAACGCTGACAATGTTTAAGACTAACCTGTTAGCATCCGTGCTAACATCCGTGCTAACTTGTTAGCTTCCGTGCTAACTTGTTAGCTTCCGTGCTAACATCCGTGCTAACTTGTTAGCTTCCGTCCTAACATCTGTGCTAACTTGTTAGCATCCGTGCTAACATACAGGATAACTCGTTAGCATCCTACTAACTTGTTAGCATCCTTGCTAACATCCGTGCTAACATTCGTGCTAACTTGTGCTAACATCTGTGCTAACATCCGTGCTAACATCCGTGCTAACTTGTTAGCATCCGTGCTAACATCCGTGCTAACCTGTTAGCATCCGTGTTAACATTCGTGCTAACTTGTTAGCATCCGTGCTAACTTGTTAGCATCTGTGCTAACATTCAAGCTAACTTGTTAGCTTCCGTGCTAACTTGTTAGCATCTGTGCTAACATCCGTGCTAACTCGTTAGCATCAGTGCTAAGTTATTAGCTTCCGTGCTAACATCCGTGCTAACATCGGTGCTAACCTGTTAGCATCCGTGCTAACACTCGTGCTAACATCCGTGCTAACATCCGTGCTAACTTGTTAGCTTCCGTGCTAACTTGTTAGCTTCCGTGCTAACATCCGTGCTAACATCGGTGCTAACCTGTTAGCATCCGTGCTAACACTCGTGCTAACATCCGTGCTAACATCCGTGCTAACTTGTTAGCATCCGTGCTAACTTGTTAGCATCTGTGCCTCTTACACTGTGAACCATGATATTCTTTTACAGAGGTTGGAGAACTGGCTGGGAATCTCTGGTCCTGCTCTAAACTGGTTTAAGTCGTACAGGAGGACAGAACTTACTTTGTTGATATTAGAAATTGCATTTCAGACAAAATGTCTGTGACCTGTGGTGTTCCCCAGGGCTCTATCCTGGGGCCCCTCCTGTTCAATTTGTACATGCTTCCGTTAGGCCAACTAATACGCAGCAACAATGTGTCTTACCACAACTATGCAGACGACACTCAGATCTATGTGTCTCTGACAGCAGGTGAACATGGGCCTGTGGATTCACTCTGTTGCTGTATTGAACAAATCACTGTGTGGATGCAAAACAACTTTCTCCAGCTAAACTCAGAAAAAACTGAAATAATTGTCTTTGGGCCACTGAATCAAAGAGAACGTGTAATCAGTCACCTTCAGTCTCGTTCCAAACCAAAAACACAGGTTAGAAATCTAGGGCTGCTAATGCACTCAGACCTGAACTTTCACAGCCACATAAAGTCAACAATATCAACAGCATTTTACCATCTAAAAAACATTGCCGAAATCAAAAATATAGTGTCTAAACCAGACTTGGAGAGACTGATCCATGCATGACTCTTTCTCCGTCTCTCTCTCCCGTCTCTCTCTCTCTCCCGTCTCTCTCTCTCTCTCTCATCTCTCTCTCTCTCTCTCTCTCTCCCGTCTCTCTCTCTCTGTCTCTCTCTCTGTCTCTCTCCCGTCTCTCTCTCCCGTCTCTCTCTCATCTCTCTCTCTCTCCCGTCTCTCTGTCTCTCCCGTCTCTCTCTCTCTTTCTCTCTCTCCCTTCTCTCTCTCTCTCTCTCCCCCGTCTCTCTCTCTCTCTCATCTCTCTCTCTGTCTCTCTCTCCCGTCTCTCTCTCTCTCTCTCTCTCTCTCTCCCGTCTCTCTGTCTCTCCCGTCTCTCTCTCTCTCTCTCCCCCGTCTCTCTCTCTCTCTCTCCCCCGTCTCTCTCTCTCTCTCTCCCGTCTCTCTCTCTCTCATCTCTCTCTCTGTCTCTCTCTCCCGTCTCTCACTCTCTCTCTCTCTCTCTCCCGTCTCTCTGTCTCTCCCGTCTCTCTCTCTCTCTCTCCCCCGTCTCTCTCTCTCTCTCTCCCGTCTCTCTCTCTCTCATCTCTCTCTGTCTCTCTCTCCCGTCTCTCTCTCTCTCTCTCTCTCTCTTCCGTCTCTCTGTCTCTCCCGTCACTCTCTCTCTCTCTCCCCCGTCTCTCTCTCTCTCTCTCCCGTCTCTCTCTCTCATCTCTCTCTCCCGTCTCTCTCTCTCTCTCTCTCTCATCTCTCTCTCTCTCTCTCATCTCTCTCTCTCTGTCTCTCTCTCCCGTCTCTCTCTCGCGTCTCTCTCTCTCTCTCTCTCTCATCTCTCTCTCTCTCTCTCTCTCTGTCTCTCTCCCGTCTCTCTCTCATCTCTCTCTCTCTCTCTCCCGTCTCTCTGTCTCTCCCGTCTCTCTCTCTCTCTTTCTCTCTCTCCCGTCTCTCTCTCTCTCTCTCCCCCGTCTCTCTCTCTCTCTCCCCCGTCTCTCTCTCTCTCTCTCCCGTCTCTCTCTCTCTCTCTCTCTCCTGTCTCTCTCTCTCTCTCTCTCTCTCTCTCTCCCGTCTCTTTACCACCCTGTGCTGTGTGCTCTAAGGACAGCAACTTCAAATCATTCAGATTAATGCTGACCAGTTCCCCATCAGGCTATGATTGTTTGTCTCTCGCCACAGGAGCCACGACCAGTCGAAGGAGGCTGAGAATCCACATTGTTAAGGTATGGTAAGGTTTCAGATGGAGCAGGTCCTCTAAAGTAACCCTTGCCCCCTCTTGCTGCCTGGAGCCAGGCTTGCCTGTATGGCTCATTTGCGACGACAAAATGGTAAAATTCCAACAACACATGTAAAGTAAAGGAGTGAGGGTTCAGTTATGTTTTTATAAAAACAAAGAAAAAGTGTGACACAATAAATCTTGATTGAAACATGCAGTGAGTCTGTCCTCATTTTGGGATGTATAGAGTCAGAAATGGTGTGGAAAACTCATAGTTTTCAGTTCCTTTAGTTGTGACCATGTAATATTTCTTCTTAAGTCGGGTGGAATAGGGTGAAAATAATAATTTTACATGTTCTAATGAATCTGTGTTCTTTGTATTTTGATAATTAAGGCTCTGTTCGATTTTTTTTTGCCTATCAGGATGCACCACCTGAGTTTTTGGTTACGCTTTTTTTTTTCTTAAGATTTATTATTCTTAAAATTTCTAATTAATGTCTTCAAACACTCAGAAAATAGTTGTCTTTTGACAGACAATGTGCCATTTCATTATTAGAAACTTGAATTCAAATCATGGCAGCATGTTTAGCTGACCTGCTGTTAATTGGCATCCAGTTATTCTAATTTAGCCATTGGAATTTATTAATCTGAATTGAACACTGTCTTTGTGCTACCTACTGTATGCATTTGTGCTGCATTGTTTGGTTCTTTCCGGGAAATGTCATTTTAGATTGTTTTCTTCATTCCTCATGTTTATTGCTGACATCAAGTGCAATATACAAACAAGGAAAGAGTGCCACCAAGTGGCTAAACAGCAAAACAGCAGTACACACTTAACATGCATGACGAATATAAATGAATGAAAACTGAAAAATTACCATACACAAAATACAAAAAAGGCAGGAACCAAAGAAGCAATGTAACAGAGTCCACACATGGTAAACCATCTTTCATAACATATAAAAACCTATTATTCTGCAGCTCCTTGGCCTGAGTCAATGTAAGAGAAAATACTGTGTAGCCCAGAAATACTCACAGTATGATACCTTTCACTGTGCAGCACAGAATATATAGTCCTGTTCCCTGGGCCTATGTATGTGCAAGATATAAACACCCATTCTCCACATAGACTGCTGCTAAATTTATATTTCATAACCACTTACCCCTGTGAATACTTCTTTACTGATTTAAGCACTTTACACAGAGCCCTGTGTTGATGATCAGACTCTCATAAATGAACAATACGCGTTTTTAAATCCTGTGAATGGGGGAGATTAAGCTGCTAATCTCCGTAAAGCTCCATTTGCTCTCCAACTTTATTTTAGGCTCCATAGGTCCAAGGTCCAAAGCACGGTTTTAGTGTGAATAGCTTTCTGCAAGTGTAGCTGCACTGATGGAACGCTAACCCTTCTCTCTAAAATAGGTGATAAGTTGGCACTTGGGAGAGGTGATTACTCGATTGCACACATCTGTTGCAGCAATTACCCTGTTATCAGTGGGTGCACCTTCATTAAGGTTGTGATGTGGCAGCCATCAAATTGCCCCCACTGCTCCACCTATCCACAATGCTGTCAGGTGAAAACTTCAAGATTTATTGCAATTGCATATCTCAGCCCAAGCATGACAGGATAACCGCAATGGTAATATATGTAGTAAGAACTTCTAGCTCTTAAAATATGTTTATATTGAACAATTTGATGTATTTTTACACGAAACACTCACACAGTTCTGCAGTTTTCTTTTCCTCCAACAGCTGCCTCAGTGTCTTCAGTCAGACTATATATGCATTTAAAGGCCCTTTTGGGGGAAAACTAAATCACTGCTTCAGGACCTGCAGATACCCAGGGTATATACCACTCATCCATAGATCTTTTTTCCTACTTTTCAAGTCTGACAATTGACAGAGTCGTTTCCCACTGGGTGCATTTTCATGTGGCTCTTCATTTGAGATCTACGTAGGTAATCTGTCCCACTAGTTGTGCAATTATATGGCTTCTCACCAGTGGGGATACGCATATGATCTCTTAAATGGCTCAGCGGAGAGAATCTTTTCTCACAGTTGCTACATGGGTACAGTTTCTCATGTGATCTTTTGAAAAGTACCCGCTGAGAGAATCCTTTCTTAAAGGTGTGGCATGGATAAAGCTTCTCACCTGTGTGGATCATCATATGCTCTTTTAAATGGATCAGCTGAGAAAACCTTTTCTTGCAGGTATTGCTTGGGTAAGGCTTCTCAGTCTCAAATATATATGCAATATAGACTTGTACTAAAATGATTTCCCATGAGATTAGTTTTTCAATTAGAACATTTGTGGTATCTATTCTGTGTTTTTTGCTCTGCATTTCTATTTAACTGTAGTACTCTGAATTTCATTAGTACTGGAGTTCAGGGTCTAATCTTCACTGGTGTCACTTTCCTCACAAGCAGGAATCAATGTATAGGTTCCTGCTCCTGTATCAGTACCTGCTATTCTCCCTCTATATTGATGCCAGGTTCCTCATGTTCATCCTTAATCTGTGGAGGCTCTGGGTTGTCTTGTTCAAGGTTGAAATTCCTCCCCTGGTTACAGAGCTGCTGATCAGCGAACTCTGGAAAGATGATGGAGGGTAAAACATATTCATATCCCTGTCAGTCTCACCAAGCCTACAACTATTAAATAGCTGTATGTAGTAGGCAGCAGGCTTGGCTGAAGCTCAAAGCCCAATTTTTATACCTTAGTTGTTTTCTTATTTCTTTTCCAGATGGATTTCAGCACCTAACTCGTCCTACAGCTGTGAGAGCATCCAAGCCAGTTGTATATTAAAATGTATGGAATGGTGTAGAATGGTACAGTTAGTCAAAGCTCAAATTGGAGACCAGCGCAGAGGGAGAAAAATGCTTTTTCTCACCAGTTCTGTCTGCCTCGACCTGCAGTTCATTTGTTGTCACTGGCAATAGGCTAAAGTTGCCATGGTAACCTTGACAATAAGGCCACAGCTCATTAAGGTTAATGAATAAACAACTGCTGCTCGTTAACATGTTTAAACATTGAACCACACACACAGACACACACACACAATGAATCACACTTGACAGGATGCAGGTCATCATAACCTTTTTTATAAGTCTGGAAGTTTAAAATGTCACATATGTATAATAAACCTGTTAAAGGCATAAGCTGCTGGATAAATACTTGAAAAGAAATGTTTGTAGTAGGTGTGCTCTTTGTTTATACGTAAAATCACATATTATCTAGTATAATTTGTTTGAACATCTCTGTCGAATCTCCTCATAGTGTACACACTCTGGCAGTAGGCCAGAGGAAATCATGTCGGTTCTGCACGTAGGAAACTTTCGGTGGTTCAATGAAAATGTTGGGTGGGAGTCACAATATGTTTCCTGAAGTTTTGTGCTCCAGTGAGTGTTTTTTTATTTTCTAACTGTAACAGAATATAGGCACTCATATATATTCTGTTATGAGGATTGTGAATATACAGCACTGCTATAGGAGCAGAGGTAAATGTATTAATCCAAGTAAACTTCAGATTTGCAGACATCCCAGCAAACAATTTCAGTGGCTGATTATTATGTTTTATATTATAACAGTGCAGGTAAATGGCCGCCTGCTGAAGGAGAGGGTTTTTTTTTCCACGTCACCACTATCAAGTGCTTTCTTCGTCCGCAGCACATATCTAGAAGGAATTACCATAAATGCATCATTTTCCTGGTGATGTTTTGAAGTATATAAGTATATTCACCCAGGAATGAAGTGAAGCTAATGCCCAAAAAACAAGTACGTGTGTTCTGTAAAAGTTAACTTTTTAGTTGACTCTCACAAAAAAGTATATATTTTTTTATAAGTTATAATTGTTTGTTTTTCACTCAGAGACACTGTGCATTTTATCTGCTTTTATGGGCAAATGTGGTGTGAGCTTGAGCCGAGTGGAAGGCGTAGATCCTCCAGCCTGTGGCCACCAGGTGTCACCGTCTGCACACGCTTCACATGATGAGAGCTCCACAACATTTTGGAGGAAAATATACTTCCTTTTACTTGCACTGCATTCCTTCTAATTTATATACATATGCATATAAAACGAGAGCGAAATGTGATGGAGATTTTAATACAGAAAATTGAGCAGGGGAAACCTCAAGTAGAACTAATAGCTACATCAGTTTAACGAATGTTAAAGTGACAAAATTGAGCTACATAGGAAAAAAAAACTAATTCAATTAAAAATAATATAGTCACACCATTGTCCTGCATGCAGAATAACATGTAAACCATGCAGTGAAATGCTCCAAATGAAACAGAGAGATAAACTAAAGAAAAACCTACACATTATTAATTACAATATAATTAATTACAAATATTATTAACAGCATGTGAAGCTAATCAAATGGATACCCCCAATAAATAATCAGGTCATACAACATCCTCTATCCTTCCAGCCTTCTATTGATTAAGGAAAAAAGGTCTGTAAAGATGTTACTATAAATTCAATAATTATACTTAAACATTATGTGCATTATTTATTTTAGCATTTTAGGGTGACATTAATTTTAATGCTTGAGTTCATATTATCAGAAATGTGATTTTAGCTTAAGTGAAGTATAAATCATTACACTGAAATTAATTTTAAATGAGGCAGAACTCACTTTTTATGCTTAAGTTACCTGCATCTTACTCTAGCAGAAAATGTGCACGGTTTCCTGCTTTTAATCCTCATGCTTGAGCTAACGACGCTGATAATACAACATGTGTTTGCTTTTCCTAAATGTGAAATGACCTCAGAAGAGGACAAACTCACGTCCTGTGCTGGACTAAAAGAACACGAGCTCTTCTCCGTGTTGTCAGGTTGTGTCGAGGCGGCGTTACACCTCCTCAGCTGTGAGTGTCATCATGGTGCGATAACGCCGAGCCGGCAGCAGCCGCCTGAAATATTAAAGAGACAAATGTTTAAGCTGCTGGGGAGAAAACTCATGACTAAAGCATTAAGAGCCGCTTCTGATCTCCCGCTGCAGGTCGGCTGCATGACGCAACGCGCTGAAACCATCACTGGGAGAGAATCCTGAGAATCCAGAGCATGAGAGGCACGGAAACAAGGATAGAAGGTCGCATTAGAGAGGGAGAACAGAGAGGAGGAAGGTGGCGCGTAGAGAAGAGACTGGCAGGAAGGAGAGAAAACAGGGATTAGGAAGAGAGAATGAGCGGATGAGGCCTCGATGGACAGTAGAAGGTAAAAGTTAAAAGGTGAAGGAAGGGAAGTTTGGACGAGGGAAACAAAGGATGATGTGAATAAAAAAGAGAGAAATCAGGATGTAATGGTAGAAATGTTAAAGAAGAGGCAGAGATGAGGAAATCAGGTTGGTGAGGATGAGAATTAATGAGTAAAAAGCACAAAGCAAGACAAGGCAGGAAGGAAAGAAAAGTGGAGATAGGAAAGGAGGTTAGGACGTGGAGGAGAGGGGAAGGAAGAATAGATGGGAGGAAAGAAAAGGATGAGGCAATGCTGGACAACAGCAGGTAAAAGAAGTAAAAAGGCGGGGGCTGGAATTAAAAAAGGAAATAAGGTAATGGAGGAAAGTTGCTGGTAAAAAAGTAAAAAAAAAAACCAGGAGAGGAAAGAGGATTTATAGGGAAGAGGCAAAGTGTAGAGAAAGAAAGAAAATATGTAAGGATCCTTCCTCACATATTTTACTTAAGGAACGAAGGGGATGAGAAAGCAGGGCTACGAAAGAGAGCTGGATGTAGGAAAGGCAAGAGACGGGAAAGAGGGGCTGAGTGTGGGGAGCAGGACGATTGGAAGGAAAAGACGTGAACACGTGTGATGAGACGCCAGAGACCTGGCTGCTGCTCTTCACTCTCACTCCGCTCTGGAGAGCAGATTATTACAGAAAATTCACTAAAATCTGATTAGGACACATAATGGAGGAGGAGAGACAGGGAGAGATAGACAGAGAAAGATTAAAAGAGAGATAGAGACAGATAGACAGACAAAGGGAGAGCGAGACACTCAAAGAAAAACACTGGGAGACAAAGACAGACAGAAAAACTTAGAAAGACAGAGAGAGACGGATGAACAGTGACAGACAGTGAGAAAGACACTGAAATAAAGAGAGACAGAAAGAGAGACAGAAAACACAATTCTCACAGCTTATGATTTACAGGCTTCAGGTTTCTCAGGTTTATGTCAAACATCTCATAAGTGGAGTCTCCCTGAGGTGATGAACAACTTTTTTTTTAATATCAAAGCACCCAGACCAGACCAAACACACGAGACCAGAAAGACGTTCAGGGTCTCACTTATATCCAGCGACGTGTTTTACATATACATCTCGTCGCCCTGCATAAATGAGATCCCTAAAAGTCTGAAGTGTGTGGTTGGTAGCCACATAGTTAGTGGTATTCTCTCCTGTTGTTTTGACATTTTATTGCCACATACCAGCATACCACCTTTGTCTGCATGCGGTGCACGGCCTTTTTCTATTTTATATTCTACCCTTATTTTCTTTCTGCAGTTATTACTGCGCGCATAAAAACACGTTAAAATAATCTTGCATTTCACGAAAAAGCAACACAGCCCGGATCCTCATCTAAATTCCCTGTTTTTTTTTTCCCCAGTGTTCATGTGGTCATGTGACCTGGCTCGGCCTCCTCCCAGCAGAGGAGATAGTGCCGCACGGCTGTTCATCATCAAAACCCCTTCAACAGTAAATACAATTCAGCGGGAGGGTTAGGGGGGAGAGGAGGGTTAGGGATGAGGGTGGGGGGGTGCAGAAATAAAATGTACAAAAAAGAGCTGGAGGTTTTGCAGGAGGAGGAGAACATTCCCCGCGGCGCTAGGAGCTGCCAGCCCTGATGTGCGGGGGTGGAGGAGGTGGTTGGAGGCGTTTTGGACAAATAGCAAAAAAAAAGTTAGGGAAGAGGAAATGGAATGAGAGACAGGAGAGAGAGGACAGAGGTTGGAGGAGGGGGATAGAGATGTGGGGGGAGGGGGGTTCAGTATTGGGAAAGCAGCAGATCCAGAGAAGCAGACCCTGATGGGAACTGAACACAGATAGAGACCGTTTAAAAGAGCCCAGTCAGGTGTCCTTGTTCATATCAACATATATATATTAACTGATCCAATGTTTAATCCACTTCATGCCAATATGCCCTCGATTCAAAGCACATGTTTATCTCATACAAAGTTTCAGCCGTCCGAGCTCCTAATATCGAGTGGATATTTGCCACATTTACAGTCTTTTCCAGCATCGGATTCCCTCTTTTGTGTTTTCCTCAGCCTGTGTTTCCCCGGTCGAGCTGCGGTGGAAGTACAAAAACAAAAAGAGGGATTTTTGGCTTAAAAAAGGCTGTAATGTTGAAAGATATCTATTTGATTTAACTCATTTAGACAGCTTTAGATAAACTTCTAAATTCATTTTTGCACAGGAGGACCAGGTTTTTAGTTCTGAAGAAGGGGGGGGGGGTGCTAAAATGGTTGGTATGAACAGGAGGAAGAACACAACCAGAAAAAAAACATGTTCCACTGTGCATTTGGGCTCATGACTGTAAATTTTTGCGAATCTGCCCTTTAAAACACATGATTTAGACCCTTCAGAAACCTGTGGTTGAAGCATAGATGCTTCAGGTCCTGGTCACACAGCTGCTTAGTGAACTTCTCCTGGTTGAAGCAAACAGTGGTTAAACACCTCTAAATAAAACACATTTTTTCTTCTTATCATTAGCGACTTTCTTCCTGTTCAGTCTGTTGGAGCAGTGTTTCTGAACATACTTAATGGTACTACAGCGGCGCTTGAGAGAAAAGGGAAAATGGAAAAATTCTGACCCTGCGTCGGTGTCACGGGCTCCCGCTGAATTTATTGAAATGTTGTGGCAAGTTTTAAAACATGCACGCTCAGATGGCGCCAACCCTGCATGTTCATTTCTAGGTTGTAAGGTTATATTCTTAAAAAAAAAAAGAAAAGGGTTATTATGCTTTCACATCTGTTTTTTAATGAAAATGTATTTAATCTCAGGTAAAGGAGGAGGCCAAAAAGTTTAAGAACCACTGTGTTAAACATTAAGGCCAACTCATGTAGTTTCTGCATCCATGTGACATAAATTTCATCATGTCCCTATGTTCACAAAGAATGTGTGACCCGGCTGCACGCAGAACAAGTTAGCGTGTGCTGGAAAAACAAACGCCTCATCTCCATGTTCCCGTTCTCGCCAATCGGTCGCACAATTTTTCTTGTTCAACTAGTCTTGTTGTTCTGCCAAACACAACACTCCTCGACGTCGTGAGGTCACCATCGAGGTTCCCAGTGCGCACGTGTGATAGAAAAAATTATTGTTTTAGGAGCACATGCGTCTACATCATTCCTTTTTTTTTTTTTTAAAAACCCATTTACAAAATGTTTTAGAAGAACACAAGGGACGGCGATAAAAAGTAAAAGTGAATCTAAGGCCACAAGTTGACACCCAGGAACCGGACACAGCAACACACAATAAGAAAATATGAAATACAGACAGAGTTTTAACATGAATGTGTTGAAAATGCAGGTCTGAAGAAGAGCTTTTTTCTGCTCAGGAAATCTATTTAACACTTAGTGTGTGTTAGAAAGCTGCAGTGTGTTCTGGGACCACCGGTGTTTGTTTAGCTTGGTTTTAACCTGCAGGAGATTCTGAAGGCCTTTGTGCAAAAGCAGAAACTTCAATGCAGAATCAAATCAAACGGCGATGAATGGCTAAAGCTCTTTTTCTTTTACTTGATGGCTTCCATACTTCACATGTTGGTGCTGAGTTTTTCGTGCAAGTTTTTGTGTGTTTCAGGTTGAGCCCTGTGCCGCGAGTTAGAAATGCTGAGCTGTTCATGTTAAGGAGCCTGGCTCCGCTCTGGTTCTTGTGTGGGTCGGGGAAACAATGAGGGAGAGTTTGTTATAATTGTATTTCTCTTTCCCTCCTCCAGTTCATAAAATCTGATATTACAGTTGTTTGTCCTGCTGTCAGCAGCCATCAGTCAGCCAAAATCCTCGACCTCCTCGCACTGTAAAAAAAGAAGAAAGATTTAATTCAGGAATAGTTTTCAGAATAAAAATAATAAAAAAAAAAAAAACACGTTGACACTCGCCATCTCCGCTGAGTTATAAGGATCAAAAAAAGCACAGCTGATGTCTATTTGCTTTGTCATACTGTTATGTAATTTCCCCAAACACATTCTTTACCTGCCAAGGCTGTAAAAATTAATTTCCTCTTGAAAACGCTCCCTGGACGCGAAACAAAGCAAGATGACAAAGAAAAAAACGAACCCCGACACTGACGAAGAACAGCGCCGCGGTGACAGACGAGACCATCAATCAACGACGTCCTCGCCGTTTCCACAGGAATACGCCGCATGTTTCCCCCTTCACGTAACAGAGAGGTTTCCACCGTAAAATCCTGGAAACATTTTACAGACACAGAGGATCCAGTCAGGTAATAGTCGAGGTTTCAGGGCCACAAACAAACCCAACGTGATCATGCATGTAAGGTTAAAGGGGCCGTTTTCATCACCACAGCGTTGGTGAGAAAACGTCCGGCGACGATGCGGCATGCAAGAAAAAGTAAAAAGGTAAGAACTGAGCCGTGGTACAGATGGAGCTCCATGGAACAGCTCAGCATCACGCTGTAGTGCCACCTTGTTGCGACTCTCACACCCCATTGTTCTCCATGAGAAAGGAACAATATTTGATATTCAATATATTTGGAAACTTAATTCCTCATATGGCAAAACTTCAAGGCCTGTTTATTTTATTTAAACATTTATTATTAATAAACACTATAAATCTAGTCCAGGGGTCGGGAACCATTTTGGCTGAGAGAGCCATGAACACCACATATTTTAAATGTAATTTCATGAGGCCCATGAGAGATACAAGATGTTTAAAACTAAAAAAGAAAATACAAGTATACGTGTGCATATCAACTCAACTCAAGTTCAAGTCGGCTTTATCGTCAATTTCCTTTACATAAACTGGTCATACAAAGAATTTTAATTTACGTTTCTTGCTTTTTCCCTTGCAGACCTACTTAGACAAGACATAGACAATAGGACATATAGACATTAAAGTGGAAGTAGACATATATAAGAACATAAATTAAGGGAGATCCTGACATAGAAGTAGTTGCATTGTGGCATAGTAATAATAGATAATTAATAAATATCAATCAGTTAGGAACCATTATCCAAAAAACAGTAAAGATCAGTATATTGTGCAATTTCAACAGATTTATAGTACAATACCTCTCAGAATTATTTTTAAAAACATTGTTATGCTGTTGCTAATCAGTGATGAGTATTACTTACCATTGAACCTGGTGCTGCATGTTTTCTGCAGGACTTTCTGTCTGTTGATTTGACATGATGATGTACTGATGGTAAACAGAGGCGTTTCTTTCATCCTTTTTAATTATCATGCCTTAATCTGAAAAGTCACAAAAAAGGTGGAATGGCAGCATCAAGCATGAATGTTTTAGTTCAATCCCTTTCATCTTTGTTGGGTTCAAACGCGGATTTTGTTGCAGAGTGACGTATTCTCTTGATATTAGCTCCTGACATGTTTTACTCCTGCAGGCTATCTCGATGCTAATGTAGCATCGCGCGTGTTATAATGGTCCGTTTCATAAATGGAATTTTATCATCGCATATTAGACACAGTGCAGAACTTGCTTTGTCCATTCCTGCTAAAAAGTACTACCTACTCCTCGCTTTCATTTTCTTTCTTTTAGCCATCTTCTCAAAACTGGTTTTTAAAGTTAGCTAGCTGACTGCGCTATTAAAACGAGGCAAGTTTACTTCCGGGTTTCACGGGACAAACCGCTGTGCGAACTTTTTTTTTTTGCATATGCGCACAATGGCCGCTATCTCCCATATAAAAATACAGCAAACTCCACTTTAACAGCGTGTCTGGCTCACATGTGTCGTCTATGACATTAATAGATAAATAAACAGACGCAACTACTTTCCCGCTGAAATGACCGGCTTCCTAGTCACCGGTTCGCGCATGCGCAAATGCGTCTATCGAAACTTATTTTTAAATATCTAGTTGAATTCGTCTGATTGAGCCTATGATCATTTATTAACTGATTATAGAATGATTATTAATCATAATCAGCGTTTTTTAAGTGGTACATTTATTAAATTGGAATTCGACTCAACTAACCTGCTCCACGCTGACTGTATTTTAATTAATTAAATTAAAATTGCGTATTATTGAATCGAAAATACTTAATCTATGCCTTGTGGATTCTTTTTTGCCATAGTGCTCCAGTTTACGGAAATACAATATGTACAAATAAAATAAAGGTTCAATTTAAATATACAATTACAAAGATTAAATTCATCAAGTATAGCAAATTAAAAAATGGAATATAGACAATGTACCAAAGTAGAATATAAGCATATCAATGAAATGAAAAAAAACTAAATATAAAATCTTTTAATAAATTTAGTTTAGTTAGTACTTTATTTACCACAGTGAATAATATTTTCCAGGAACCCAATTAACAACTACACATCAGTTTTGGAGATTATATAAAATAAAAAAATGAAAGTTTGAATGAGAAGCTAAGTGAAAAAGACAAAGAAATAGAAGACAAAATAATAGTATAAAATACTTATGTGGTGTAAAGGACAGAGCATAGGTCATACTGATCCTTTAAAGGTCACCAAGTGAAAATGTGGATCTGGCTCCGGTGACCTCTGACCTCCGGTTTCTGCTCAGCTGCTGACCCCACTGTCAGTCTCTCTGGGTGAAAGGAAAAAAACTGTAAAACTCACTCATAATAAAGAGAGGGGAGAAACTTTCTGGAGGCTTCATGCCGTGAATTATTTCTCTGCTGGGATTAAGTAACAGCAGAGCTGATCTGATCTCAGAACAGAACACACGGTCAATATTTGTTCCACAGGTCAGCACAACCTCTGAATCTGAATCAGACGAGTTCGTTGAGCCGCTCGGGTTAGGAAAAAAACAAAAAAAATCTATCAAAACTCAGTTTACAACTATCAAACTATGCAAGAGTATTGAATAAATCTAAGATGTGCTTTTTTCCTTTCTTTTTTTTTTTTTTTTTAAATAAAGCAACAAACATGGATTTTGTCAACTTGTCTTGTTTTCTCCAGATGTTTCAGATGGATATCAGTTTCAGCTCTGAGCTGAGTACAGATGTGTTTAGCCTATCTTAGCATAAAGACAAGAAACAGGGAGGACCAATTAGCCTATTAAATAAATATAAGATAAGATAAGATAAAACTTTATTGATCCCACAACGGGGAAATGTGTCTGTTACTGCAGCGTTACAGATAAAAAGAATAAAATAAAGCTGAAGAAGATAAAAAACTATAATAAATAAAAATAAAAATAAAAAAACACACAACACAATGTACAAATTCGCAGAATTTGTTGATCCGCATACACAGTATGCATTATGGACGTAGAATGGAGAGAACATGCTAATAAATAGTAAGAAAAAAGTATGCATAAGCAAAGCATATATACATACATTCATGCACGTACATACCTACATACATACACATACACACATATTTGCATATATATATATGGACATGGGCGACACGGTGGTGCGGTGGGTAGCACTGTTGCCTCACAGCAAGAAGGTCGCAGGTTCAAGACCGCCTTGGGCCTGGGTCTGGGGCCTTTCTGTGTGGAGTTTGCATGTTCTCCCCGTGTCTGCGTGGGTTTTCACCGGGTACTCCGGCTTCCTCCCACAATACAAAAAACATGCTCAGGTTAATTGGTAAACTCTAAATTGCCCATAGGTGTGAGTGTGAGAGTGAATGGTGTGTGAATGGTGTGTGTGCCCCACGATTGGCTGGCGACCATCTGGGGTGTATCCCTGCCTCTCGCCTTAACGCGCTGGGATAGGCTCCAGCAGACCCCTGCGACCCCGAAAGGGAATAAGCGGGATAGACAATGGATGGATGGATGGATGGATATATGGACATACATATCCACGCACATACACACATGTACACATACATAGCCAATGCATACTTAAGGTGCAGGATGTGTGTGAAGAGAAAAAGTGACCAGTGAAAAAGTGACTACAGTGAGGTTTATGTTTATGTTATGTTATAAAGTCTTATTGCTGTTGGGATGAATAAAAAATAAATAAATATATATATGATAAAAAAAAGATGATGCAGCTAGTGCATTACATACCAGTGACATGCAGTCAGGGGAGGCAGAGCCTCACCTGTTATCATGACAAGGAAAAAATAATAATGATAACATAAAATAAATATTAATATTTGTCCACTTATATTTATGTATGACAAATTTTTAACAATTTTATAGTCAAAATCGCTGAAATTTAAATACCAGGGTGAGCCTCACCGCTGAATTTTTCATTTTCAACCCATGTTTGGTTGGTGATGAGCCTAAGAAAAGCCTTATATTTTTATATTTATTGTATTTGTGGAAAACTCGAGTCATCGCCCTCTCTACGAGATATTCAATTCAATTCGATTTTACCATAAAAGAGATTAAGTTAATTAAGTTGCATGAACTCCTTCGTCATTATTCTCTGTCATAATCAGATCGTCACCACAACTCGTCAAGGTCTCCATTGCACGCCTGTGCTCAGCTTTGGAATTGTAACCATACTTGTTCTTTAGATCAACCACCATGCAATGCATTCATGTTTGTTTTTGAAAACAGCTTAGCAACAAACATTTTGACCTTGCTTGTCACCTTGCTTGTGAGTGATAACTCATTTAGATGTTGTAAAGTCTCCTCAATAAGCGACTTGAGTATCTATTCAGGTCCCCATGTTGCTGCTCTTTATACCCAGGCTTGACCAATTTACATAAATAAGGTTGAGTTATTTTTAATGAACCCACAGCTTTAAAGCTCTTGTTGAGACTCAAGTTGCTCTGGCAACTTCCAACTGTTCAAGCTAACCTTGAACACTACATTCATTTTCATGGTCTCTGCCATCCTCTCCTTTGTAAAAAGAAGTGAAACAAGGTAAATTTGTGTTTAAATTTTTCTTTTAAATATATATTTTTTTTAAGTTTGGTTTGTGTATCTTACGTGCTAGATAACGTTAATAACATCGTTATCTTTTAGCTAACGTTAGCATGATTGTGAGTGGAGGTTAACATGAACGTTAGCTAGCATAACCACATTAACTGAAATGTTAAAAGGTATTTTTGAATGTTTTTTTTGCAAGTTATTGGTCTAAAACGGACTTAAATCGTATATAGTCGTGTTGTGAAGTATCTGGCTGACAGCACCGCTAGATTGCATCAGCCATCAGACGTTAGCTGATTAGGCAGATAACATGAACTACCGATGGTTAGCTAGCAAGGTAGCTGTAGTGTAGTTTACATTAAGAACTTCTGTTGTCTGTTCCATAGACATAAATAGCTCAGTGCTAATTATTTACCAGACTTGCTGACTGTTAACATTAGCCAGACAAGCTACCAGTAGCTCACATTATGCATCTAAACCAGCTAAACCTTAATGTCAGCTAACGTTAGCCCAGCTAATGGTATCTTAGCAAACTACGTTAGCATTAGCTCATTAGTTATATATACCTCATTGTGATGTGTGACGTTGTCTGTACACATTATTATATATAGATGTGTCCTGAAATGTTATTTTATGATGTTGTCAGCATTCATGCACAAGTGGAAATGTAAACAGAACCCCACAATTTGTTTGAAACACAAAGAAACATGTGACGTAAACTGGGATGCACATGTTATAAAAGCAGACAGTAGTCTTAAGCTATGTCAGATGTTTATCGCCTCTTTTTGCTTGTTTGGTTAATTAAATGCCATACTATTCAGAATGCCTTTCTATACATGAAAAAGAAATTTGGAAGTGGTGTTAGTTGCAGCTAGAGTAATAATTATAGAATTATTATGATCCAGCCCACTTGATATCAAATTATCGTTAGTTTGACATGCATGGTGAGGTAAATAAGACATTTGTAGAATTAAATTAGCTATGTTAGAGACATTTTAATTTTCTAAATTGGCCAATTGGCTAATGTGTAGCCAATCAGAAAAAGAAGCATAACTGTATATTGGTAAATAGTAATACCCAGTAAAAAAAAAACAATGGAAAAAGGCATTGTTATCCTGAAATTTGTTCTCTTCTGCTACAACCCTCAAGGTTTTTTTCTCTGAAAACTATCATTAGGTAAGCTATGTACTAATAAGTAAAAAGGATGCTGATATATTTGAAGGCCACCTATCAAATTTAATTTAAAGATTTTTTGTCACTTCGCAGGATCCATGGCTGCAATTGCCAACCAAGCAAGGAAAACTGAAACTATTGTCAAATCAGTTGGGGAATAGTCAATTTGGGTGAGTTGTTTCTATACAATTCTCATTTATATTTTTTTAACTCTCAGCTTTAATACAGATACCTATTTCACTTGGTATCTCAGCTCTCTCTGCTTGTCCCAGTGTGAGACTACATGCTGCTGTTTCTCCTGAATAAATCACTTAGACAGAGAATAGTAATAGAAACAAGCAGACATATTCATTCTTGAACAGAGAAATGTGTTATCATTAAATATCCTCCAGTTATTTCTGTGCAGTAGACCCTGACCAGCAAGTGGTTTAAGTCCTTCCATGCTTGCAATGCTATGTTTTGTTGTTCTATGGTTTTAACCATGATGTTTCCTTATTCTTCACATATTGAAGCCACTCCTCATATCAACATGGTTTCATTGAGTTGTTGATTTATTGGCACATTCACATGTAAATCCATTCAATACAATTTTCAGTTTATTATTTGTAAGCCCCCGATATGCCCTGATACACAAATATTTTGTTAGATTGAATCACTGCAAGTTGTGTTTTAGACTAGTGTGTGTTTTTGTAAATGGTGAGGAAATCCAGCTTTACTTCTGGCTTCATTAAAGGATGTGCTGCAATGTGTTATTAAGTGTATTAACTCAAATTGTTAGGAATTCATGACTGATTCTATGTATTCATGAAATGTATTGTAATTCATTTACATTTTGTTGCAAATCAGACAAGACTGCCCGATCTCCACGAAAACAGTTTCTTACTTTTCACCATAAAACAATATTTCAAGACAAGATACGGTGTCTGTTTTTTCCTGCAATTCAAATGAAATGCTGTAAGGTAACGATGATAAACCTGTGATGGTAGATTTTTGTTCCATCATTTTTTATGTTAAAGTTAGTGTGCTGTCCCTGGTGTGGGCCTTTTGTGGCCCTGTGAGGTGAGAATCCACACACTCTTACTCTATGTTGAAATTTTATTTCAACCAATCAGGTGTGTCTTTGTGTGATTGTTTGAGTATTTGTAAGATCTACCAGGTGAGAGAGCATGCATGCTCTCTGACCTTTAGTTTCGCTAATGCGAACCGATCAGCCTTGGTTTGGGGGCAGGGGGACATCTCTCATCTGAGGGCCACCCGAGTGAACAACAAGCCTTGGGTCTGTGTTGTCCACTGGGATGACCCTTAGGAGTGGTGAGAGAGTACACACACAATCATACAAAATTTTAATCTAAAACCTATAAACTAAATTTGTGGGCTAGTGGGTGCGCTTTCGCACCTCACATAAGGGCCACCCCAGTGGACAACAAGCCTTTAGTCTGTGTTGTTCACTGGGGTGACCCTTAGGAGTGGTGAGAGAGTACACACACGATCATACCAAATTTTAATTTAATACCTATTAACTAAATATGTGGGCCAGGGGGTGCGCTTTCTCACCTCACTTAAGGGCCACCCCAGTAGACAAAAAGACCTGAGTCTGTGTTGCTCACTGGGGTGACCCTTATAAACAGTGATTTGAGAAAGCGCACACATACATTGTGTGTTTGTGTTTGAGTATGTGTGTGTGTGTGTCTGTGTGTAGGGGTGGGATGGGGGTTGGCGTAGGGTAGGGGTTGGCGTTTAAATTTCTATTCCTTCACCATGCTACTGTTTGTGCACAACAGCTGAAGTACACATTTGCCCATCAATGAAAAGAAGCGGCCAATGATGCAGCCTTTTTTTGGAGGCAAGGTCAGATGATCTATGAAGCAATCAATTGTAAACTCCTCAATTTCTACTTCATCTGCAATGATTGCTAGCACCAGCATTTCGTCAGAGCCTGAAAATTTGCACAGATCCTTAAAAATGGCCTTTTCCAGGATCTCAAAAGTGCTTTGGCTCAAGTCAAAATTGACATCTTCAATGTCAGCCCAGGTTCCATCAGTGATGCGCCTGATAAAAGCCTCTTTCTTTGTTGTGTAGGGCTTATAGTTTTTGTATTTGCGGAAAACTCGAGTCATAACCCTCTCTACGAGATAGCTGAACAACTTTCTTTTCTCTTCTTTCTTCCTAAGTTTCCTTTTCAGCTCTCTCGCATCAGATTCAGCCAGGAAGTCCTCCTCCTCTGTGAGGCTTTGTGAGAGATCAGTGTCAAGAGAAAGGGCCACACTATCACTGTCACTGTTTTCTTCCTCTCCTGCTGGTGATTTAGCCATTTCATCCTCCTCTGAGATGGTTCGTGGTAGCTTCCTTTGAGTGAACAACTCACTATCCAAAATAGCAAGGGCCACCTTGTCACTGTGGCTGCCCAGCAGCTCAGTAAGCCACCACTTCATCAGGGTGATAAACATGCTCACTCTGTTGCTTACATCAGCGTACATCCCAGCGTTTTTCTTTGGAACAGTCTTTTTTGCTCTTAGGTGTGGTGGGATGACTTCACCATAAAAGAGATTAACGAGTTGTGTGAACTCCAGAGTTTTCCCATTGGAAATGGGCACAATGACCATTCCGTCACTGTCCTCTGTCATAATCAAATCATCAACACAACTCGTCAAGGTCTCCATTGCATGCCTGTCCTCAGCCTTGGAACTGTGACCATACTTGTTCTTAAGATCAAGTACCATGCGATGTATCCATGTTTTGGAAAACAGCTTAGCAACAAACATTTTGACCTTGCTTGTCACCTTGCTCTTGTTTTCTTCACTTGGACTCGTGGTGAGTGGTAACTCATCTGGATGTGGTAGAGTCTCCTCAACAAGTGACTGAATATCCATTAAGGTCTCCAGTTGCTGCTCTTTATATTCAGGCTCGGCCACTTTATCCAAATAGGGTTCAGTTATTTCATGAACCGCGAGGAAAACGTCCTTGACAGCTTTAAAGCTGGCTTTTGATGAGGCTCTTGATGAGGTTCCATCGAAAGTTGGCTTCGATGAGGCTCGCTCAGGAGTCTCATCGAAGCTGGCTCTTGATGTGCTCCCATCAAAAGACGGCTTTGATGAGGCTCGCTTAGGAGTCTCGTCCTCCCCACCGAGCATAGGCAACTTCAAACTGTTCATGCTCATCTGATCATTGGCATCAAAATCTTCGCACTCAAAAAATCCTGCAACATTCAGGTCCTCTGAGCACAAAGATGACCTTGCCGTGCGTGGCCGTGGTGCGCACAGATTTTTTACCTTGGTCATGAGGTTTTTAAACATTGCACAGACATGGCCAACCAGGACATTAAGTCTACTGGGGTCAGTGAAATGCTTGTTTCGAAATGGCTCCCCCTGAATGGTGTCGGACAAGTTTATATTTTCCGCCACCTCTTTTGTTATTTGGATTGCCAACTCATCACAGGGGATAAGAGCCTCTTCGACATTCAGTTCCTGTGAGAAACCCTGACGAAGGTTTTCATTCACCATAGATTGAACGCTGTCCGTTGTCATTTGACACTTGGACTGTAGTCTTGCTACAACTGAATTTGAAATGCATGTTATCAAATCCAGTAGCAGTTCAACCAAAAGCACCTGTGTGGTGGTGTCAGGCGAACCCGATTTCAACAGCTGAAACTGGTCAGCTGTGATTCCCTCAAAGAATTTGTTGATCATTTGGTGGACTTCGCCAACTGTAAACTCTCTTTGTGCCTCCATTTTTTATTTTCCTGGTTCAATTATCTAAAGTTTAGGAAAAACTTTAGATAACCAATTATCTAAAGTTTAGGAAAAACTTTAGATAATTGAACTGTATACACAGGAAATGAACGCGATAAAGTGAAGTGATCAACTTACTGGGAATAAATGTATTAAAATGAACTGATTAATTGTGAAACTGTCAATGAATGCGATAAAGTAAACGGATTAACTGAATTAACACTAATGCCAACCTTGAAAGACTTATGGTGCAAGGCTGTGTGAGTGCTGCTTATATAGACTCTGACGATGATGTCACAGAGATGATGCAATCAAATCTGTGACATCACAGAGATCATGCAATCAAATCTGTGACATCACAGAGATCATGCAATCAAATCTGTGACATCACAGAGATCATGCAATCAAATTTCTCAAAAGTACAGAATCAGTGACATCACTCTCCCATGTGACATCACTATCTCATGTGACATCACTCTCACGTGGCATCATAATTTTTTTTTTTCAAAATTCTGCCTTTCCACTTGCTCGGTAGAAACAGGTACTCCCTTAAACTTAGTAAGGGTTTAGGTTGTGTTATTAAGGGTGAAGGGTGAAACGCATCCTCAGCATCCTCCTCTCTTTTGACATGCAACAAAGCAGCTATCCTCTACGGAAGCTCAGAGCTGCGGATGCCTAAAATATATTTGGCTCAGTATCATGTTATACTGTGATACTTATCATTTTATAACGTGATATGAAATTATCATGTTATTTCATGGTATTTTAATGTTATAACGAGAAAATATGTTTTAACGTGAATTATTTTGTGATGTGAAATTATCACAGTATAACATGATAAGAAACTATCATGTTATTTCATATTACTTAATTATAATGTTACAATGTGATTAGAAACTATCATGTTATTTAATGATATGTAGGCATTCAGAACTTCAACACTTCCTAGGTACAGTTAAGTAATATGGCTCGTCTGCATGAACTAATTCAGTTCTATTGCAAGCTTGGTTTAAGACAAGGCGATATTCTACAGTTGTTGAGCAATGTAGATGGTATTGTTGTCAGTATGCGAACTCTGCTGCGGATTTTGAAAAGCATGGGGCTGTAGCGAAGAAAAAAAGAATCGGACCAATCCAATTTGATAAAGTTTCTGGACCTCAATGGTGAAGACTAGGAAATCGCTTAATGCGGCGCATGTACTCGAACCTTGGGCCTAATTATATGTGGCACGTTGATTCCTATGACAAGTCAAAACCAGTTGGTGTGTGCATAAATGGAGCTATTGATAGATCTTTCAAGACTCATGCTCAACAGCGAACCCCAATTTTATACACTTATTTCATAAGTGAAGTTGAGAGGAGGATAGGGACACCTTCCAGAATTTGTGCAGATTTGGGAACAGAAAATGTCACGATGGCAGAGATGCAGAGGTTCTTATAATGGAGTATAAATCACTGCATAGTCAGTAACTGCTATATAACTGGATCCAGGAATCACAATCAGCAGATTGAAAGCTAGTGGCTGTTTTTGAGAAGTCATCATGCCCAGTACTGGATGAATCTTTTTCAGGAACTAAAGGATAAAGACTGTTTCTCGGGAGACATATTGGACAAATATCCTGTTTACTTGCCTATCCATCATCCAGGTGTGTTTGGCTTATTGAATGTTGAACTTGTC
The DNA here is from genome assembly GCA_036785175.1 of Eupleurogrammus muticus. Taxonomy (NCBI): domain Eukaryota; kingdom Metazoa; phylum Chordata; class Actinopteri; order Scombriformes; family Trichiuridae; genus Eupleurogrammus; species Eupleurogrammus muticus. Next base: position 30,664,055 of record JAYKQN010000002.1, read on the forward strand.
TTAAAAGTATATAATGTCACTCCTTCATTTCATATTATGGCTTACAAGAAGAGTCAAGAAACACAAAGTTAGGCCTACATTTAACATTCAATTAATAACATCAATTAATCAAAAGACATATATTATCATAGGCTACTGTAGTAATGCATAGGATGAACATGCTTTTGAAAGAGCAAGGAAAGCAAGGATTTATAGACAACATACAATTTTGTATTGCAGTTTGTTGAATAGACAAGACTGTGAGTAACAATTACAATATTGTTCTTTTTATGAATAGTTGTGGAATACCCATGTTATCAGAAAGAGCCCAATTCTAATGTACTCCCTGCCTTATCTATATGGAGGACAGGATTACCTGAATCTGGTCCCTCAGGAAGCAGGGGAAACTTAATCTATATCTATATCTATAGGAAGTAAATTGGCCTCCTGTAACACTAGTAAATGAAATATATCTCATAGGTAGTGCATTTTTATATTAGATGCATCGTTATATTAGAATCAAGGAGTGATACCTTAGTATTCACATTTGAAACTCATAAACATAAGGCAACAGGCCTGCTTTGTTTAAATTTGACTGTATAACATTTTCTGCTACAATATCTAAAAAAATGTTGAACCACAGCACTCAAGGCAGTAAGATGCTGTATGACTGGTGCCACTGTATCTGGTAACCACAACATAATTTAAAAAAAAAACAAGAAAAAAAGAGACACAGTCAATGCTGATGGCACTTTTAAATCATTTCTGCTCAGACATTCAAACGTACACAATACTTTGCTTCTGTTATATGCGGTGACTATATCATAGTAAATTTACACAGTGCGTAGTTCAGGATAGGAGGCGTATGTCCAGCAGTTCCAGAATCGGGCAACATGTGTGTGCGAAAGGCCAGCATGCAAGTTCATCTGTAAAATGCAAACATGATATAATATACAATGACTGAAAATCCTTCTAAAATATATATAAAATGCCATTCATCACTACTATTTAGAACGCCTATGTCCGGTCTAGTTTATTCTGGATCTATGGCGCAGCTACTCTCTCCTTTACTGGAGCTAGCACTAAATGCTAATTAGCTTAGCTTCTGCTTCCTTAGCTTGATAGCAGGCGGTCAAAAATATGAGAATTTATAGAGGTATAAAGATGATAGCTGACATGAAACATTTGCTGAACTTTAGCGGAGATGCACACACCACCACTGCCAATCGACTCGCTAGCGCATAGCCATATTCAGCAGCAATTGTCCGGCTAATTACAATTTCAGAACATAATGCTACAGTAAAATAAACTTACATGATCTTACTCCATTCGAAAAAGGCAGTCATCTGGTACACACCAACATCGGACGAGTCTTGATTTTAAGCTATATGCAATTGGTCCGTGCCGGTTTCTATATTGCTGCATGTCGTCAATAAAATGTTTGTTTACGTTTATATAACCTGATTTTCCACAGTCTGGCTAATGTCTTTAATCATTAACGTTTAATGTTTGTTAATGACACATTAGGTGTTGCTGAATGGACATAAAACCACAGTACAAAGGCACAGGGTGAGGCAAACAATACTCTGCTGCACTGAAAGGGGGCGTACGTGAGCCTGCGGCTTGTTGCTGAGTGAGAGTCAAGTGCACTGCCGCGGGCCATTTGTGTTTTGACTGCCAAAATGTAAGAGGATTCTATATCCAAGGTTAAAAATGTCTCAAAAGTGGACTTTCAGTCAAAACAGGAAGTGATTAACAACGGAACACCAACACTGCAGCTAAAAGCCTAGCTTCAAACTACGGGACGGAAGATAACTGGCTAACTCCAAACAGAGTGCTACATCAGCCAGATTGCTTTAAAAACTTTTGGAAGCTCAAGGATTGATTTTTCTTTGAACAAACAGCGGAGACTCAATATTAGCATCCACAACGCTAAGGTAAACCTGAGATCCTGAGAGACCTCATTAATGCAACCTGTAGTTGGCCTTTGTGGTAACGATGAGAGGGCAAACTCCTCTAATTACTACGTAATTACTTAAAACTATTACATGCTTTTACTGAGAAAGCGAGAAAAACGAGACAATGGATGTCACAAACAAAGCACATTGTTATTTTGCGCTGCGTAGCTAAAAGTGAAGTGAAGTGGACTGAAGTGAAGGAGGCGTTTTGGGGATTTGATGACGTGAGTGATGATTGACAGCCCCTGCTGTAGCTACGTATGTATTGGGAGTGTTGGAGAAATACTTTATTATTAGTATTAGTATTTGTACCTGATTCACAAATACATCTTGATTTAAGATGAAGATTTTAGTCAATTGATAATATAGCAAACTTTTATTTTTGCAACCCGTTGTTACAGATGGCGTCGGTGGTTTCCAGTTTCCATGTCCTACAGACAGCAGGGTGTAATCATGTCACGTTTCAGAGCTGTTAGAAGTCGGTTGTGGAGTTTTTAGCAGCGCCGAGTGGCGAGGCTGTGTATGCGTATGAATATTTATGAGAAAGACCGAAACTGACGCGTGTTTTTCTTGCAGTAAAAAATGAATTTGTTAACTTTAAATTGCAGTTTTTTTTTTTTTTACTAAAACCATAATTCTATTCTCAAACTATGCAAGTAATGTATTGAATTTATTGAGAGAATCACCATTCTAGAAGTTGGAATGGACAATAAAGGACATAATAAAGTGTAATATTCAAGCCAACAGCTACATAGGAAAGGCAGGGTAGTAAATCCTTCTAAATGGCCTGTAGGTGTGAGTGTGTGTGAATGGTGTGTGTGTGTGAATGGTGTGTGTGTGTGTGTGTGCCCTGTCTGGGGCGTGTCCCTGCCTCTCACCTGTAATGATTAACTCCAGCAGACCCCTGTGACCCTAATGAGGACTAAGCAGGTAAAGGAAATTACCGACTGATGTTTTCCTTTTTTTTCTTGTTCCTCTCTCTGTGTAATATTTGTTCCTCTTGGAATGTGACTTTTCTTTTCTCTCTTATAAGGGGGCATGGGAACCCTCATTAATGCATATGTCAACTTAAAAGTGAAAATCAAAGTATAATTTTCAAAATAAAATGACAAATGTAAATCTTATAATTTATGGATGTAATCTGCTTTGTGGGGCTTTAGCAGCAGTTTCACAGCTAAGTGTGGACCTCAGGTTGACCTTCGATCATGTTATGACTGTTAATTTTAAGGTAAAGCCACTAGTTTATTCCGTGATTTATCTCACAAGGTTCGCCCCCCCAGCCCACCCCCGTGGTCAGTGGTGCTGTTTTATCCGCTGGTATTACCCAGCCGGCGAGAGGCCTTCAGCAGATTACACATCTCAATCCAATTGACCCCCCGCCCCCCCCCCCCCAGCGGGTCCAGGTTAAGGTCGCTTTCGTATTATCTTCAAACCGACTCCGGCAGTCATATGCCGGGACTGGAGCTGTGAAAATGTCACCTAAACAAACAGGCCACTGTCGCACTCCCAGCAGCGCCCCCCCTCCAAGCGATCACATGCTCGTTTCGCCGGCACTTTTACTGGAGCTTAAGATGGTGGAGGGGATTATCACAGCTTTCTGTTAGAAAAAGGCTTCGTATGGGAGAATGTACGCTTCGGGAGGAGGCAAAACGGGAGTAAATCTGTTGAGGAATGGCTCACCCACAGTCTGGAGCGGCAGGCACCGCCAATGCTGCTAAAGGCCAATTTTTTTAATAATTTTCCACACAGATTCCACAGAGAACCCTAATCCATCCCAGGGATAAAAGTTATTTTTTAATCCAGATTTTTAAGTGTTCAGAGCTGCATTATGCCGATCTCTGATTTACCATGAACGTACTTTCATAATTTTTTTCCTAAATCTGTCACTGATATTTTTTTCCCCAGGAAACGGAACATACAAAAATTGATAATAAAAATAAGATAAGATATGACTTTATTGACCCCACAACAGGGAAATTTGCTTGTTACTGCAGCGTACAGAGTAAAGAAAAGAAAGGAAAATAAAACAAAGAAAATAAAAGCTATAAAAAATAAAAATACACAACACTATGTACAAATTTCGTAGAATTTGTTGATCAGCATACACAGTATGCATTATGGACATAGAATGGAGAAAAAATACTGATAAATAGTAAGAAAAAAGTATGCATAAGCAAAGCATTTATACGTACATACATGCACGTACATACATATTTACATATTTGCATATATATACGCACATACACACATGTATGCATGGATCTATACACTCACAATTTGTACTTACATTAAGGTATAAGGGGACATAGAGAATTTTTTTCGAAAAATGAAACATTTCAGGTGCATGTGAAACTTTCTAATCGATGAACCGCAGCTCTCTGCTGCTCGAAATGTTATTTTAAACAAAAAAAGTGAATTGTAGTTTACAGCATGGAGTTCATAGATTTCTAGCTCGTTGCTTACTAATTCCTGTACTGTCATTTTGTGCAGGAGAAAACTTTCTGGTGCGCAATTAAACAGTTTCAGAAAGCACCAGAAAACGTTTCATGTGCGCACTAGAGAGTTTCACAAGCTTACGTGAAACTTTCTGTTACTATAAGCGCTGTAAAATTGACATTTCCACTTGAAAAAAACAAACACAAATTGATATATAAGGATTAAATGAAACCTCAACATCCAACCATGATACTTTAAAACATGAAAATAAAGGTGGAAAAAAAGATGATGAATGAAAAAAAGTAAAGTCAAACATGGGGAAAATAACAGAAAGAAAAGGAAACGGTGGGTTAAATAGAAAACACTGTTAAATAGAAAAAAAAACACATCTCATGTCATCAGAACTGAAGGAACATTGAAAGCTCAGGTGAAGCTTTCAATTTGTCACCACAAAGTGACTCATTGATAAATGACGGTAACTCTGCAGGATGCAGCTTCACCACTTCACTGACCTTTGACCCATGGAACGAGTTGATGCTCGAGGTCGAAGTGACCTGTCGATTAAACCAATTTATCTCCATAGATAAGCCTTTTTTTCCCCCGTAGTTTAAACACAGACGTGTACACAGAGAGACCTGCAATATCCTAAAAAATAAGGAACTTTGGCCTCAAAGTGGCGTTGATGATCTTTTAATTTTTATTTGGTAACTAATGGCTAAGACGGGATAGTTTTATGTTTGTGTAAAAAAGGAGGATGCAGGGAAGTGGAAAATGCAGGTAGTGAAGGGAATAAAGGAAGGAAGTAAACGATGTAGAATGAGAAGAGGACACGGTGAATAAGGAGGATGCAGAGAGAAGAAGGAGGGAGGAAGAAGAAGCCAATGAAAGAGGAGGAAGTGAGCTGAGGAGGTGAAGAAGCAGAGGACGAGGAACGCGTTCAGGCTCCTCTCCAGCAGCAGATATAAAAAAAAACCCAAAAAAACGCAGGTTCAGCCGGGGTCGACGACCTGGAGCCGATGGAGGCAGCGACTCCTGACAGTCTGACGCTGACTCACGACGGCGAGTCAACAAAAAACAGGACAAAAGGTTTTCTGTACGTACGCCCAGACCCGAGACTTTCATTCTTCTCTCGGATAAACTTCCAGTTAAACTGCAGGCTGTTGAACCCCGCGCGTGTGTGTGTGTGTGTGTGTGTTTATCGTTCAGCACCAGAACACAAACCAGCTGGAACAATAGATGCACTCTGACAATAAAGGTGTCCATCATGAATCACATTACACAGATGATTATTATATTACATTATTGCATTAATAATTAAAATACCTCACCAGTGATCACAATCATTAACTTTAAATGTGTGATTAATATATAAAAGTTGTGTGACGGGATGAGTTTTGTTATCTCTGATTTTCCGTGCAAAAGAGAGAGAGAGAGAGAAAAAGAGCGAGAGAGCTCGTGTTTAATAATAAAACATGAGTCACTGGGGAAAACGCTGCAATTCAGCCCTGATTTTATCAGGTGTGTTACACCCATCAGGTTTAGTTGTAGCGCTGACATCAAGGGCTGGAGCACTGCTCCTATTAAACCATTAGTTCCATAAAGTCAGCTTTATTTATTCCTATTCAATGAGATGTCATCCTCTCTGTGAATTGTCTAAACATTAAGGTCATGGAAAAACCTCCTGCGGTTGCTTAAGGAGCTTTTTTTATTTTTTTTTATTGCTACTAAAGGATGATTACTGCAAGTTTGTAGATGCGTTAAGGCTAAGAATAAAACAGACTATATAAAGCGTCTCTCTAAGGAAATAAAACTGTTAAAACATAACATAAATTGTTTGTTTGGCTCGTTCGAGTTCATCTGTATATAAAACAAAAACCAATATGTGTTCTGGGTTTGTCACAACACAGAACAATAAGTAATAAAAAATCGACTATCCAGCTGTATTTGAACGATTATGAAAAGAGGAGAAAAAAAAAAGGCTATTTGAGATGATGTTTCAAACAAAAGCAGCGATGGATGCGTGTCTGCTGGACGGCCCAGAGGGGGGGGGAGAAACAAAAAAAAAAAAAAGCGAGCGGCCTGGCCCATGCAGAACTCCCTCATAAAAACACAGAATTTAAACCAGGCCTGGCTGATCTGCTGAGAGGAGGCAAAGGACAAACGTATGAACGTGTGGACACGGCTCTTTCAGGTTGAGTTCGGGGGGCCGTCGCCTGCCGTGACCTTCGGGCCCGTGACTTTTAGGTGCGATTCATGCTGACCGGAGCTTTCTAAGCTCTTTACAGACCCTTTTACTCACCGCTCACATTAACTCTTACGTAACCGCACCATGAGGAGCGGCTATGCGGTTCTTTAAGAGGATTCTGAGCGTGCACGTCTGCAGCCTGTGCTGTTGTTGTTGTTATGTGTGTGTTTTCTTTTCATTTCATCCATCCTCCCTGCTGTCCATCATGTGTCTCACTCTCTTCTGTTGGCAAACTTTGAAAAAAAAAAAAAAAAAAAGAGGAAGCTGGAGAACCACTTCCTGCTTTGTGGGGGTTGAGCTTTTGTGCTGATTCACTGCAGCTCTCCAAAACTCCAGCCACTTCACCTTTCGACAGAAAACAGTTGCACTCCAGAAAGATGACTAGCAGACGGGCTGCTGGGTCTGGTCATGTGTTCAGCAGAAAGCTGCAGGTTGTTTGTGAGAGTCTCCAATAAAGACGCAATAAGTCATCCCTGCAGGGGAAACATAAAGGGTTCCTGTAAATTCTCTAAATGGGAATATTTCAATTGCAGACAGGTTGAATAAAGCCACCGCTTTGGTTGGTTTAACCTGTAAACTCTTGAGACAACAAGAATTAAAAAAAAAAAAAAGTTTTTATAATTTTATTGACTCGAATGCAGAAATCACAGGTAGTGTCACACAGGACACTGCCTCAGTTTGCTTGTGACTAGAGAGAACGAGAGAGCTATAATATTTGTGACTTTAGAAATTATGAGAATCTCCATTATTTTCCGAGAAAATCTGATATCTCCAGTGATGGTGTTGTTTTGTTCAAATAAAGAAAACTGAACCTTATGTACATGGAAAATAGAAAAAAAAATATTGGAACTTAAATTTTACACTTACAATTACTTCCTATGGACAGAACCTATAAGAGGATATATGTACATATCCATCCATCCATTTTCTATCCCGCTTATTCCTTTTCAGGGTCGCAGGGGTCTGCTGGAGCCTATCCCAGCGCATTTTATGGCGAGAGGCAGGGATACACCCCAGATGGTCGCCAGCCAATCGTGGGGCACACACACCATTCACACACCATTCGCTCACACACTCACACCTATGGGCAATTTAGATTTGCCAATTAACCTGAGCATGTTTTGTATTGTGGGAGGAAACCGGAGTACCCGGTGAAAACCCACGCAGACACGGGGAGAACATGCAAACTCCACACAGAAAGGTCACAGACCCAGGCCCCAAGGCGGTCTTGAACCTGCGACCTTCTTGCTGTGAGGCAACAGTGCTACCCACTGCTCCACCGTGTCGCCCATATGTACATATATGAAACCCATATGCAGTTTAGTCTACATGCACGTATATGATCATATATAAGCTGCATATATATTATATATTTGTATAAAAGCCACATATAAGGTGTATTTAAGATAAGATAAGACTTTATTGATCCCACAACGGGGAAATTTGTCTGTTACTGCAGTGTACAGAGTAAAGAAAATGAAATAAAATAAAAGCTAAAGAAGATAAAAACTATAAAAAATAAAAATACACAACACTATGTACAAATTCATAGAATTTGTTGATCCGCATTCACAGTATGCATTATGGACATAGAATGGAGAAAAATACTAATAAATAGCAAGAAGAAAGAAGAAAAGTATGCATAAGCAAAGCATATATACATGCACGTACATACCTGCATACATACACATACACACATATTTGCATATATATATATCTATATGGACATACATATCCACACGCATACACATGTACACATACATAGCTGATGCATACTTAAGGTGCAGAGTGTGTGTGTAGAGAAAAGTGACGAGTGGAGGAAAAGTGACTACAGTGAGTTATAAAGTCTTATTGCTGTCAAGATGAATGATCTATTTAGGTCACATACAGACAGATAATAGATGTGCATATGTCTATATAGGTCTCCTGTATTGCTTCTTTACATCCACATATACAGTATAATCTCTATGTACAAACAAGATATGTGTCCTATATACCACATGTGGAAGGTTCTGGCTATTGTTATTTATGATGCTTAGCTCATACTTTTTTATTATAAAAGGTAATAACTACATAGTTGTCTTCCCTTACAAAAAAAATATGAAATAACTGTGTTGTTGAGTTTATTTCCAACATTTTTTAGACTCCAGTCAAGCTCCACGTAGTTTATAGCATCATCCTCATCCTCATGCGCAGATGCAGCAACTATTAAGCGGCTGGGAGTAAAAATGGCGATATCACCGATCATAGCCGTCATAGATCCGCTATGTCCTGCTGGAATGGATGGAGGGTGGGGATAGAGAGGAGGATGTTGGCCCTCGATTGTGTCTGGAATTTCTCTGTGAAGGATTTTTTTTTTTGGAAGCACATCCCACATGGAGAGAACCTATAAATACATATAGGTTTTAGCATATGAAAATCTTTCCATATGGGTCATTCCAATGGGGTTGCAATAAACAGAAGAATCTGTAAAATCTTGCAAACGTACATGGCACAGACCAAGACGCTACCGATATTACCTAAAGGAACGCAACTCATCGCAGCCCATGAAGTAATTCTACACTCGTGATTGAAGGGCCCCCTATAAATGTAGGAAATAAATCAATTAAGTAAGAAAATAATATGCAGATCATTAGCTGTGGCCTCATATTAAGTCACATTTAACTGACTTTAACTGACTGACCTTCATTATAATATGTATTACTTAGTAAGGCCTAAGAAACTAAACATTTTTTGCAGTAGCCTATTTACTGAAATCAGACTCATGCAACGTGTATTTCAGTTTGACATTTCAGCAGCTTTTATACCTCAGTGTCTCCAGTGAAATTACAGCCCAGATAAGAGAAGGACATTTAATGCACATTGCCTAATTTCTACATAATCTGTTATTGTGACCCGTGAACCCAAAACTCGTCAGCGGCGGCACGTTGAAGCCTGGGAACCCGAAGGTTAGCGATAACACGGCCCCGCATAAATCGCGGCGATGGCGGCGCGCCGCGGCGAGGCCGACGGGGGGCGAGCTTCCACCATTACACGCCGCTGCTGCTGCTCCGTGACGGATGTGGGGGATTAGAAGGCGAGTTCTCCTCCCTGCAGGCCCGACGGCATCGGCCGCTCCATCCACGGAAGACTGAGGAGGGACATAAAACACAGAGCTGGACAGAAAACAAGCATCCGGGGATGAACTCTGAGGTTTCACTTATGAAACATTTGTTCGATATTGATCTGAAAACAGGGGTGGATGCAGTGACTTCCTCGTAAAAACAACTTCTCTTTTGTTTTTATTCCAGGGTGTTAAGTGCATAAATTGTATTTTTTTGTAAAAAAAAACAAAAAAAAATACACAAAGCGACTTGTGTGTGTCCAACATGATAATAAAGTTATTATCTTTGGATTTTGGACTGTTAGACAAGCTATTTGAACAAATTACTGTGTATTGTTTCTTTTTTAACTCTTTACTCACACTTCATGAACTAGAAATAATCTGTTTTAATTATGGGAAAGCAATAATCAGTCAGTTAATCCTACATTCCAAGGCACATTTTACCACCATCATGTCATAAACAACATAAGTGAGAACTTCTCAATCAAATCAAATGTGTTATTTGTCATTAACTGGTGATGATAAAACCAATAATCATTTGTAGATAATTCTGATTCACTGAATATTATTTAGTTACAGTCATGATTTATTTAAGTTTGTTTTATATAAATAGAGTTCATTTACAGGATTATTATATCTATAGCTGTAGTTTTATTTCTGAGTGTGGTGCAGCTGTTGGGTTAACTTTGCTTTGTGAGTTTCAGTGTTATGGAACTTATGGTTTGATGTGCTTTGGGTTTTGTAAATCGAGATATTTAGCGTAAAGTTTTCCTGCTTGTCTCCTGTTTGAAGCGGGCGCGGCCGTCTACGGCCTCGAAGGTAGAGGCTGTTTCTGGATTACGTTGTCTCGCCGTCTATGTTGTGACACGAGGCAATTACCACGGCTGAGCCCTTAATGACTCCTCGTTAATGTGTTTCCACGGTTACGCCCCACGTCGGCCCCCGCCGCCGTACACCTGCGCGGGCGGCGCGCCACATGGCATCAGCGTGACGTCCCGCCTCCATCCTCCTCCTGATTGGCTGCCAGCCCTGCCCTTAATTAAAGTCTCCATCTATCTTTGCTTTCTGACATGGTAATTACTGGTTTGGCTGCAGATCAGGGTTCAGATTTTTATTGATTCAATCAGTCAGCAGATTAAAGAGCTTTTCAGAGAGCCTTCAGAGGGCGGAGAGAAGCTCGCTCAGAGGAGTTTATTTGTTCTCCACAGATTGTTGCTGCACCACAATTACAGCTCCGGGCTGCGCAGAGTGCTCTGGTAATTTAACAGGACAGTGGTGAACCACAGAGCAGCAGATACAGCGGATGACAAGATGATGAAAACACTTGGAGCAGTCGAGAGGCAGCGTTTCAGTAGTAATGAGAGCCGTAAACAGTCTGGTCTGAAAATCCTCCAGCAGCTCGCTGCTGATCCTCCTCATTGTTTCAGAGTCCTCAAGGATGAAAAGTACTGATTTCTCTCTGTCTTTCCCCTTTTGTGTCTGTGTTTTATATATGTGTGTGTGTGTGCGTGCATGTATAATTGTGTGCAAGATGCAGTCTTACAGAGGTGCCAATGAGGCCTTTTTCATTATTCTCTTGTTCTAATATTAATTTACTCAAATAAAAAATTGCACTGTTGTCTGAACACATTCAGACATTAAAAAAAAAAAACATTCATCCAAGTATCACATTTGGAGAGTTATGGCTTAATATATCCAGCAAACATTGGTCGGAGGGTCTGCCGTTTTCCCACATATTTCCCATAAGATGCATTTCTTTCTGTTCATCTCCAGACGACATGAAACATGTTCGGTCCGTGCTGACAAGAGAGATCTATCACAGTTTGCCCAATTGATGCAAATCCCCCAAAGACGTCTCTACATTTTCTCACGTACATGGCTGGTTTTGTTTTACAGATCCAAACTATGACAGCCAAGTGTTACGAAGACTATACGGCAATTTTTTGACAGTAATACACTTTGCTTTCAGTTAGGGATCTTCAACATTGGTCTTATAGAGATCCTGATTCTACTAATCAACCACTTTATTAGTCCTTTATTAGTAGAATCAGCTGTGTGACTGCTTGGACCTACATTGGCTCTCCAGGCGAATTAAGTAGACCCATGTTCCACTTAATTCATACCTAATTTGCATTTTCTTTTTTTGCAAGATTTCAAAAGTTTGCCTAAAGTTTGATTGACAAGTAGATGGACACACAACTATCAGGCTTTTAATATTGAGTCACATATCTGCAGAATTCAGTTTCATTCATGATTGTGAGCAGAGCAGGTCGCATGTTGCATCATTCATCTAAACATGTAGGATGTGCAAAACTAAAGAAAGCTCAGCGAAGATGCTAAACAGGAGCTTATGCAGGATGTCACCTTGTGATTTGGAGCTGTCCTACCACCCTTCAACATCTGATGACTGATCTGATCAAACCAGCTTCCCTCACCTGCTCCTAACACCAACCAACCAACCAACAGAAGCAGCAATGATCTGGACATGATCCCTCATCAGGGTTTCCTCCATGAACACACACACGGTCCAAATCTGGCAGCTGTATCAACAGCCAAAAGTGAACATGCCTTCAGATGTATTTGGTGTTTCAGAGGGTCTGTTTGTTTGAGACTTTAACCCAAGATGTTAATTGCAGTTTAATGAACTCAGTGTTAGTGTCGTCAGTCATCTCAAACGCGTTTTGTAGAGAAGCTGAAACAACAAAGTGCTGCTGAGGAACCGAACGACTAACTTCATCAACTAGGATATTTTTGTTGCTTATTATAGGGTTATTATAGGTTAAGACATTTAAAAATATTTCTGCTGAATCATACATCTTTTAAAGGGCATCTATTAGACACAATTCTAAGTGTATACTTATATTATTTACAATTAAAACTTATTTATCTTAGAGTGGTGCTCTACGCAGCCCCTCAGTTCAGCCTCTGTATGAAACAGGCCATTTTAGCTCCTGTCTCTTTAAGGCCCGCCTCCATATCAAGCTGCTCTGTGATTGGACAGCATCGGTAAGGCTTCTTAAAGCTGTAAACGCAAACTTCCCAAATCCATACATGTTATACATCAGTCCATGTTATTCATTGACCTGCTGTTGTGACATTGCTCTTTGCAGCATGTATTTCCCACAAGTTAGTTAGAGGTTACAAAGCCGCATGTAGTGGCATTTATATCGGGATCCTTGTATTTAGATGACATGAGATCTGTGGTCCTCGCAAAGGTTTGATGTAAACTGCAAAAAGGGGAAGTTCAGGTTTTGTTAGAGACCAGATTTGGTTTGAACTGGTTGAAAGTTTCCAGTTTTTCAGTTAACGCGTGCATGTGTTTCGAGACTGTTCGCACCCTGAAGAACTATAATCAGTTTTTTTTTTTTACAAAGAATCCAGGTATAACCTATTGCTTGGCCTCGGCCTGGTCACGGACGAATGGACAGAATTTCTCACGCAAACCCCCGCCCCTTCGCAGCCGCTTGGACGTGTCGAAACGCCGGCGTTGTTGCTTCAGCGCGGCACATTTTGAAACCTGCTCAGGGGATGAGGACGGTTGTTTCTTTATTGATGTCCTGTGGTCAGGTAGTTCTGCAAAAACTCCACCTCCATTTACGGGACGGGGCCGATGCGATTGGCCGGTTACACAACCCAACAGGAAGTTGCTGTTTTTTTTTTTTTTTGTTGTTTTTTTAAACAGCATTAGTTAAACACACCCTAATCATGACTGAGAGATTCTTGGCTCCGGTTGGCACCTCTGATATCACGAAGGAGAAAACAATTACCTAACAGGGCACAGTTTGGGCCGGTTTCCAAGTGGGATCAACTCCGCTGTTTGCAGAAACAGTCAGCAGTGTGGCGTTATGTCACCTCGCTGTTGTGTGCATTAATGCCCCGAACAAGAATCTTAATGCTCTTATGACCAATGCTTAGTACAAGTGGCAGCCAACCAGTGGGAAGCTTTATATTTAAAATTATCTAAATGAAACTGTGCACGAAAAAAAAACAAAAACAAAACAATGGTTTGGTTATTTTTGTGTGGAGGATTTAGTGGCACTAAGCGGTGAGTTCGTGGATCCCTCCCCTCACCCTTTCCTTTCCAAGTGTGTAGGAGAATCTGTGGCGGCCTCCAGGTGCCAGTAGCTGCGTCCAAAATGATGTCATTGTCTACACATGCACGAAGTAGCCATCATACACTCAAAACACACAAAAAAAGGTTAGCCAGCCCCCTCAATCGCTTATTCTTATTCTTCTTTCTATTTCTTCCAACCATCATTCACCAAAGGTCTTCTCCAGAGCCTGTGTTTAACGCGTCTTCTTTGGGCTACTGTAGAAACATGGCAACATGGAAGGGGACCTATTCCCTTCTGTAGATATGAAGAGCTCATTTGCCTCACTGTTGTTTTAAGACTTCTTTTTTTTTTTAAAAACTTTTCCTGTGAGATGCAACAGCCAAAACTTTCAGAACTTCATTTTCAAATTCTAGTGGAAATACCAAATCTCGCAGGATCCATTTAGCTGAAATGTGTGCAAAATGATGCAGCAGATGTAGAATCGTTCCATCTGATGGAACCAGCAGACGAGATTTTACAAAAACACACATGTTCTGGTCTGGATTTCAGTATTTCACTCAGGGAGCTTCAATAAAGAGCTGCAACAAAATGACACACAGCATCCAGCTTATTCTTCTCCCATGATATGTCCCATGAATTATGGGAATGACCCCCGGTTATTTCTTTTTTATCTGGGACAGTTTGTCTGGATTAAAATCACAGCAAAGTGCAGGAACTGCCCAGGAGTCCCAGAATCCTCTTTGCACCGTATCACCCGGGTCTCCATAAAATAATGAATCAAACACAGGTAATACACAGTATTACAGCAGCAAAGCGAACTTTAACAGATCCTCCATGTTCCATGTGCTGGGTCTGTTGGAGTGCATCAGATATTATGATGATACATATCCAGATGATGTGTTTTCTCACAATTACAGTCACAAACACAAATATGTTGAGTTTACTATCATGCAAAATCAGTCATAATTAGACAATTAGAGTAATTGATGGACATTCATTTTGGTTCATTAATGGTTTCTAGAGTAATATTATACATGTAGGTCAGTCAACACTGAATAGTCTACATACAGCTCTAGTATATTTACAGTCATTCTTTACACTTTAGATGGAGGAAAACTCACAATGTTATAAAGACATAAAGGTACCAATTTAAAAGCCAGACAAGGCCTGGTATCAGAAGTAGAGTTTTGGAGGATGTCCAGTATCATGGAAACAGTGCGGTCGCCGCAACTATTCCGAGCATCACAACGATAAACGGATTTCTTTCCTGTCCCCGAGGAGACAGACCTGAGTGCTCAGAAGCAGCGTCGAACCAAACCAATGTCAACGTTTTTGCGCCAGAATTCGCAGACGTATAAACATTCCCAGACCGCACGGACAAAAGGTCCAACCTCGCCGTGACACTTCCAGCGTTCACTGTCATTCATTAAGCACGGGTCCAAATACGCTGTGCTCTATTTCATGTCATACATTATTAAAATGTCAGTTTTCAAGTAAGGAGGTAAATGCATTTAGAGGTTATCCTCGTTAGCAGGTTCTGTCTGCAGGGACAGAGTATCAGCAGATTCAAGACCTGCAGGTTTAGGATTGAACGTATAGGATCCTCAATATTGCACGAGGTATTACACAATAGGTAGTATCTATAAGAGAGAGAGGGGAACTACTTGTATATATTTTAATGCAGGGCTTTGCAATGGAATCTGCTAAATAAGAAAAAAGCAATTTACTAGACAGGAGAAGCTATTATTGAGTCCTATAGAGTCTGAAATGACTGACTGAACTAAATAACCCTTAAAGACTCGAAGGAGCAGAAAAAAAAGAAATATCCTCATCTTCTGATTGTTGTGATGACATTTGGCTCCACAATACACATTCATGCATCCACCCACACTCACGCACACTGACTTGTCCCATGATTTAAGTGACAGATTGTGTTGATTGATGACTCAGGGTGCTGGAGGTTCATTTGCCTCGTTCCTCCTAAACCGCAAGAGCACAATAACACGCCGCCCTGCCAAACCCGCAAGGCCGGAGCAAGAGACACCCTGCGTAGGTGAGAGAGAGGGAAACTTGCCCAAGGGCTGAGGGTTTGTCGAGAGGGAGAAGTACAGAAGAGAAGTAAAGAGAGGAAGAAAGACAGAGCAGAAGGTGTGGTCTGGCCTCACAGCAGTTTTCTGTCTAATCGGAGCGATTACCAACCTTACGACCAAAATATCCTGCTGTGTTTCTGTGTCTAACAGCGGCCCAAACTCATCTTTCTGAGCTCATACAGACCATCCTTTATTTACTGCTAAATAAGTCGAATCTGGTCATGCAGATACAACATGTGGTTTAATGTCACGTCTGAAAGTGCAGTAAAACTATGCAAAAAAACAACAATAAATTTTACAATCTTTATTTATTTAATGGGCAGCTCAGTAAAAGGAAGCATATATGCATATGAAGAAGCAGCATATACAGGTAGATAAGTAAATGAGGTCGATTGCTTTATACGCCATATCGAGAATCTTTGCAAATTAACTTGTAATAGCTCAGTAACACAGACATAAACTTTTTAAAGCACCTATTTAAAAGCAGGCATCTTAAAATGTCTTTTGTAACAACATTTTTTGACACCAAATATAAAAAGGTGTTACTGAAAAAAAGCATGAATTTAAAATATATAATCTATATAGAACACAAAAGTAGGGTTAGGATTATTAGTAACCAATTTGTATAGACAGTATTTGTGTAAAATAAGCCTTTTATATGCCTAGAATAAGATCCTAAAATACCTGTTTTCCAACTTGTGAAAATGATTGCAAACACAAAAGTGCTGCGTTTATAATTTTGGTCCATGTGTATGCATGGATAATTAAAAAGACGAGAAAGAAGAAGAATTGTAAATCTCTGCGTTTGTTCTGTAAATAGCTGGAGGGGACTTTTCACAGTAAAATGACAATGAAAATGTGATCAAACCGCTCGCAGCTCACTGACGTCCTGTGTGTAACCTGTGACGAGGGCTCGGCCCGGCTCAACAGGCCAAACTCACACGGAGCTGATCGGATTCGGTCCCGGGACGGCGTGTGGGAGGAGTGCAGTTGTTGTTGATACAGTCCTCGGTTTAATGTTTACACGGAATGTGGGAAACAATGGTGGCGAGAGAAACCTGTGATTATGTTGTATGTTAGTCATATCTGTACATTCTCTTCACTGGGATAATTTCTGAGCAAATTAAATTATGGTGAAATGAAATTATTCCTCGCTCAGCTGTAAACCCCCCGAACGACCCAGAGGATCCCTGCTGACGCCACTGACAAAACACTGCGGTGGACACTCAGCACATTTCAGACAATTATAGATGTGAGGTCATTTTATAAACTACACTGCAAAAAAAAAGGAGAAAATGACATCATAACATCATAGCAAGCTGAAAATGTCAATAGGAAGTTTTATTTGGTCACATTTCCCTTAAAACATCAGTCAAACAAATATATACTGGAGGTATTTAAAGCAAAATCCATCTTGAGGACGGAATCTGTGACGAGGCTGCAGTAATACTACTATTACTGGCCTATTGCTGCTGTAGGCTAACTATAGTACTATCACTATAGCAGCCGCAGTGTTGAGTAACTATTTCTAGCATTCTAGGATTATTATTGCTGCTGCTGCCAGGAGCAGCCACCAGTGACTAAAGATGATTCATGTGCTGTTGGTTCACCTCGTCCTTCTGTGATATACTCACCGAAGACAGGTTTCATCATCTAGTCGCCTATCTTGTCTTACGTCTCTTAATTATTTTCTGTCACACCCCCACCCCATGAAAGAAGAAAACATCCCTCGCCCCCCTGCGTGACTATAAATAGAATCATTTGTCTATAAGATTGTTATAAGTACCTCTGCATAACACTGTATTATTATTAATTTATAAGAGAAAAAAATGAAAAATGAACACTTTATTAACTAACAGAATTTAAGATTTAAAGTGCATCTGAAATTCAAAAATACCAAACATGTCAAACCATATGATGCTGAAAATAAAACTACATAAAATGGTCGTATCAGTGATTGTGGTGTAATGTCTTTAATTTCTCTTGTCTCCAACATTTCAGACTCAGTAACACACCGGTCTTTCACAGTGAACCAAGCGCTACAGACGCTTCGTCATATTTCCTCGTCTTAGCTTTGGGAGACTTTCGTTTGTCTCTTTATCTCCGTCTCTCTCCGCCTGTCTTCTCATCCCTGTTAAATATGTTTTCATGGTGTCTACACTTCATACTCATACTCTGTGCTGTATGCTCCCTGCACACACTCTGCCAATGAGAGCGCCACTGCCCCCTAATGTAGTGGAGGTGCAATTACACTTTATTCTAGGACGTAAAAAAAAAATCTAAATAAAAAAGCATGTTCCCCGAGGTCGTGTTTTTCCTCCTCTAGGTTTTCATCAGGACGCCCTGATACACTCAGCAATGGGGAATTTAAACATGATCAAGGTCAGAAAGTTAAACGGTCTGATTTACTTCTGACACTTGACATGTTTTGTTTTCTGAGAAAGCAGACGCTCCGGTTTTAGAAAAGCGTTTGTTCAGTTTTTCCAGCCGGCGGCGATGACGGCGGCGTGACATCACGCAGGTGGCTGCAGCAGGACGGAGCGGCTGACAGCGCGGGGTTAAATATAGCCGGGCGTGTTGGAGTCATCAGGCCAGTGACTGAGAGTCACAGGAGAGGAAACACCAGACCCTCGTGATCGCGATGACTGATCCGCCACTGCTCTCACGCTGCGCCAAAACACTGATGAAAGCTCTATTCAGGTTCAACTCAACTAAACTTGTTAAACTTTCTTCAAACAGAACCGGCACTTTACATTCCAGCAGAGGAGTTTCCAAATATATCAAGCTGAATTTGTGAGAAATATCTATAATATATATGTATAATGATGCAATTCTGCGCTGTGAAGGCTCATTAAGTTTGTACAGTTTTCATTTTCAGTGAAAAGTGCCCAGATTTTTCTTTATGTGTTCAACTAATTATTTATGCTACATGAATGTTTTGTAAGAGAAAAGAATATCACATATAACTGGACAAGGAAAGAAGGAGAAAAGGTGCAAAGTGAAAATGTGAAAATACAATGTGTTGCTCTGAATTAACTACAGCGAGTTTAGTAAAACCGAAAAAGCTGAAAGACGTAAATAATTTTTTTATGATTCATTTTGAAACCCTTTTTCTCATTTCCTCCTCTCCTCAGCTCTTGTTTTGATCTCCTCTTGTTTCTTCTCCTCTGTTATTTCCTCCCGTCACAGACTCGCCTTCCCTCTCTTGTTTCTGGTGAGTGTGAACGACGGTGGTGGATGTGGATGTGGATACGGACAAAATTCATCAAGAACTGAACAGAAAGGACTAGACACAGCCCCGAGCATCCGTTCAGTTTA
The DNA here is from genome assembly GCA_036785175.1 of Eupleurogrammus muticus. Classification (NCBI taxonomy): domain Eukaryota; kingdom Metazoa; phylum Chordata; class Actinopteri; order Scombriformes; family Trichiuridae; genus Eupleurogrammus; species Eupleurogrammus muticus. Next base: position 30,683,239 of record JAYKQN010000002.1, read on the forward strand.
AAATATGTAAGAGCGCATTTATGCATGTTTGTTCATTGTGAGCTGAGAATCATTTGTCATGCAAAAAACAACAGAAAGCAGGATTACTATTGCAACAACACATCATCAGTAGGGTAGAACTAACCTGCCTCCTGATGGTCTACACACACACACACACACTGTGTATGTGTTTTTAAAGATAACTTTTTTGGCCTTTTTGCCTTTATTGATTGGATAGTAGAGATATAGTTGGGGCCAGCCAGGATTCAAACTGGTGACTCACCATTAATGTTTGATGAGCCTCCTGCCTGTGACCTTTATAGGCAGACCCTCTAAACAGGGTGATGGAACATCAATGGAGGGATTGACAGGCACAAAATGGCATTAATCTCCAAAGTCTCCATGCATTAAAAAAAGGATTGATGTGTTCCAACAGATAAGACAGAACAGGGTTGGTGCCTTACATAGCATAGTACATAGCACCAACCTTGGAGTGGAGGTATATGTAGATGGAACACACACCACTGAAAAAAAAGGATGTTATGGAATTACAATCAGGATCGATTCAACGTTGATGGAGGTTTCAACTGCACTCTCGTCTTTACTTTGGACGGGACAATTGAGAAGCCCCACCTACAGGCTTCAGGGGGGAACCTGGATCTGTTAGACACACGGAGGGTCAAACATCCGCAGTCCAAACAATACTCATGTGTGAGGGTCAGTAATAACTGGGAGAGTGCAGCCAGACTGGACAGGATCTACATTTCCCAGAGGCTCAGCTCCTGATTAGTTCACAGTAACATAAGTCCAGTTGGCTTCGCTGACCACCAATTTGTCAGCAAAGACTTGATAATTTTGCCAGCTGAAAAGGGCTAATAGCCTGATGGCTTTTTAACAACAAACTCCTGCAAGCACTTTCTTCCAGAGCTTTGAGAATTTTGGCAGCAGTGGAAAATCAAAAGAAAAAGCTGATTTTACTTCTTTGAAGCTGTGGTGAGAGGTTGGAAACACACACATTTGTGTGTTTTTTTGCCAGCACACCTCCCATTCTACTGCTAAGATCAAGGCAGCAGTTCAGAAACTTGAAGCCAACATTAGGAACACTGTAGACGGGTTATATACTCTCGGATCCCACTACAGGTCATCTGCCTCAAGAGAAGAGGCTGGACTCGACCTCCTTCCTGCCAGAGAGAGTGAATAGCTCTTTTGTCAGGTCCCACTTCTTCCAGCTTTGGGACATGGATGCCCCCATCGCTTGTTCTTTTTCGATCTGGAGAGATCTGGGGCAAGGGGAAACAGATGACTTGCCTTAGGCTTCCAGAAGGCAGAATTACCACCAGCCCAGGCAAGATGAGGGGCCATGTGATGAACTTCTATGCTGACCCCTTTGAGGCATACCAAGGCAGCCTGGAAGCAGTGAGAAGCTCCTGGAAGAGCAAGGGGGAAATCTTCTCCATATCGTGAGATGATTCTGGAGGTCGCTGTCGATCAGATGGCATCAGGACAAGCAGCAGTCATTGATGATCTCTCCACTGACTTCTACAAACTGTTCTTACGATTACCCTTGGACCTGATTTACATGGTGTAATTTGGAGTGTTTTTGAAGAAGGTCTCTTCCTGTCTCCTGGCAGCAAGATCTGGCCTCATTTAACTACTGGAGGCCAGTTGTCTTCCCCTCTACGGACTGCAAGGTGCCTTCCCATCCTTTTCCAGCAATCAAAGATCAAAGTTACTGTGTATTGACAGGACAATCATGGGTATCTAGAATTCAATTCAATTCAATTCAATTCAATTTATTTGTATAGCCCAGAATCACAAATCAGATTTGCCCCAAAGGGCTTTACATTGTTAGTAGACGCGCAAGTAGAAGTGCTTGAATGTATTATTATTATGGATAACATTTCCCCTATTCGAAATATGAATGATGTTTGCATGGCAATGATCATTTTAGGTTTGCAGGATACACTGTCCCTGTATGAAAAGGCCTTGGACTTAAGTGGGGCAAGGTGGAGCTGAAGGATTTCAAACTAAGAACTGTGAGGTAGTTCTGGTCAAAATATGTACTCGGTTGTCTAAATTGAAATAGTTTCCACTCCAATTATCATATAGGGGGAAGTGTTCTGGTGTTCAGATTGAGTCCCTGGCTCAGACTCATCTGTCTTGACGCCAAGAAACCTGACATTCACGCATTCAGTTTTCAGAGAGACATCCTGGACCTGCAGAGACTGATCAAAATCCAGTCCAAAAACGCCCCCGGGCTGCACTAAGACGACTGTGCTATGCTCTAGGAAGGCTCGCTGCACCCACCTGGGCCATCTGATGGAGGTGACAGCACCATCTGTGGACACGCCGAGAGAGAACAGCAACATCACCTCTATCCGGCTGATCAACAGAGTGGTGGTGGAAATCTTTGCTGCTCTGCCAGATCCCTGAATTGTTTTCCTGTTCGTTTGCAGAAAACCCTACTTTGTCTGACCAGTGGAGTGAGGAGTGTGAGTGGTATCACCCCAGCAATAGGGAGTAACAGGTAAGAAAAGGTAGAATGTCCTTTACAAGCCTTGAAGTGGACAGGTTTTAGGTTGCATGGAAATAAGAAGTTTATCAAATCTATATGAAAGTTTTGAACCTGTGCTCTTTGGCAGGAATGAAGGAACTATAAAGTTTACCCAAAAGGCTACAAACTGCCCATTGAAAAGGGTTGTACTCAGGGCAATAGCTGCAAACACAGAGTATCCTGTATCCTAAGCACAGGGAGGACCGTCTTTTCTGTTCCCAGAGACACTGGTACATTTATTTGTTCAGTGTTGCCAGGACTGTTTAAGCTTTTAACAAAAGTGGCTTTGGCATCTCAAGAAAGATTTTTCTTTTGTACCTTTTCCACTCCTTTTTGGCCCAAAATACTGCACTAATAAGAAGAAGATTGTACACATTTGTGAACTTTTAATCTGGTTCTGCCAAGTTGGCCATCTGGCGGACACACAGGAACCAGACTCCGGGTGCCAGCAGCGTGGAGCCGGTGCCGGTTCTGCTAAAGGCCTGAGTCAATGTGGAACTTATTTATTATTCGATGATGGACAATATGCAGGCTTACAGTCCTATATGGGTAATGGGGGGTGGTTATTCTCTCAGGGGCGAAGAGCTGATTGTAAACTTCTGATTCTGTGTTTGATTGACAGGTTATGTTGTATTATTAGTTTTCTTGTTTTCTGCCCTTAGGTGGGTTCAATAAAAGGACTTTAAAGCAAACCTTTCCTCTGCTCCTCCTCTCTTGTTTCCCCTCCTCGCCTTAACTCCTCTTTTTTCCCCTTCTCCCCTCTCTTCCTCCTCTACTTTTCTCTCCTTTCCTCTCTGTCCTCCTCTTTTCTCCATTGTTTCCTCTTCACTCCTCCTCTCTTGTTTCCCCTGTTTTTTTTTTTTCTTGGCACTTGTTCAGTTTTCACTTGGAATGAGGTTTGTGGTAGCAATGAAATGAAGACGCCCCATTAAGAGATTTTCTGCTTGTCAGTGTTTGTGTGTGTGTGTTTGTGTGTGTGTGTGTGTGTGTGTGTGTGTCCATGAAGCCAGGCTCCAGCAGAGAGAAAAGGGAGGAGGTGTGAGGATTTATTGCTGAGTTGAAGTCTTATCTTCCTAGAGGGAGGACACAAAGTCCATATTATATAAAAGTCCCAGAGGACTGTTTGTGTGTGTGTGTGTGTGTGTGTGTGTGTGTGTGTGTGTGTGTGTGTGTGTGTGTGTGTGTGTGTTGCATGTGTACGGCTGCCACTTAATAGTTAAGCAAACAATTGAAAATATGTTTTTTAATTTAATATTCCACTGTACACTTACAGAAATCTCTTATTTTTCTCTAACAGAAAACCACTTAAACCTGATTATGAGTAAAGGAGGAAATCAGGTTACGTTAGCCACAGAGGAGGAGGTCATCACAAAACATCAGACATCGGCAGAGATCACACTTCATGTTAGAGATGTGAAACTGAAAATATCAAGAATATGACCAAAGTGACGGTGGTTATTGATATAATCACATTATTGTTAATCTAGTGGACATTGGCCAGTCTCCTTGTTGGTGGGGGTGAATAAAGGCTCTATTATTAGGACCAATGTTTAAATATATGCAGACAAGACTGTTCAGCTGTATTAATTATTTTTTTTAACTTATTTTTCTTTCTCGCTCAAATATAAGCAATATATAATATAGTGGCCTGTCTCTAATTGTGGCCTTGTTCCAATAAAGGCCTGGGCCCCAATGAGCTTGAGTAAATAAAGGCCTGGGCCTCTATTAGAGAATTTATCTATTTTTGTTTTATTTCTGCTTGAAATTTCTCATTCAAGCACCTATATCTATTTAAGTTACTCACCAACAGCTACAGTCACATGTGCTTCATAACTTTAGCTTCCATCCTGCTGTTTGCAACATTGGGTTCCTTTTTTTTTCTTTTGTTAAACTAACAGAAGTTGTCTGGGTGTGTTTTCTGGGCTGTTCTGAGTGGAGGCAGATTGTCAACAGCAGCCAGAGTTTGTTTTAGTCACGTTACTGCAGCTGCTGCTTTCTGAACTGACTGAAGGAGAAACAAAGCCGAGAAGACGATTCGATTCTCCATCATAAGTATAATGAAGACAGGAAGTGACTGACTTGCCAAGTGAATTAATTTTAAGCGAGTAGCAAGCGTAGGTGTAGGTGATCTGAAACAAGCTACCACGACCCCACGAAATCTTTTAAAACCTATTTGCGAAAATGGTATGCCCGTGTTGCAAGTAGCACTGTTCCCACATATCACATGTCTCAAACACGTCGTCTGAAAGCCCTGGCTACTGGCTATCAGATTTGGATGGTGGACTCTCATAGTTGGTCCATCTCCTGACCTCATGCTTTGATTGGCTCATGCATGGTGTCAATCAATGCAATACAATTTCAAGACCATAATTGTTGCATTATTTGTGCATAGAAACCAGTGAGAGAAGCGGAGTATTGCCGTAAACGACCCCCCCCGCCGCTCCCCGATAACAATCGCTTCATCCCTATTTCACTTCTGGTTTAAATCCAAGAGTCTAAGGCTGATTTTATAACCACGAGCATCTCCTAATCTCCTAACCACAGCGTGTTTAAATCCATGATGTGGTCCAGCTGGTGGGGGCGTCGGATCAGGAAACACTTCTATGTGTCATTGCAATGGATCAGCCTCCTCCTACGTTTGTATTTTATATCTCACTTGAATCTACGACACCTGACACCGATGCAGCGACCTTCTGTTGCTCTAATTCCATGTTCGTTTATCAAATGGAGAGAAAAGCAGCTGCAGCCCATCAACACTTCACATGTCCTCAGCTCAGTTCCTGATATTTGCTCAGCAGTATGTGAGGAATGCAGCTTTAAGTGTCTTCTCAGCAATCAGCCCCCTCCCCATCAAATCCACACACAGTTTACACACACTTGTGCTTATGAGGACCTTCAGTGACATAACTTGACCTCTAAAACCGGGTCTTAACCCTCTAACCACCTGTTGAAGCACAAAATGTTACAAGTTTCAAGGGCTGAAATGTCCTCACGAAGACAGAAAGGTATATTTATTTAACACGATTTAAAGCAACCATGGAAGAATGATCACAATGACATATTCCATACAAGATTATAAAATTAAAGAGGATTAAAATACACAAGAAAGCCCTAGTTTACATCATTGGACCTAAGAGGTCTTTTTAAAGGAGTGAAAGAGCTTGTGCTTTTGCTATTGATGTGTTCACCATTCCTGTGAAGAAAAGACCACATGCAATGAAGCAGATGAATGATCCATCTTTAATATTACATATAACAAAGCTGCCTCTAGTGTTGTAGGAGTGATGGAAAATAACTATAAACAGGTATCTACTACCTGTTAAGTATGAAACACTGCATTTTGACCCTCATTTTCATAAATAAATCAAACATTCCCCCACTCGATGGTTCATGTTGGGTAGCGGGTTGCAGGTTTAAAGACTTTCTATGTGGATTTACATGTTCTCCTCATGTTTGTGTTGGTTTTCTCTGGCTTCCTCCCAGGGGTTCAAAAACATGCTGAGGTTAATTGGAGACTCTAAATTGCCCAAAGGTGTGAGTTTGCCCCATGGTGGACTGGTGGCTTGTCTGGGGTTGTATAGCTAAAGGGATTAGCCCAATCCCAAAAAAGGGGTATAGAAAATGGATGGATAGATGCTTTTATCTTGAGAAACATAATTGCTTGACCAAGTGGTTTCTAACCTGCTTTATAATAAAAAATAATAATGAGCAAAGCCACCAGGAAGTCACCTGTTGGTTTGTGAACTCAAGTTTGGAATCCTTCACCATCTTGTTTATTATTATTATTAATAATGATAATTAAAATACTTCTTTTTGTAAAGTATAGCATGACATTCTCAGTGACAAAACATGGTAAGTTTTGCCTAGAGAAAGCATCACAATGAGGAAAAGACAGGAAGCAGGGCAGGAGGTAGCAGAGATAAAGATGCTGGAGATCTCTGTAGGGATGAATAGGATGGATATGATCAGGAATGAGTTTAACACAGGTTTGGAGATAAAATTCAGAGAGGCCAGACTGAGATGGTTTGGACATATCCAGAGGAGGGAGAGATATACACTCACTGGCCACTTTATTAGGTACACCATGCTAGTAACGAGTTGGGTTTGCCTTCAGAACTGCTTCAACTCACACAGTTGGTGCAGATTTGTCGGCTGCACATCCATGATGCGAATGGTGATCCATGATGGTGACTGTGGAGGCCATTTGAGTCCAGTGAACTCATTGTCATGAGTCTTAGCTGAAAGGAGTGGCACCCGGAGTGGTCTTCTGCTGCTGTAGCCCATCTGCCTCAAAGTTGGACGTACTGTGCGTTCAGAGATGCTCTTCTGCCTACCGTGGTAGTAACAGGTGGTTATTTGAGTCACTGTTGCCTTTCTATCAGCTCGAACCAGTCTGGCCATTCTCCTCTGACCTCGGGCATCAACAAGGCATTTCCGCCCACAGAACTGCCGCTCACTGGATATTTTTTTCTTTTTCGGACCATTCTCTGTAAACCCTAGAGATGGTTGTGTGTGAAAATCCCAGTAGATCAGCAGTTTCTGAAATACTCAGACCAGCCCTTCTGGCACCAACAACCACGTTCTAAGTCACTCAAATCACCTTTCTTCCCCAAACCGATGCTCGGTTTGAACTGCAGGAGATTGTCTTGACCATGTCTACATGCCTAAATGCACTGAGTTGCCACCATGTGATTGGCTGATTAGAAATTAAGTGTTAACGAGCAGTTGGACAGGTGTACCTAATAAAGTGGCCGGTGAGTGTATGTGAATATTGGTAGAAGGATGTTGATAGCTCATGTTAATATTCATGAGCTATCTTAACTTATCTGATCCTAACTACAGCATTTTCACACCACAAAACATCATAATTTACATAATAAAGATGTCTAATAATGACATGAATGGATTTACACTGGAGATATGTTAAAATCCTATGTAACTACCACCAGAGTCCATACCATAGACCACCATAGATATGACAGACCCCTGAAAGAATCTTCATGAACAATGATAATGAAAATAATGTTAGGAGTTTTCCAACTCGCTCTGTCAGAGATCAGAATAAATGAGAATCAGACACCAGAGCTACTTTGTACAAAGGGCACCCTGCTACTGCAACATCTAAGCCACAGAGCAGAGACGCGCAGAGCAGTTCCTCGTTCCTTTATTTATACACACAAAACAGAAACATTACAGCGTCATGTTTTCGGACACGGTGATATGCTAACATCTCTTGATAACAAGTACATCTGTGACAACAACTCTTGGGTAAGAAAAACTAGTTCAAAATGTTTTGTCTAAAGCATCGTGACGTCTTCGGATAACAACTGTGCGAATACAGAATGTTCTTCCCAGGCTATATGGCTTTATCTGCGTGTGACACTCTCAGCAGTCTTCTAACATTCCCTCCTGTTGTCACATGCAGAGAACAGATTATATGTAATAATTCACAGTCGAAAGTAATGATAATGAGAGAAACATAAGAAACATAAACAACATAAAGGAAACAAAAAGAAATATATAAGAAACATAAAAGAAACATAAAAGAAATAAAGAAATATACACGAAACATAAAAAACATAAAAGAAATATACAAGAAACATAAAAAACATAAAAGAAATATCGAAAAAAAACATCAAGCATCAAGGAACGAGGAATTAATACAATGAGTAGCACAAAACATAGAAATTGCGGGTTAATATATATTATGTCCATCGTTGCGAAATCAGGGCTAAATAAGAGTCATCGGTATATAACAACTTCTTTCGATTTTCTGTTATAACTTCATTATTATTTTCCCGTAACATTTCACACACTTTCTTCTGCCTCTTCTTCTGAATCCGTTGACGAGTCTACACCTCCTGGTGTGTACGTGTCATTGTGAGGCAATGGAGTGGTTGGTGGAGGAACATCCTGTTGTAATGCAGAATAAGCATACTCATGCTGCAACATATATTGGCCTACGGTAATGCCCACCCAGCGTAGCAACAACGCTTTAACACAGGTCAGCAGGATTGTGCAAAAACAGACTGCTACGGATAGTATCACAAACACAGGCACCAGGATTTGGAACAACATCACCCCCCATGGTCCGAGAGTGGTAGTCAGCCAGTCCATAGCACTGGTACCTGCATGGGCAGCTGGTCTGAAATGGGAGGTTATAGCTTCAAGGGTGTCTATAAGTTTAGTAATGTTGTCTGTAGGATCTGGAGCTAGAACACAACATAAATCAGAGGTAATGTTGAGAGTAGCACACATTCCTCCTTCAGCTGCAAACAAAAAGTCTAATACCATTTGGTGCTGCATAATTACTTCTCTGTGGTTGGCCTGGGCATTTGTGATTGCCCTTAGCGTATTAGTATTAGCTGTCATGTAAGCATATAGATCGGCAGTAATATTGTCTAAATGGTCGGCGAGGAATGTTACTCCATACCAAGGGAATAAACCAATGCCCCATTTTTCACCTAATGAGACACGGTAATGATAGCTGTCCCTAGAAGCGAACTGCGCCATTTCCCTTTTCCGCCTATGGTTGGAATTAAGTGGCTTTGATAAATTAGCAATTGGGATCAAGAGCATTGGAGTAGTTAGCTTAGCTAGGTAGCAGCACCCGGAAAAGTTGGGTGGTAAAAAGCTGTAATATTGTCTGCCACAAATCCAATAATAACCGTCTACTGTGCCCAGCCCCGGTGTAGATGCTACTACACTTACATTAACGGGTGAGAATCCCGGGAGCACAATATTCACCTTCGTGCAGGAAGCGCTCCCGTTAGTTAGGCCTTCACATGCCTCAATTTTATGACATCTAGCTACTCCTAAAAACTTAATATCAGGGGAATACGTACAATTGACGCATTTGTCCGATTGAGAGCATGTTTGGTTAGTACCTCTACATACACAATAGGCGGGCTCGGTGGCGTTGAATCGAATTCGACCGGCCTGGGATCTAAATCCCGAATCTGTTGAATTATCTGGGAAATGCCACCGTAGGGTGCATAATTTTTTGCAAACAGTTTTGTTGAAGTGTTTAGATAAAAGCGAAGCTGCTGTCTACTGCAGCCACGCAGCTGGATTCGTTCCAGCTGTCCTTAGTGCCATTGCGGATTGTGTCTGCGGACAAAGTTAGCACACAGAGAGTAAAGGCTTCGGATGCCGGAGTAGCATCTTGGGCTAACACGTCGGTTTCAGTCATGGGATGAGGAAAGCAGGCTAGGCAAAAAGTGTTTTATTTATATGCCGTACAGTAGACAATAGCCAATGATACCATCTATTATGCTGCCATTTTTCAGGCACGCCCAATTCTGACGGTGTATACCACCAGTCTGCTTTTCTCCTATGAAGGGAGATAGATTTCTTAATTATTTGTTTTGTTTGTACAGGCACATTTTGTCCAGTGATTAGTGAGACCAGGGTGAGTAGAGACAATAGAAGGATAGGTGATGCCATTTTAATCATCACATCCGAGAGAACAGTTACCTGCAGGAACCGCTAGGGTGGGTTAGCCCGTTGGGGCGTCCACGGTGTGTTCTTCACTAGCTCACAGTACCAGACCAGGCTTGGTCTGTGCCCCCAGACCCACCAGGCTAGCCCTGTGTGGTGTCCAGTAAGCCGTCCTGTGAGTGCTCTAGACTTTCTCACTAGACGATCCCTTAACTGCCTCAGTTACCAGTTTGCAGTGTGATAGGTGTATCCAGGTGGCTCGTTCACTTATCTTTATTGCCGCCAGTGTGGTCAGGAGCACCTGGAACGGGCCTTCCCAACGTGGGCTGTTCCACCTCGTCCTATGAATTGTCTTTACCAACACCCAGTCTCCAATGTGAATCCTGTTTTTAGAGGGCGATACAGGATCCTTAGGTATTTGATTTTGCATTTGTACATCATCAGTCTTCAATAATTTAGTCATATAGTCTGCTAATGTGTGTTCCTCATCAGATTTCACCAGATCAGAATTAAAGTGTGGCATAGGAAAACTATGCTACTATCTATTTTAATAGTTCCATTCGTTTTTTGTACCAGCCCTGCACTTTGAGGGTGATAGGCACAATGATGTTTTAATGTTATTCCTAATGCTTCCCCTGCTTTAGTTATGGTTTCATTACAAAATGGGTACCGTTATCTGATCATATAAGTCTCAGTATTCCATATATAGGAAAATAATGATTACATAGTTTGGTTGCTACTGTTATGGCGTAATTTTTTTTTTTGGTTGGATAGATTTCCACCCAATTTGAAAATACATCTATTTTTACTAATGCATATCTTCCTTCTTTGGAATCACTTAATTCTATGAAATCCATATGTATAGTATGGAATTGATGTGGTGGCTGTGGAAAATGTCCCCTCTTGAGTCAACATTGACCTTGTGAGTTGTTTTTTAGACATATCATACATTTTGATATAAATGTCTTTGCTGAATTTTCAAAATTTATAGTATAGTAGTTCTATTTACTATTGTTACCATCCCTCCTGTTGAGACATGGATCATTCCATGGCTCACTAAGCATGCTGTTTGATGTAATGCTTTGGGTAGGATGGGTTTATCATTTATGTAGTAGATATCGTTTTTCAAATTAGCACCTTTTTTGTGCCAAATTTTTTGTTCAGCAACCGGTGCTTGTTTTTGATAGTCTTTTAGGATTTCAGAGTCAATTTCAGTGCTTTGTGATGCAAGTGTGTTGATTTTTACTGTGGGTTCAGAGAGTGCTGCCGCTTTAAGATAAGATAAGATAAGATAACTTTATTGATCCCACAACGGTGAAATTTGTCTGTTACTGCAGTGTTACAGAATAAAGAAAAGAAAATAAAAGCTGAAGAAGATAAAAACTATTAAAAAAATAAATATATAAAAAATAAAAATACACAACACCATGTACAAATTCGTAGAATTTGTTGATCCGCATACACAGTATGCATTATGGACATAGAATGGGGAAAAAAAAATACTAATAAATAGTAAGAAAAGAGTATGCATAAGCAAAGCATATATACATACATGCACGTACATACCTACATACATACACACACACACACACACACACACACACACATATATTTGCACATATATATATGGACATACATATCCACGCACACTCCTCTTTGTCTGACTGTTCCGTTTGTGAGTCACAGTCAGTCTCTTCTCCTTCCTCATTATTTACGTCCTTGAGTGTTGTTATCTTCTCGTTACACTATAGTGGGTTCAGAGGAAAAGTCTTCAACACTCAAGCTTTCGTGGGGAACTAAAATCACTTCCCTCCGTAAGCGCTAATACTTGTTTTCCGTCTGAATAAAATAACAAACTTTTGTTCAATCTAATTTTTCCTTGATCACTCAGTAGTGCCTCAGTTTCCTTACACACATTCACACACACACACTGTGCCGTTTACTAGGTCTTTTTTTTTTTTTTTTCCTGGACACCGTTGTTCCATCCATTTAATATCCTCCGTGCAGTCTATACTGCTCCTGTTCCCCATTTCTTTAATATATATATATATATATTTATTATTATTATTATTATTATATATGTATATATATATATATATATATTTATTCTTTAATACTTATATTAAATCAATATTATAAACGTCTATTTTGAACATTAATATATAAATATATTTCTCTTTTTCTTTAATACTTATATTAAATCAATATTATAAATCAGCTGTATCTCTGTCTATAGTTTGAGTTAGAATTCTTATATTAGTGATGCCCGTTATCGTGACGTGACATAATTGAGCAGTGTCTGTTCCCCCATCATTAAACCAATAATTTATTCATACTATTGTTCCAATTACAGTACTATGATTAGAGTGCTCATTAACTATGGTTGTTTGCAGAAAAATGTCTCACACATGAAGTAAAAGGAGTGAAGTTCCTCTCCCAAGCTTCTACATCGACTAATACGATGCGGGAAGAGCTTACTCAATTTACCGTGCGTACGTGGGTTTTCTGCAAATAAAACAAAAAACAGAGTAGAGAGGGAAATCCTAGTCCCATCAAATTCTCTTACTCTTCCATTCACACTTCTCATTCACACCTAGGATCGGTACGTTGATCCTTTCAGAATCACTGACTGGATTCTTGCGAGGTCGGTACGTTGACCTCGGAGATCGGTACGTTGATCTCTGGAATTGGCCAAATTCCTTATTAGTACTACTTAGGACTTTCGATACGGTCAAAGTCTTAACCCAATGACTTTCGATACGGTCAAAGCCTAACCCAATGACTTTCGATACGGTCAAAGCCTAACCCAATGGCTTTCGATACGGTCAAAGTCTAACCCAATGACTTTCGATACGGTCAAAGTCTAACCCAATGGCTTTCGATACGGTCAAAGTCTAACCCAATGACTTTCGATACGGTCAAAGTCTAACCCAATGACTTTCGATACGGTCAAAGCCTAACCCAATGACTTTCGATACGGTCAAAGTCTAACCCAATGACTTTCGATACGGTCAAAGTCTAACCCAATGACTTTCGATACGGTCAAAGCCTAACCCAATGACTTTCGATACGGTCAAAGTCTAACCCAATGCTCTTTACGTGTCTGGTACTCACTTCTGGCTCTCTGTAGTTCGGATGATCGATCAGGGACCCCCGGAGATCCAGTTCTAACCCTGGCCCAAATCCGAATTCACGGTCTGGGACTTATCAGTCACCTGGTGACTGGCCGTCGACGGTCTGCAGGTCGGAGAGCTCCTCGTCAGGTTCCCTGATCCACCATCCGGCTCGAAGGACCAAGAATTATGTTAGGAGTTTTCCAACTCGCTCTGTCAGAGATCAGAATAAATGAGAATCAGACACCAGAGCTACTTTGTACAAAGGGCACCCTGCTACTGCAACATCTAAGCCACAGAGCAGAGACGCGCAGAGCAGTTCCTCGTTCCTTTATTTATACACACAAAACAGAAACATTACAGCGTCATGTTTTCGGACACGGTGATATGCTAACATCTCTTGATAACAAGTACATCTGTGACAACAACTCTTGGGTAAGAAAAACTAGTTCAAAATGTTTTGTCTAAAGCATCGTGACGTCTTCGGATAACAACTGTGCGAATACAGAATGTTCTTCCCAGGCTATATGGCTTTATCTGCGTGTGACACTCTCAGCAGTCTTCTAACAAATAACCACCCATTTTAGCCAAAAGAAACGTTCTTAGAGATATCTCATAGTAGAAATGTTTGCCGTACATGAGGTTCTCGCTGCAGATGCATTGATTACAGCAGAAATTTCGTACGAGAGCAGTGTGTGCAACTTCTTAATGATTCGTTGAGTTGACTACCTTTTGGGAGAGGGGCCCAGGTCTCTGCTTTGCATATTAGTCTCTTGTAAATCTGCCTGTACAAATGTCTCGCTGAAGGGCAGACACCAGACAGCTGATTCATGGCCTCCTGATAATCCCTGTGATGTGACGGTGACAGGCAGCAGGCTTTCTGTACCAACAGCTTTTACGTGTATATAGTTTGGTTTCCTGGAGCGGCGTCAAGTTTGAGAGATTTACAATGCGATCAGGTCGGAGATAAATTAAAAAACTTCTCCCGGGTGACATGACTCAAGGGTAAAAAGTCTGGAAAACCTCCAAAAAGCCAGAAAAGTTCTGCTTTTTTTCCTGTGATTCTCCTCCTCGCCTCTGTGGTGCTGCTGCAGCCTCTCGGCCCGAGATGATGACAGCCGCTGAAATCCAGAAAGCAACTTTCCCAGGTTTCCCTCAAGCATTTCTTTTTTTTTTTTTTTGGGCACCGCTCACCTCTTCGAGCAGCGGAGGAGGAATTCTGTTTCACGAGGCGTCTGGGAAAACATGGCCTTAAAGGATTACTTTTCAAAACATGTGTGTAAAGTAACTGCTAACGTGGGACATGTGTGTTAACGTGTGCTCACATCACTGTGTCTGATGTGAACGGTGGGAGCCAAGAAAAGCTCCGGAGCTGTTGTTCGGTGCAGGAACGAGTAAACGGAGCAACGCAAGGGAAGTTATCGCTGTTTTCTACTGGGCTGACCAAAAAGGAGGAGGAGGAGCAAGACGAATAATCCGTCTTCCAATAAAGGGAACATAAGGATTTAGGGTACAACCTCATATGCATTCTGATATTAAATGCGAGTATTTTTAATCAGTTAAATTTCTAGGCATCAAATATATTAAGATTTTTTGCAAACTAACAAATAGTTAACTACTACAACCCATTTTAATTAGCTGTAGATGTTTTTTTTCCTCAAAATGTGAACTAAAGTGCAACCCATCTGTATATAGAAGATGTAGATGTAGATGTAGATAGATAGATAGATAGATAGATAGATAGATAGATGATTGATAGATAGATGATTAAATAGATAGAAAGGTAGATAAATAGGTAGACAGACAGACAGACATATAGATAGATAGATAGATAGATAGATAGATAGATAGATAGATAGATAGATAGATAGATAGATGGCAGCATTACACACAGTAACAATAAAACATATAGAATAAGAATATGAAGAATAATCTGTACTGTAAACTACATAAAAATGACAGTTAGCTAGATAGATAGATAGATAGATAGATAGATAGATAGATAGATAGATAGATAGATGATTAAATAGATAGAAAGGTAGATAAATAGGTAGACAGACAGACAGACAGACAGACAGACAGACAGACAGACAGACAGACAGACAGACAGACAGACAGACAGACAGACAGATAGATAGATAGATAGATAGATAGATAGATAGATAGATAGATAGATAGATAGATAGATAGATAGACAGATAGATAGATAGATAGATAGATAGACAGATAGAAAGATAGATAGAACGATAGAACAATAGATAGATAGATAGATGATAGATAGATAGATAGATAGATAGATAGATAGATAGATAGATAGATAGATAGATAGATGGCAGCATTACACACAGTAACAATAAAACATATAGAATAAGAATATGAAGAATAATCTGTACTGTAAACTACATAAAAATGACAGTTAGCTGCTTTCTTAAAAAAAAAATGAATTCCTTGTGGAGACCAACACCCGTTCAGTGTAATCAGGTCGACGTTAGATTTTATTTGTTCAGCTGTTAAAGTTTGTTCCCGTTTGCGTCCACTTACGTTCATGCGCGGACCTGTTTTTGGAAAAATCTCAGTGAGTCAAATCAAACTGTGAGAAGAGGGTGAGATTCAATCTCGGCGGCGGGTTGGTTCAAATCGTCCCAAGCAGCTGTTTCCAGCTGTGACACTTGCTGACGTGCTCTCGAGCCAGACCTCCTGCCTGCATGGAGCTGCATGGAGCATAAACACGCCGAAGCTGTTTGTTTCAGTCAGCCGACACGGACCAATGAGAGACCAGAGTCTGCTTCCAATTAGACTGCACACACACACACACACATGCGTGCACACACACACACACTTCATGAGAATTCAGCAGCAGAGCGTGTGTTTTGTTTGGGTGTGTAGGTGTATGCGGGTGTGGGTATGACACTGTTTGTTCACATACAAGTAAATTCATGCACGTATACTTACTGGCAGCCACTGCTGGGATTTCAATTGTTTCTAAGGAAAGTGGAACTGTGTGTGTGTGTGTGTGTGTGTGTGTGTGTGTGTGTGTGTGAGATACTTTTACTCGTTGTTGTTTTTTTAAATGTTGACGCCTGGAAAACATTGTGGCTCCACCAGTTTGTGTGCTCAAGATGAACTGATAAATTGCCTCTTCAGTCCACACTTATTTGAAAAAAATAAAAAGACGTGCATGGTTGAATAAAACACAACACGCGTCTTTCATCCCCACAGATCGTCCTTTATTGTCAGTCTTTGTGTTAGTGTTGGTAGTAACGCTTTACAAAAGTAATGAATTACTCTAATGCATTGCTTTTTGCTGCAAATCAGTAATGTAAGGCATTACAGAACAAAAAATAAATTGTTATATTTTACAAGATGTGTTGCAATGCATTTTCTTCATACAAATCTCCTAAAATCACTGTGTGACGTTTGGCCATACTTTATGTTTTGGAAAAATAAGGATGCGAAAAAACATCATAGTCGGAAAGCGCTTTCAACAGTAGAATCGGCAGCTTTTTGGGAAACCTGTCAGCGAGATCCCTGTTGCAACTAGCAGCAACGACGACAAGGTCATTTCTAGTTATTTTGGTGAGAATACCTTAAAAGTAACGCAACATTAAGCGCTCAACGGTCAGGCTCCATCCTACCTTCACCCATCCAGAACATTACACTCCCAATATGCAGCTTATTGGAGGTTCCCAGAATTCCTAGAATTGAAACAGGAGGCAGAGCCTTCAACTATCAGGCTCCTCTCCTGTGGAATCGTCTTCCTATATTTAAGAACAGGTTAAAAACGTTCCTGTTGAAGAAGCGTATAGTTAGGGCCCTGGCTGGCCTAGTCATAGTGATGCTGTGATAGGTTAGTCTGGTCCTCATGAGGTGCTCTGAGCTTCTTTTTCTACTGATGATCCACTGTTGTACTTTTAAATCTGCTGTGTTTTCTGTGTTTCCTCATCCACAGAGCATGCTGCAGTGCAGCCACTGAGGGATCTACGGATGTTGGAGGGTCTGATGCTGTCCTGGTGAAACCTGGAAGCTGTGATGGATCCTGCTCCTCATCCTCCACTTACACCAACATTCATCACATTTCTGTTTGTCTGTTTGTAACGTCCAATTTTCCCTGTAATGTTTCCACCTGCACACATCATCTACTGCAGCCTGTCCGTCCTGGAAGAGGGATCCTCCTCTGTTTCTCTTCCTGAGGGTTCTTCTGTTATTAATGGACAGGAGATGTTGTGTTGCTTTTGTACAAACTGTAAAGCCTGTTGGAGCAAATCTGTGATTTGTGATTCTGGGCGACACAAATAAATTGAATTGAATTGAACATTTTATTTTAAATACAGGATTACTGTAATCTATTGACTTTGCCTTTGGAAATGACAGTAACAAGTAATAAATAAGGGCCTTACAGTTCTCAAGGCCCGACGTTGGTCGCCATCAGTTTGCAGTGTGAAGGTGTGAAACATGGAGAAGAACAAGCGAGATGACAAAGACACCAGGAAGAATTAACAATGAGAGGAGATTCCTCTGAGACTGGAGGCTTGTTTTACCTCACAAAACATGGTGAGGTAAACACCTCTAAGACACATGGTGTACCCGGGAGATTTTTTCATTACAGCATCCATCACATCTTCAATATTTCAGTGTTATATGTTGATAGTCATTCTCATGAAAGTCTGTATAGTTAATTCAAAAATTCATGGACAAACCTGACTCACACATTCACTCTTTTCTTGTTGCTTTGTTCCCTTTAATTCTTCAGCCAGACAGAAGTGGATGTAAATGCACATTAAGAGTGAACTGTTCCTATAAAACCCTGATATAGTGTAAGTATGTTTCTACAATAAATAATAATTCAGCCTGATATGTTTCAGGAATGTTTTGTTTTGTAGGATTTAAGGGAAGTTGTTTTTGCAGTAAAGACAAACAAAGTCAATGAAAACAGGAAAAAACGTATAGGTATTAACCCCTTAATGCCTGAAATGTTCTATGTGTGTTTTTGCTTTTAAGTAGATGGTAAATAATGTTGACATTATTCATTTCACTTTTGCACAAAAATTAATAGAAAATTTGGTATGTTGCAAATTGGTAAATTCTTATTTTTTTAGGACATGTTACCTAGAGGCTGGTGTTATTTGGTCTAGAAAAAAAAAGTGTGTGTGTGTGTGTGTGTGTGTGTGTGTGTTTTTAATGTGGGAAGATGCATCACTTCCGGCTGAACACGCCTACAGATCAGGGCGAAGCTCAAAGTGAACTCGTGATTCGTGAGAAAATCATCTTTACGCATGTGATGTCTCATCTGTCAGCGTGTCCCGCTCATCATAGATATGATCTTTTTTTTTTTTTTACATCAATGCCATTCAACTACATAAACTGTTTAATCCACCTGTCAGGGAGTCTTAGGTTAAAATATCCAACATTTGTTTAGTTTATTTTTTTTATCTGTGTGAACACGACCGACACTGTAGTATAACAAGTTCAATGTTTGAATCGTTTAGTTTTGATCTGATTTGATTAGATGATCCATTATTTGTCCCATAGTGGGGAAAATGCACAGGCAGCAGCAGAGAAATGCAAGAAAAGAACAATTGCATACAGAATATATAAAAAATATATATAAATAAATTAAATATATACAATATAATACTATAGGATATAATAATAGATAACTTCACCATATATTTTGTTTTTTAGCAACGTTTTTTGTGATGGGTGTGTTGTGTTATTATTACGATGGTTGGATTTTAATCAACTACATGTAAAAAAATGATTTGCTTTTTTTCCTTTTAAAATATAATTAGTCCTGGGTGCAGACATTATGTATATTTAATATGTTTAGGATTAATCTCGCCAAGGGAGTCTGCTGCAATGCAAAATTAAAACATATGGCACACGAACACATTGTCAGCATGCAACAAGTCATAGGCTTTTTTAAAGAAATAAATGGGCTGACATTTCATATGCATATTACATTAATGGTTTTTTGTGGCCTCTATCCGTACAGTGTGAATGTAGATGCTGTCGCAATCAAATGGGTATTGGGTATTGAGCTGCAGAAGTTTGGGAACACTACGTTTAAAGGGAAACCCCCTAGAACATATGTATTATTGCAGTTATCGTGGGGCATAGCAGCCTTAATAGTAGAAATAACTCACATGTCGACGCTTTATGGACCAGCTTCTCCTCTTTATCCAAAGATTCTTCTCCTTTGTCCTCACATATTGTTTTTTCGTCTGCTCTGCATTGTTCTGCATCCACATTGGACAACATCAATCCAGAGAACCTGGCCGTGCCTCCCGTTGAGATTGGAATCAGCTGTCGGCCGCTCTATTTTACGCAGCTTAAATCGGCTATTTCTCAATGTTTATATGATCTGTTGATTCAGAAATGCTTATCAGCTGTTCGACTATAGCGTTTGAGCTGCTTTTGTTGCAGGAGTAAAAAGGCTCCATATCATGTTTAAGGGTTCTGAACACCAGGTTTTCATTTCTGACATGCTGTGCAAAACCATTTACAAATTAGACAATACTGTGTTACTGGGTAAAGCTATATGCAACAAAATCAGCATTTTACATGAGAGTTTATTGGTTACATATGTGTGAATTGTGGTATTATTATGACATTTTTCTACTTCTTCCTTGTTTTATGAAAAGTATGAGTACAAATTGGATAAAAGGATGTTAGAGATCCAGTGGGGTGCAGGTTCTTTATTGCCAATTCAATGCAAAAAAAAAAAAATCTGCGTATACGAATGTGATGTTCAACACTTTGATCGAACAAGACAAGCACAGAGAGGCGGCCTGCGTCCAACGTCTGAAAACATGAACCAGGCTTTAACTGCAGGAACTCATCAAAGAAAAGCAGAAGAAAACTGCATCCAGGTTTGTTTTCCCACGTTTAAGGTCTCACATGTTTTTTTTTTCCTATTAAAACCAGTTTCGCTGCAGCTCCGCTGCCTCCTTACGACATATTTTTCTGTATTCCAGCCATCTCTTCTGGAATCCCGCAGCGCTTAAGAGCACATTGATCTCCCGGCAGCCATAAATCACCGTCGGATCCAAGAATATACCAGAGTATATAAGAACTTATGAGGATCTATGAGGAACGGGTCGTATTTCAACCGTGTAACAGGAAAATGCAATAAAAAAAAAGCAGAGCGTGTGGTGGCAGAACCAACACGGAGCTGCTGATACGATGTTGTTCTTGGCAGCGGGACGGAGAGATAGATGGAGAGCGAAAGACGGAAAAAAAAGTGCCTCCTCTCCTGTTTGTGCTCGGCTGTCACAACCTTCCGCGGAGAAGTCGACTCGATGAATTGGTCAATGTCAAAACGGTCCTGAATGATGGACACACGTCCAAGTGTGTGTGAACTGTCCATTGGTTCTATATATTTGCTAGATAACGGCCTTCTGTCTATTTAGATGTCTACATGTCACTCTTTTTAGGCCTAGTCTGCACAAACACAGGTATTTTGTGAAAACATTTAAGGCCACTGGTGTGTTAAAAAAAAATTATTTCCGACCGCATAAAAAGCCACAAAATCTGCATTAAAGAATGTCGAGCGCATGCCAAAGCAGTAGGTGGCGGCAGCACTCCTAAGAGGAAGCTCAGCGTAGCCTTCAGACCTCGTAAAGTCCGTATCGGAAAAACAGGGACGGCGAACCTGCGCCAGGTGGATTCCTGCTCGTTTTAAAAAGTGCTGATAAGCCGCGAAGGTAGCGGCAGTGTGTCGGGTCCTGCAGAACTCCACACGTCTCCGTGGACGTCAAACAATGTGGAGGAGAAACTGAGGTTTTTTTGTTTGATTTTTTGACTTTTTCGTAAACCTTCAGGTTGCATAAAACTCGGTTTCAACAGTACCTGTATCTGCATGGATGGAATCACCTTGTACTAATATCACACCTCCTTATTATGGATTTGTCTTTTTGTGGTAGTTTTGTGTCTGTTTCTGTGATAGAAATTAATCCATAAGAACCCACGGTTTTGTTACACCAGTGTAACAAGAACGTTGGTTCCCCCAGATTCTTCTTTATGAAACTTTATGTCTAAACTTAACTCATTAAGTCCCAAAGTGACAGATACTAATCATCCTGATATCTTGACATCTTTAGGGATAAAAATTATTATTCTGATAATAAAATGTTAGAAATTGGCCCACTTGTATGGCAGGGGTGTCCAAACTTTTTGCAAAGGGGGCCAGATTTGGTGTGTTAAAAATGTAGGGGGGCCACCCTTGGAGGACGTTCTTTACATATAACAGCAATTAATTTAAATACATTTCAGTGAGCCGTTCTGTGTTTCACATTTGCTGTTTTATTTTAATTTCAGCTATCTTAAGCATATGTTTTGGTTCATTTGAAACATGCATATCAAAATTCAATTGACATTGAAAATTGAAATTAAATATTCACATAACTTCACTTTTTTAACACTTGAATTAACTTTTTTGTAACAGTTGAAGAGAAGTAATTGTACTCTTAAAAAAAAATATGTCACCATGGCAGTTTAATATTTACAGAATTTGTAAACACAATAACAGAGGAATTGTCATATCAACAAGTGCAGGGCTCATTTAAAATATGACAGTAACTATAAATGTTGATTGGCACCTCTCTCTCGCTTGGCGACCCGGGGACAGGATGCGCGGTGGTGATTTGCGCCTAGCGGTGTAGCACAAATACGTCGACCCAAACAAGCTTAGCATTTTCTTACCAAACGCTCGAATCTCTGGAAACCTGTCCTTATTCAGCTGTCGGTAAAAGTTGGAACTGACGTTGGCATAGCGCTCTGGAGCGGATATAGTTAATTGACTTTATCGCTGGTCTCACATGCTAGTTTAAGATAAAGGAGCTATCTAGTTTGCTGTTCCTATTTGAGCCTCTAGATGGCAGCACTTAGAACACGCAGGTAACAGCGCTGCTGTCCAATGTATGACGTAATTCTACACGCGGGCCAGGCGTTATTGATTTTATGACGGAGGCTGCAGGCCGGATGAAAATTTACCACGGGGCGCATTTGGCCCCCGGGCCGGACTTTGGACATGTCTGGTCTATGGTATAAGCCACATCATTTTCCTTTAAGGATAAAAAGTCCTGGGTTCTTATGGGTTAAAACTATGCTCATAATAATAATTTGTCTTGTAAACGACGTGTTTTACTTTTATATAAAGCAGTTTTTCGTTACTCAGCTGAGATGGCTGCGTGACGCGTTAATCGTGCCACTGTTCTCTGATTCCCTTCATCCAGGTGAACTTTAATAAATAAATAAATCGTAAATCTGAAGGTAAATCTCTGCGGCCGGCCGGTTCCCACGTTAGCGACCTTTCACCTCAGGTTTAAGCTGCTGCTGGACGGCAGGCGGATGCCAGCGCTGATGAAGGAAGGCCTTTGTGTTTGCATGTGCGTGTGTGTGTGTGTGCGTGTGTGTGTGTGTGTTTGAGTTCTAATCGCAGCTTCTATAGATCTAACATCACAATGAGCTTACAGCGGCTAAACCCAGCCAGACGCTAACGGCAACCAACGCCTGTGTATGTGCTGCACGTGATCACACACACACACACACACACACACACACAAATTTATGTTACTTTCAGAATAAAAAAACCTTCATCTCCCATTACCGACATTCAATAAAACACATTTTGAATTAAACAGTGAAAGGTCCTGCATGTACGACAGGTTTATTTATGCATGTGATGCACGTGGAACGTTTTCACCGTTAACTCTCCTGGTCATTGTGGGTCATTATCTCCACACCGTTGGGTTCTAATTGGTGGCAGGTGAAGCAAAGGTCAAAGGTCACAGGTTGGGTTCACTTCAAGCAGCAGCTGACCCCCATTAGTTTTTCCTTCATCTGGGTTGAGGCTCAGAATTCTATTTTTTACTAAAACCCACTTCCTGAACCACATCTTGGTCAAAGCACAAAGTTTTATGGAACGTGAATAATGAATATCCAACCCTTTTGCAGTTGCTTTGTTATCTTTCAATCAGTCGGTCAATACCGACTATATTTTATTTGTTAAATCTGCTCTGTGGTTCTATTTTTTTCAGTGAATAATGAAACATCATAACCTTTCAGTTAATTCCTCGGTGAATGCTTCGCATTCCTGACGAACGCTTTCTGATACGGACCATCCCGCTTTCCAAGAAGCCTGACACCGGTTTATTTCTGAGGATGGTGGAAACTTTCTGCGCTCGTCATCAATCTCATTATCTGATCATTTCCAGAAACCAGATTTTTTTTTTTAAACAACTATCGACTGCATGTTCTCACATATACTGTAAAAACTTCATGTTTGCTTAGAAGACGTAAATCAGCAGGATGTGTCTGCAATGAACCCTGCAGCCTCTAGAGGACTGCACACGACTAGTGTTAGTAATAGTTAGTGTAACGAGCTGAGGCCTTTTTCTGGGTCGTGGTGAGTGAACTTGTTGCACGACGGCAGAGTTCCAACGAAGTGTGGGGAGGAGCGGCTGCGGGCGACTCAGATGACAATACACCGCGTTCGGTGAATCATCGGGAGATCAAGTTTCCACAACCCGGATCACCTACGGAGCGCAGAGAGGCGTGCAGGTCCTGCATATCCACTTTCATGCGTGTATGTATGTAAATGTTTTGCTAGACATGGAACGCTGCTGATACATCAGTGTTGATGCTGAACATGCCTTTTTATTTGTTTTTAGTTTTTTTCCCCACCAAAATAACTAATCTTGCATAATAATGTAGTAAAAACAGTGTTTTCACTGTTATATTGTAGGTGGATGTTGCAACAGATCGTCTGATAAAGTTTGGTTAACACTTGCTGCCGTACCAGACATACCCAGAAAAACCCTTTAAAAGGCAGAAACACCAGAGGTGTCAAACTTTTTAGATGCAAACAAAAGGAGCCACTGCAACCAGGTCACAAACAACGTGATTGAGTGATGCATTTACATGTAGTTTGGGGCTTTTTCTGCTGTCATTGGTGGTGCATGGTGGTGGCATGATACACACTTTCTGCATAATTAATGCAACTGTAAACCTGGTGCACGTTCATTCCGTAGTCTTTGCTTGTTTGCTTTATTTGTATCATTCATAACTTATTTCCAACACTCATTTCCTTTCTTTCTATGCATTTGGCTTAATATTTATTGAATTTATTGACATGCAGAGGACTTTATATTAAAGTATAACTCATGAAAGTTAAAGTAAATTACTATAAAACATTATAGCATATAGCCTTTATCTCTAACCAGTAGAAATTGATTCAAGAATCATGTTCAGAGCTTCTTCTGCACCATCAATTTTTGATTCAACCGTCATAAAAGATGTTAAATTGGCATTCAATCCTGACTTGGGGAAAAAAGTAAAATGGTAAAATGGCCATTATCGTATAGGGAATAAAGAATCTGATTCTTTTAATTTAGAATTAAAGGGATTTTTATCAGATGTATGTTTTTCTCTAGTCTGTCAATCTCCTTTTTCACAATAAGACATTAAAAGATGTTATGCAATATTTTCGGAGTATCTTGAAACAATAATCAGGAATTAAAATATAAATTAAATCTCATTCATACGAACCGTGAGAAGATCCTCACTGAGATGAACAGTGGCATCACCAAAATAAAAGGAGGTCAACCAGACTGGGGTTTAAACTTCTACCAGCGAGGCCCCGCTGAAGCTAATCTATATCCAAAGGAGAGTTTAACCATTTAAATAGCTGACCTTTGACCTTTGAGCAGGTGCACTGACCCAGTGGAGGAGTTTTCTTTTCTCCACCCTCCTGCTCTTCAGAGTTAATCAGCAGCCAGTCGGACTGAAAACAGGCCACAGATAGTGTATGTTCACTGACCAAACGAGTTAGGAGTCTTTTTTTAGTTAGAGTCTTAAAGTCTAATAAAAAAAAATCTGTTGTAAAACATACAACTAGCGTGGATTCCTTTAAAAAGTGCTCTATAAATACTAGAGTGTAGAAACAACAAGATAGAAGAAGTGATGCAGACTGTCTGACCTTTGCAACTGGATGATATCAATAGAAACACACACACACACACACACACACACACACACACACACACACACACACACACTGATTGTACTACATGTTGTTCTGATGCTGATTTACTCTTTTTTTTTTTAGCAACACTTGTGCCTATCAACAAAAAGTATGTAAACCCATCAAATACCACTTTTCTTTTCACTTGTGTGTTATTCTCCTTCTACAAACCTGTAATTGATTCAGTTGAATGTGTTGATGATGCTATTTAACATGTTTAAAGGTTTATCTTTAAGCACTAACATGTTTTCATATGGATCATAACAGTAATAATAACTTGCTTTTGCAGAAAACACTGTTATATGAAACACATTTGACTGTATTTACACAAATTACACATTAACAAACTATGTGTACACAATAAAACAGTAAAACAATCTGTTTTACTTGCCTATTGTTACTGTTGTAATGAGTTTTGTGTTTTTGTGTAAAACGAGCTGCTGTGTGTGTTGGTGAAGGTCAAATTGTGGACTTACTGAACCCTGCAGGGAACCAGCGAGAAACAAACCCTAATGGACAGACTCGGACGATCCTTTTCATTATTCTCCTATGTTTCAACCTTCTCCTTTTATTTTGTTCCTGTTGGACGGGGTTTTTCATTTTTTTGTGAAATATCGAAGACTTTTACCTCTTTGGGCTTCAGACTGTTCTTTATTCGAAACCATCTGATGGGAAATGTCTCTGGAAACAGCTCAGACACATCTGATTGACATCTGATACACGCAGATGGTTCTACGAAGGGGCCACAGGCCAAACAGCTTTGGAACAACTGGTTTAACCCTTAAAAAAACACAGTGTGATTTACACACTCGGCATTATCGCATATCCATCGTTTTCTATACCCGCTTGTTCCTCATGGGGGCCGCGGGGGTCTGTTGGAGCCAATCCCAGCGTTTTACAGATGGTTTGTCTAGATTCTAGACAGGGGTGTCAAAGGAGGGCCGAGTCGGTGCAGGTTTTTTTTCCAACCAGGCAGTAACACACCTGATTCTACTAATTAAGCACTAGAACCCTTCTTCATTAGTAGAATCAGGTGTGTTACTGCTTGGTTGGAACAAAAACCTGCAGCCACACCGGCCCTCCAGGACCTGAGTTTGACACATGTGGTCTAGAACTTGATGAAAAGTCAGACAGTACAATGGAATTAAGCAAGCACTCTAGATTAAAACATTTGTATATTTATTTATGTACTTATTATCTTTATCCTTACGGTGTTTGCTCATTATTACAGGTTCCCCTGTCTACCAGCTGTAATATTAACCCATAAGAACCCACAGTGACACCGGTGTAACAAGAACTTTGGTTCCCCCAGACTCTTCATTATGAGGTTTTAGAGTCCCAAAGGCCCACTTGGTCTATGGTATAACCCACATCATTTTCCTTTGAGGATAAATGGTTCTGGGTTCTTATGGGTTAAAGTCAGTCAGTCCTTTTATAAACCTGCTTATTCCTCACTAGGGTCGCTAGGCTGAAGCCGAGCCCAGCGTAATACAGGTGAGATGCAGGGATACACCCCAGACAGGGGCACACACTTATACGTAGCATGTTTCATGGACTCCAAGAAGCCAGCAAACCCTCACAGACACGGGGAGAACCTGCAAACCCCACACAGAAAGGTCCCAGCTCAGGGATTTGAACATGGAACCTTCTGGAGTACAATTCTTCCTCCAATCTAATACCCATTATTTCACAGCAGCTGACCTGGGCTCGCCATCATACCTTTCTGTAGGACTCAAAAAGTCAAGGTTCTGGCTCTTTTTAGCGTTTTATGCAAAGTCTGCTTGTGTTCACCTTCCTG
Organism: Eupleurogrammus muticus; assembly: GCA_036785175.1. Classification (NCBI taxonomy): domain Eukaryota; kingdom Metazoa; phylum Chordata; class Actinopteri; order Scombriformes; family Trichiuridae; genus Eupleurogrammus; species Eupleurogrammus muticus. Next base: position 30,710,145 of record JAYKQN010000002.1, read on the forward strand.
ACTCACTGCTCCAGCTTCACATTGTTAAAATCGCCACAGTGGCAGTGGAGCATCCGGTTATTTCCTCAAATGTTGAGAAATCGCAGGAGATGGTTGATGAGTTTTTTTTAGGAAAAAGATGCTGTTGAAAGAGTCAGCAGCACCAAGCTCCTGGTGCACACTGCCAAAGGATCTAAACTGGTCCATCAACACCACAGGCCTTCAGCGAGAAAGCCCAGCAAAGCCTCTACATCCTGTAGAGGCTGAGTGTAGGGAACTCCCTCCCCATCCTTAATGACAACATTCTGCAGAGGAACCATCCAGAGCATCTGAGCACACGGCATCTCCAGCTGGACAGCTGCTGACCGAAGGAAAAATAGCAAGACCAGTTTTAAAAAAAAATGAATCATTGTCTCTCCTCCCACCATAGATGACACATACACAGTCTGGTGTGTCCGGAACACCTCTAACTTTATGCTTGACCCCTACAACCTCGTCTGAGCACTCCCGCCGTCCAGCGGAAATTCTGCCAGACCAGCAATAGCGCTTTCCCCCTAAGCCATCATGAGCCTGAACACCCTGCAGACGAGTGGCCGGGGTTGGACAGTTGTTTGAGTCAGATCAGCCCAGATTAAAAAAAAAAAAAACTAAATCACAGAGGGAGGCACTCACGAAGCAATTTCCTTTTTTTTTTTTTGAAGGAACCTTTTAATTAAATCGTTATATTTAAACAAAAATTATAGTTAAATATTGCTTACTTATATTTGTGCCAGTACAGTAGACAACTGTAAAGCGTATTTTTATGCAGATGATACTAGTCTTTATGTTTATGTGCCATCTGTGGAGCAAGCTGTGTCAAACCTTCAGTCTGCGTTTGACTGTGTGCAGACATCCTTGAGAAATCTAAGATTGTTTTTAAATATGTGACTTGATGTAGCCAAGACTAGATTTATGTGTTTTTTAAGGTCGGGGAAGTATGATCATTAAGCCTACAGTATCCCTCCCCTTGGTGCTCAAATCGAATGTGCTACAGATTACAAATATCTTGGTATTTAGCCGGATGATAAGCTCTCGTTTATAACACAAAGAGCATGAGAATTAAAGTGGGTGTACAGAACAGGATCCAGCAATGCTTCTCTTTACAAAACAGAGCAGCAATTGTTCAATCAACTTTAATCAGTGTTAAATTATCCACATTATAAACAATGCATTTCACGTTTGGGTTTTATTAAAGGGAATTGAACTGGGAAATGTACCTGAATGTGAGATGCTTTCGTCTCACTGAAAGTAGGGAAAGACGCAGCTTAGCTTTTTGTTTATGAGGCTTTGTTAGCTAATGTTTTTGGACTCCTCGCCGACCTGAATAAACTGTTTAAAAACTTCAGCTTGCACTCTGAAAAATAAAGACGGACATTTTGATTACTCTAACAATAAATCAATTGATCAGATAATTGACAACCAGAACTACTCTTGTGATGCAGCATGTGTAGACATCTGTTAGTGTGATAATGATTAGAGTCAAAATGTGTTGGAGGTCTGTTCCTGCGTCAAGTCCTAATTTGTGTGTGTGTGTGTGTGTGTGTGTGTGTGTGTGTGTGTGTGTGTGTGTGTGTGTGAAGACAAACACAGGGAGGGAACATGTTTGGCTGGTTTCATGTTAGCATAAATCAAACCCCAACAGGAATGTAAACAGCAGAAACGCACATAAACACAATTTTGATCCGAGCGCTAAACAAAAGCTTCCTTATAAAAACTCTGATGACAAGCACTGGTAACCACGGTAACAACAAGGGTCAGTGTGGGATGGCAGCGGATGAAGTTGAATCAGTTCAGAAGGATTTCACCCATCCAGTGTGTGCGTGTAATTTTTAATTGATCTACTATAATCATAATCACGACAACTTTTTCGATTATCTTGGGAAATTTGATTAATATTTACTAGAAATTTGATTGGTTCAATCAATATAAGGTGTTGTGAGCATTCATCAAACTGCTCAGAGGCAAATTTAAGACTCAGGGCAAAATAACTCAGAAAAGTAAAGATTACTGTAACAATAAACCAATTGATCGGGTGATTGATAATCAACAATATTGATGATTGAATACTATAACAGTGATTTAAGTCAAAATGTGTTGGAGATCTGTTCCTGCTTTCAGTTTGAATTCATTTTCTGTGTGTGTGCGTTTCATTCTTCACTTTAGTTTAATTACAATGGATAAAATATGGTTATCAATTGTTCAGATACTAAATGACTGTAGAAAATAATGATTGGACTAAATCATGGTTAAATGCATCCAACCAACAAATCGTTTTAAAAACATGATACTGATTTATTTTTCTTACATATAATAATTTTAAAGCAAATTTATGGTTTTTAACATTGGTCAAATAAAACAACACATTTGAGTGAGTCTAAAACAGGCCCCTGTCTCTTTAAGCCCCACCCCCCCCCTTTCTCGAAGGGCTTCCTCTGTTCTGATTGGTTGGCTTCCCGTATTTTGATAAGGCTCTGGAGGCTACTCGTTTTATTTGCTGAACTCATAAAGTCCATTAGAGCACTCGAAGGTTTAGTGGTTTGGTTCCCAGATCCTCCAGCCTGCATGTCCATGTCCTGGGACGAGTTACCTGACCTCAGATTCCTCCTCTAGAAGGAGGTAGGAACGATTGGCCGCCACCATCAGTGTATGAAAGCGTGTGAATGGGTGGATGAACGCTTAGACACGTCCATCCACGGGCTCCGCGTTGGAGCCGAGTCAGATCTGAAATATGAGCGTCATGGAAACGCCTTAGCAACGGCCTCTGCAACAACCTTAGCAACAGGACAGGCCATAATAATTCATTCATTCAGAAAACTATGAACAAATCAGATTACATAACAACAACAGTGTAACACACAGAAATGAAATCGAATGAAACATCTATAGTATGCAGATATATTCCCACATACATGATTTAAACATATACAGTTTACATCCATAACACACATCCAACACACATAATAAGATATTAGATGTTTCCTGCAGTGGCTGCTGTTTCTTGTCGCTGCCACTAGATGAGTTTAAAGGACTTTTCTTTTTTTTTGTCGCAAATAGCCCTTTTGAATGATTTCAGATGTCAGCTTTTGATTTCAGCAGTGCGATGAATGTGATGCTCAGAGACTCTGAGGTCAGAAGTGTCAGCCGCGAGCGTCAATAAAGTCACTAATGTCTGAACGCTATCTGTCCTGCTCTCCTCTAATAAGCCCTTATCTCCCAACCTCAAACACGTGGAAATCGTTATTCGGTCAGCAGGTATCGCTGAACTCAGGGGTGTCTCTGTGATCTATGACCCTTCAAGCCTTGTTTGTTGTGTTGGATTTGTTGCTGAGTAAGAGTTTTACCTGTGACCCATCTGAATTTTTTTTTTTTTTTTTTACTTTTTGTAAAACATCATAAGATGAAAAGTTGCACCCGACAATCCAGCAGGGAGTAAGATTCCAGTTTGGAATGCAAATACTAAATACTATACAAATACTGAATCCCAATGAGGAAAAAGGGCCTATCATTGAATGTGGTGCTAAGGTGATGTGAGACTTTAGCTTCCAGACTAACAAACACGCTGCTGAAACAAACCAACAGGACGTAGCGGTGGTGGGTAAAGAGCAGAGTGAATCCAGTAGATATCATTTTACATACATATTATTCGCCAATATCTCACACTAAGAAGTTAAGGCCCTAAATGGCCTTGAATACTCCCCACTGGCCAATACTTAGATAAACCTGTTGCTCTATCTCGAGTTATCCCGTCTCCTTATCTTGGAAATGACTTCATTCATAGTGTGCATGCAGGGAGGCAGGACCACTGGTAATAATGGTACAGAATGCGCTAAATGTTTATATAAGAAAGTGTACCATGAAGCTTTACCAATTGGGTGAAGCTAACGCAGTTAGCCTGGTGTGTGTGTGTCACTCCTGAGAATGCATGAGTTGTCTTTTTTTTATTACTAGGTTAGGCTAGTTTGGATTAGATTAGATAAGCCTGTATTGATCCCTTTGGAATAAATGAAGGGAAATTGAAGCTCCATCACACGCAGTTAAAACTTACAGACACAAAACAAAGAGCAATATGTAAAAAAAACACACACACACACACACGCTCAACATCAATACAGAATTTCTCACTGACAAACATGTCTCACTTCATTGACTTTCTCCCTCGACCGTCTCTTTTCTCACCTCCTTTCCCCTATTCTTTTGTAAATGGATATGGGAAGCCTAAATTTGTTTTTGACTTCAACCCCAGCCGTTCAGATTATTAATGATGATCATAGATCAGGTGAGATATAAGGTTAAAAGGTGGATGTAGCGCGCCGAGTTCGTCTTCTGCGTTGTGAGCCATCAAGCCGCTGCCTGTCAGACGGACAATAAGAGGAACTACGATGATCATGTTTCTCAACACAGATCTGACCTCTGCCTGACCTCCAGTCACTCAGCCTGCATTAAGAAAACCGTCAAAATATACCTCAAGTACCAAAAGAAAAAGTCCTCAATACGCAGAACGGCCTCTCTTTAAATAATATTGACGATTAATATTAATTATTGCAGCTTGAAGTGAGGAAAACCCTGTTGTCCAATGATGAGCAAATCAAACACAATAAGGATGAAGATGATGAGCACATAAATAAATATACAAGTATACAAAAGTGTGACATTAGCATTTTGTACTTTTTACCAAACTCAGTACTTTTTCCTCAAATTTAACTTAATCGTAGTTAAAATTAAGAGTGCTTGGTTAAATCTATTGCATTGTTTGACTTATTATATTGATATTGTGCTTTTTTCATCATGCATGTGTTAATATTAGTGCATAGCTAAAGCAGTAGGAGACTAAAACATACGATATTTATCTTTGACTTTTATTGGAGCCGAGTTATAAAAGTTGCATAGAATGTAAAGTATGCGCATATATACATGTGTGCGTGAGTGTGTACTCCAGCATCCCGACATGTTCCATCTGCTATAATAAGTGTGAGATCTTCGTTATGGCAAATGAACTGTGGCTGGGGCCTGTTTATGTGCAGATAAACACACTCTGCTGAGCTTTAATGGCCCGTTTTTGACAATGGAACAGCATCCTTGTTGTTTCTGCACAGCTTTCTACCACATCTTGTGGCCTTCCTCGCCGATCGTAATTACCCGGTTGTCATGGAGATGGCGTTTCTCAATCCCGAGTTCGTTTTTTTCAAAACTCTTCACACACCACAACAGAAGTCAGTGTGGACTTTTCATTGTTTTCACACGGAATGCATTCGGCGACCACAACTTTCAAACTCACCCACCACCAAACCTCTGTATTTACAGCCTTTTACACACATGTCTATATACAGTTGTGACAACTGTTCAACTTAAAAACCAACAGGGCTGTAAATTAGATGCAGTTTGCTGCGTTCTGGGACATCTAAATAGAACAAATGGAAAATGCAAATGTGTGCACAGATCTGCAGGAGGCTGCAGTGATGAGCTCACCTACACATCACACATCCTGGCTCAGAAACCTTGTTTGCAAATTCAATATAAATCAAGTAATTCTTACATCTTCATGCCTGTGTATGTGTGGCAAGTATGATTTGTGTCAAAGTGGACGCAAGAACAAATAATCATGTTGCAAGCTGCAGAAAGCTAAAGTGAAAACATCAGGTATGTGGAAGAGAAATTGTGCATCTTTAGTTTTGTTTTGGATTACTGGAAATTACTATAGTTTCAGTTTTAGAGCATTTAGAATGAGGTCCAGTCAATCAAATACGCTTTTCTTCTTGCTTGTTAAGGAATATTGCATCTAGTAAAGACATTCCCTTTTGTTGTAATAGAATCTTTGCTTCCTGCTAAACAGAAACTACGCTGATTTATGTTTTATGTCAAGTCAATTCAAGTCACTGTTACTTTTATAGTCCAAAATCACAAATCACAGTTTTGTCCTCAATGGACTCAAAACAACATCAACTGTCTTTAGACTCTCACATCGTACAAGGAAAAAACTCCCTAAAAAAACCCTTTTGACAGGGGAAAAAAGAGGAAAAGAACTCAGGAAGAGAAACAGAGGAGGAGTCCTCCTCCAGGATGGACAGGCTGCAAAATGACACTAAATAGGATAACAGAAATATATTGAATTGTGTATTGTAGTGTATGCAGCTTTCAGGTGAACCAGAACAGCAACACAACAGATTTACAACGTGCATCAGGTGGTCATGAGTATTACAGATGGAAGAAGGAAAGAAAAGCTCAGAGCATCTCATGAGGTCCCAGTAATCTAAACCTATAGCAGCATATTGATGTTCTAGTCCAGCCAGGACCAGCTCTGACTGTAAGCTTCTTTAAAAAGAAAAGTTTTTAACCTATTCTTAAATGTGTCTGCCTCCTGGACTGAAACAGGAAGGCGATTCCACAGGAGAGGAGCCTGATAGTTGAAGGCTCTGCCTCCAATGTTAATATGAGACATTCTGGAAACCTCTAATAGGAAACATTTAAAGGGGTGATATGGAACTATGAGGTCCTCTAGGTAGGATAGGGCCTGACCTATAAAGCTCTGTATGTCATGAGGAGGATTTTAAATTCTATTTTTGATTACACAGGAAGCCGATGCAGAGAAGCTAATACAGGTGAGATATGATCCTTCCTTCTATTATCTGGTAAATGGACTCTCCAGCTTCATTCTGGATCAGCTGGAGAGTCCTCAGGGACTTTTTGGTACAGCCAGATGAAAGAATTGCAGTAATCCAGCCTGGAAGTAACAAGTGCATGGGCAGGTTTTCTGCATCTGTAATGCTGCATGCTAGTTAGCTAGTTAGAGGAGCACATCAGTCGTCTTTCTGCGAGACAGATGTTGGTGTTCTGAGTTGATCCTTTGATGTGGATGAAGTGTTTTTGGTTGCATTCGTTGGAGATCCCAGCTGGACCACACCGCTGCTATTAATCCCCTTCTATCAGTTCTCATCCAACACTCGCCATTCCCAAGTCCATGATCGTCAAACGATCATTCACTTTGAACGGGGCGAATTGTGAAATATGTGTTTATTAGTGTAAAAAAAAAAAAAAAAGCTGTGGACCATGTTCAAAGCTTCATAAACTGCAATCCTGACTTTTGACTTGCAGGCAGCATTTTTACATACATTTATGTTAGTTTCTAATACACACACACAAAGCCGAATATGGAGCCTTTAACGAGCTTAACGAGCATCTGATGCTCTTTTGTGCAGCAGCTGAATTGGGTTTTGCTTTTACAGAGAAAAGCGTCATTAATACCACTCACGAAGACCATTATTGATCCGCAGATGCAGGAAATACATATGAATCAAAAATATGAGTATATTAGAAAGTCCTTAAGCGTTGACCTCTGACCTTTTCCCTTCCCAGTGAGCAGGTAGAGATGAAGGAAACAGCAGATCGCGCTCACCCTGAGACCGAACACGCATTCGATATCAGGTTTTTTACCGCCTGTATGACACATGATGTGTGCGTGTGTGTGTGTGTGTGTGTGTCAGTGTATCGGTGAAGGGCTACTGCTGACTTTTCTGAGTTAGTCCCAAAATGACACAAACAGGAAGAGGGGAGCAGCCAGCTTTTCTCTGTCAGCCCTTTTCGCTTCCCCTTTCTCCAGGAGGCCTTCTCATCCAGGAGCAGCCGTTACATCGTGACTCACCCATCATCCTCCTCCTCCTCCTCCTCCTCCTCCTCCTCTGCAGCCTGTGGTTTTATTCTTTGGACAAACTGGACACATGTTTTATATAATCGTTTATGTTCCTGTTAGTAGTTTCACATGTTCTGCAGCAAACACGTCCTTTGTTTCTTTAATTCGTATCATTCGCACGAGCTGAATTTTCTCTCAGATGGGAACTAAGCACACATAATGCACCAGAAAAGTAATATTTGCACTGGCCGTTTTACTGTGGAGCCTAATGCTTTACTTTAGAACTTTACTTTTGTTGAAATAAAAATGTAAAAATAAAATTTAAGAAGTAAAGTGCATATACACTGAATTCATTAATCCCTTTTGGGTCAAAAAAGTTCCTAATGCACAGTTTCATATTCCAAAAATGAAATTGATATTGTTTTCCTATGTCATCTTCCCCTTTCAAATTAAATTAGTGTACAGATTAGATTAGATTCTATTAGATTAGATTCAACTTTTAACTATTGTCATTGCATATGTCACAGGTACAAAGCAACAAAATGCAACTAGCAAGAAATGCTGCAGCAGTAAATTCAATAGTTATGGTACATTATGTACAGGCGATAAACACATATATTATATATACATTATATAACATATACAGACTGTGTAATAAATACAGATACAGTACAGATGTCTGAGGTATTTCCATTTAACTTTTACCCTTCACATTTAAAACTGGAAACTGAAATCTAAACTTTTATTTCAGATAAAATTCACCTTGCTATACTATAGTGATCTGTAGAACATGATTTCCTCTGGATGCCATAACCCACAGCATCATTCAACTCACATGTCAGAATTAAGTGGCCTTGATTAACCCTAATTCACTCACTGCTATTTATCTATTCATGAGAGGATTCTTGGTCATCTCTTATTTTTATGGGTGTATCTCATTCAGAACTATTAGCAATTATTGTTAGTGCTCAAATTCCATCTCTCTGTTTTATCTTCATTTATCTTTTTATTCTTTTTGCTGTGCCTGGAATCACTTCACTTCTGATTAGAGTGGAAAGGTGTGGTTTTAGTTTGTAATTGCCTCTTACATAGTAAAATAAACATCTGATGATAAACGATTGTCGCAGTCATCACCACTCATCAGCTCTCTCCTCTGCGTAACATACAGTGCGATGAATGATTCCTAAAAGATATTTTCCCCCTACACAGAATGAAAGTGATGATTCAGGAATCCTGCGAGAATTTCTCTGTTATTCACTCCACTGCTTTGTCACAGAGGAGTGATAAACTAATGACACGACGCACGACCATTACACATCTCTGTTGCTCCTCTGTACATTTCAGGTTGCTTTATTCCAATCGAGGGTCTAAGGACAGAGGAAATGTCCTGAGATGCCTTAAATATGAGTTATATCTGACATGCTGGGGCTCGGCCTCCTCCTCCGAATTCTCAGAGCGACGTTCCTCGCTCGTTCTCCGTCCTGTTTTAAGACCAAACCGGAACTGCAGATGTTTCATTCATTATGTTGTGCCTGGCCGTAATTAGGCGTTGGACGTCCAGAAATGTTTTGCAGCCGAATGCCTCTAAATCATAAATAACGTAAATCACTTCCCCCCCGCTGGCCTCGGGTCAGCGTCGTAAACAGTCTCTCATCTAGTTTTGTTGCCTCATCTGCTAATGTGAAAACAGAGGCTGAAACCTCGCTGTGTCTTTATTAATAATCTCCCAGGAGGACACGGGCTCCGTGTGTTTTCTGGGAACGCGTTCTTCCTTCCTCTGAATTCCTCGGCGGCTCTGTCTATGTGCTCAACCGTGTGAACTATGACTGTGTGTATTTGCAGACGCTCAGGTGCGCGTCTAGGTGACATGACAACTCCTGTAAGGGTTTGGTGTTGTTTCTCAGACGTTACCCGTGTGTGTGTGTGTGTGTGTGTGTGTGAGGTGCAGGACGAGTGTTTCTGGGTGTTTTTCCATCCCGCTGCCGCGTCATGAGTAAGCGTTCACCTTCTCCCTGCTCTCCTTTTTCCTCTTTCTGCTCATTCCTCCCTTGACGTTTCCTCTTTGTCGCTTCCTTCTCTTCGTCTTCCACCTCCTCTGCAGATGAAACCTCTCCTGTCCGTCTCTGGCCTTCTATTCGATCACTTTTCTTTTCCCTCTCTCTTCTTGTTCTCTTATCACCGGTTCTCACTGATGCACTGACTCAGTTTGTGCTTGAATTGAACGTTTCTCAGATGATGAATCGTGCAGCTTTTCTGAATGTGTTTGTGGATCTAGTTTATTTTTTTTTGGAAATAAATGATTATTTTAAAGTACTTAGCAGTATTAGCTGCTAAACTGTTACAGGTGGAGACATACACCCTGTAATATCAGATATAAAGAAATGCTTTCTTATAGAATCCATATTCTGATCATTTCCAGTTATAGATTTATTATATCTATTAGGGCTCCTTATAGCTACTATGAAATAGCTGAATAATCAGGTTGTATTGTTAGACTGTGGATTTTCTTCTTATTCCTCTTCTGGATGGATCTCTAACTCATCCTACAGCTTTGAGAGGACCCAAGCTAATTATATATGAAAATGTGCATGAGAGGGAATGGTGTGTTATTACTTTTCCCTGCAAAATATGTTTTTTTTTCTAAATAAAATAAAATAAAAAAAAAACTGCACAAGATTACTCATATAAAATGAATGTGAGTTTTCACACTCATACTTTCACCTACATGCTCCATTTAAACCTCAAACTGGAGACACAGGTCCTGTATATTCATGTATAATTCCATGTTTTGATTTTTAAATACTCACTGATCAATGGCCATGATCACTTTTCAGAGTCTATAGTGGGATCCTATGGGACGGAATGTTGGTGCTTGACATGTAGGTGTGTAGTAACATAAAAAATGTAGAATTTTTTTGTCTTTCCATTCTCCTAATGACACATTTTACAACATACATTGTTTTTTTCTCAGCTGTGTATAGAAACCTTTTCTGATACGTCTTATTGGTGTATTGTCACCATGTGCCTACTTGTACATCGTTGCCTATATTAGATGCCTGTATGTATATTGTTGCCCCTACTGTGCAATACATGTACACATACCTGTCTATTCTATCGTATTTATTTTATTATATTATGTTCTAGCTAACATCTGCTGGAGTCAAATCCCTTGTATATGTGAGTGTACTTGGCCAATAAAGCAGATTCTGTCTGTTGCTGCTCCTCATTGACTCCCAGAAAAAGATTTTCAAATGGAGACCAGCACAGAGGGAGAAAAATGCTGTTTGAATAAATGAATGATACACAGCAAACTACTCGAAAGCAGCTTTATTTTTTTATGTATATAGTAAACCTGCTGAAGGAGCATAAGTTGCCAAATGAATACTTGAAAAATAATGTTTGTCGTAGGTGTGCTCCATGTATATAATATAATAAATTTACAAGTATTGTTTGTTTAAAATCTCTGTAAAAGCTCATCATAATGTACACACCCTAGTGCTTTTAAATCTCCCTAAAATACATTTTCTGGCTTCCTTTTTATAGTAATCCTATAACTGATAACCTTTATGCAGCACCTCAGTTGATCTTGTCTTATTTTTACTTCTGTCTCTCTAAGGCTTTAGCGAAATCAGATATGAGACGAAAGGCATGTCCAACACATGGAGACGCCCTAGTGATCGCCATAGCAACAACCAGCCTCAGCAACAGAGATCACAGAACGACGCACGCTCGTGGAAACGTGACGATCAGATGTTATCTTATCAGGCACTTAAAACAAACAAACTGCCAGAGCAGCTGAAACTTGCAGCATTTTCATATACGTTCACATGGTTTTGACCTTCGATCATGTTTAACATCCAACATCAGACATTTTAGTAGAAACTAGAGAAAATAAACACAGTCAATAATTGTAATTGAATTATCTGATGACCACAGTAGAGAGTTACACTGGATTCATTATTTAATTAGTTTTTAAATTGATTATTTCAAAGAATGCGATAGTGGGTGTCTCACATGTGAAAACCTGGATTACATCAGAGGAACAAATATGGGTTTCCCTCCTTTTCTGCGAGTCTCCTCATCACACACTGTTCTTTTTCTTCTTTTTCTTCTTCTTCTTCTGTGTGATGAACCAACATCCTTTCGAGGTCGTACCGTGCATCCTCTCTGACTCACCAAAGCGTCTCTTCGGGTTGCTTCAATCTTCACAGACTTGTGAAAGTCTCCTTTGATTTGAACATTGTTCTCTGTAAATCGCACTAAAAACAGAATGCTGTCGCAACCCCACACACTCTGTGGGAAAAACAAAAAAAAAAGTGTCACACTTTCTCAGGAGGGAGGGGACCCGAAATGCCACTGAAATCAGCTTTCAAAGAAATAAATGTGTAAAAGGACATTAAGGCAAAATGAAAACATGAAAAACACTTGCATATCACAAAGTAGATTCAAAATAAGCTTTTTAAGCAGACAGATAATTAACTTAAATAAAGAAAATGTGGTAATAAAGTTGCTATATTTAGAAAATGAGTTGGGGGACGAGTTCCGAGTAACATGAAGTTGTCCTCAACAATAAATCAGCTTAAAATTAATTATGTACTTGATCATATCCAGTGAATATAAGGTGAATTTTCATATAATTCACCCATTGACAACAATGTTTAAAAGTTTTGTCTGTGTCTGCTCAGTGCTCTGGGGACTATAAAATAAAACATTTATAGTGATAGAGGACCAAGAACAGAACCCTGAGGAACCCCACAACTGATGACTACTGCAGTCAGTGATCGTGTTGCTCTGTGTCTGCAGGTTTAAAAAAATTAATTTATTAAAATCAGTGACCCAGTGTAATTACCTCTCAAACATGAAACTATACTTGTTTATTTTTTTAATTACATTAAATAACAGGAGAGTTGTTGTTTAGTTTTTTTTTTAACTTCACATTGAGTCTCAATAGGTTTTGTACTTGTACCTGATACCAGCCATTGTTATCAGATAAAACTGAGGATGTGGGAAGATATTGGTGCATGTGTGTGTGCGTGTGTGTGTGTGTGTGTGTGTGTGTGTGTGTGTGTGTGTGTGTGTGTGTGTGTGTGTGTGTGAGGTAACTGTCCTGCTGTGGTTCGCTCTGTTCCTTCATACTTCGTCATCTTCCAGTACCAGCTGCGTCTCTCTTTCCCGTCACTCACACTTCCTCCTCTCCTTCCTCCTTCCTTCCCGTAAGTTTCCCCTTTTTCTGCACCCACCACCCCACCCACCCCCACCACACACACACACACACACACACACACACACACACACACACACACACACTCTTGCTAGTTACTCACTTTCTGATATAAAGACAAACTAATAAAATGTGGCTTTGAGGCCAAATCTGCTCCTATGAGCAAATTAAAGATGTTCCTCAATATCATGGAACACATTATTCATCCCCGCAGTGAGATTTAGGATCTAAAACGGAAGTGTGTGATGATGTAAACCGGCTCGGCTCCGGGTTTTCGCTGATGTCTGTCGAAGGGTTACAACAAAGGGCTACAACTGAAAAGTCCAACCCCGTTGCACAACGGCGAACTGCCCGCGGCTGCGTGGCGGTCAGCGCTGTGAGAAAAAAAAAAAAAAGAACGTGCCTCGAAAGAGCGACCGCAAACGGCCTGTCGCAACCTCACGGTCGCAGCTCGCTGAGGAGATTCCAAACATGAGTCTGCACGCACTCAACAAGATGATTTTTAATGTCACTGGATGGCACTTGACTTTTTGTTTTACAACTTCACTCACGTTCTCCAACATCAATGAGTTTATATGTGGAGCGCCACGTTAGAATTCATTGGAAATGGAACGTTGGATATGCGCTGACTGCATCTCACAATAGTCCAAGATTCCAATCCTGAAAAGTGCTTCTGTTGACATTTCTGTGAATATGTTTGGGTAAAAGCTGTGAAACATGTTTTTCTAGTAGGACCAATAGAAGAAGTCCCAGGGTGGGCGAGGTTCACAAGCTTAAAACGTGGATTTTGTGACATGCAGAGGCTATTTCAGACTTATTTTTCTGATTTCCGATTCCTGCTTGAAATAAAATGTCCAAGATAAATACAGAATATAAGGGGTATCAAAAGAAACCTATGAATGAATGTTACTATGTCTGAGCAAAATATACTTAGACCATTGAAAAAAGGTCAAAAATGTAATCTCCACTTGAAAAAAAAAAGTTTTTTAGAATTAATATCAGCTCAGAAACACAAGATAGAACAGTGCAGTGTGAGATATGTTCTTATAAAACTATCCTGCTTTAAACTTCAGCCTTGACTTGATTATCGTTTTCCTTGATCTTCGTGATTCTGTTTCTTCACTAACCTTCTCTAACAGACCTCTGAGGCCTTCTCAGAATACCTACGGTATTCATACTGTGACTGAAGTACACACTGGTATTTACTATTCAGGCGACTTCTGAATGCAGATGGCTGCACTAGATTTTAATTAATGAATCAGAGTAAAGGGGCTGAATTCTTACACACACACACACACACGTATGTTCTACTTGAGTTATCAGATGAAAACCGAATAAAATGCATTAAAGTTTGTGGTTGTAAAGTGTCAAAAAGCTGGAAAAGTTCAAGGATTGCAAAGAATTTAAAAGCAGGTGTAGTGCATGTGTGCAGGGTGGGAATGTTGGAAGTGTTGCTAGTGTGTGTTTGTGTGTGTGTGTGTATTATTGCTTGAGCCTAGGAGACCAGGGGTAGTGTAAAGGTAGCGTGCGGCACTAAGAATCCAGAATCACTCAGTGAGGGGCGCTGTGGGTCGGGTTCATTCGTTTGCACATCCTCATTGGGGTTTCCACAGGTTCTCCTGCTTCCTCCCACACTGCAGAAACATGCTTAATGGGACATTCCAAGATCGCCTGTAGGCATGAGTGTGTGAGCGAATGGTGTGTGTGTGTGTGTCCCATGATAGACTCATTGACACCCAATGATGAAGAGTTTGTAAATCACAAGGTGTTAAGAGTTAAAGAAGTTGTTCTAAAACCGCCTCTTTATAGAACCATCTGTGTGTAACAAATGTCAATCAGATGTCTCTGAGTTGTTAGAATAGAAAATAGGTGGATGGGTTTTGCCAGTGCCACCCTCGCTGCAAGAAGGAGCGCTTCCGCAGATCATTCATCCCCACAGCAATAAGACTTTATAACTCACTGTAGGCACTTTTCTCTACACACACACCCTGCACCTTAAGTTTGCATTAGCTATGTATGTGTACGTGTGTGTATGTGCGTATATATATGCAAATATGTAAATATGTGTGTATGTGTATGTATGTAGGTATGTATGTGCATGTATGTATGTATATATGCTTTGCTTATGCATACTTTTTTCTTACTATTTATTAGTATTTTTTCTCCATTCTTATGTCCATAATGCATACTGTTTATGCGGATCAACAAATTCTACGAATTTTGTACATAGTGTTGTGTTTTCTTTACTCTGTACGCTGCAGTAACAAGCAAATTACCCTGTTGTGGGATCAATAAAGTCCATCTTATCTTATCTTATCTTATCTTTAAAAAACACCTGGAAATGTCCATATAGGTAGTTAATGTCAGGGTTTAACATGAATTCTGGATTGGTTGGCAACTTCTACCCAAAAGCATCATCCTAAGCTACAAGATCAGTTTAGTTTAACTGAACAGGTCTGAGTGACACACACTGTTAAATGATGCAATGGGTGTGTCTTCCATATGAATAGAGAAGAAAAAGGATTTGGATGATGCTGCAGCTGCTTGGATGTTTAACACCTTTACCTGTCACAGATACTCCTCTCTGTATAGAGTATAAATGGCTTTGTTTCTGAAGACATGCTTTCTTCACTTCTCTCTTTTGACTCCTCCCCCTTTTTTCTTAAACTCCTCCTCTTGTCCTGCTCTCACCCCCCCACCACCAACACCACCCCCCATAGACTCTCCTCCCAGGTGGGATTTAGTGATTTACAGTAATTACACCAATTAAAGTGAGGACTGACATAACATACACACATGTTTTCTCAGCACTCTGCGTGTGTGTGTGTGTGTGTGTGTGTGTGTGTGTGTGTCTCTGACATAAATCCCAACTCAGTCAGGCCCCACATGTTGGACGCTGACCAACAATAATGGATCTGTTCTTCCTCGGCTCACCATGAGGCTGTTTCTCATTATCATATTTACACATTAATAACCGGAGCTGAAATGAGAAAAGTGGGTTCATCCTGCGGGTGGCGCTACAGGGAACATCGGCCATCCTAAAGGATGCTCATTAATGCTGGATTTAATGTGTACCCCCACGGTCACTGACATAGACCCACTCTCTATTAATTATGTTCTGTTACTCCATGCATTCACATATGGAGATGTGGAATGTAAGCTTCTGCAAATAAAGACAAAATATTATAACATTTACATTTTTTTTTTCAGAGAATGCATAGTATGTAATGTACTCACATGCAGAATGATTGAATTTCTGAATAGACGGACGCTAACATCATATTTCATGCCTGGCCTGCTTGGAGGAATCCAACAGGATGTATACATGTGTCTATAGACTATAAATGAAGGGAAGGGGGGATTAAAGGTCAACGCAAAAGACTCAAATCAAAAGAATTCACAGTTCATTAAGTGACCTCCTGTCTGAGCTATACGTGTGTGTGTGTGTGTGTGTGTGTACTGTATACATACACAGCAACTGTTTCCGCTCACACAGCCGCCGCTACTGCTGCTGAGGATAAATAATGTCATTAGTTTCCGCGTTTGAGGCTGAACAGAGTCCAGATGGGAGCCCCCCCCCACCCCGCATCGCATTCCTCCCAGCGGGCCGTTCGTCTTCAGAGATACGACCGAACGGACTGAAAGTTCAGTCTCTTTGTCTGCCTCAGCGGAGAAAATCTGTCACGTCCACTGAATATTGTCGATTATCATGTGGTTGAATCAGTAGAATCAGGTTTGTTGCTGCTCTCTAGGAGCAGGATGATAAAAACTGAACGCTGCATCACAGCAGCTCCATTTACAAGAAAGAAAACATTAGGCAATAATACATCCAGCGCAGCGTGACAGTCACAGCAGACAGATGCAGGTCCTTTAATCATACATCTGGTCTAGACTGAAGCTCTGTTTAATTTTAGGATTGACCGGTGCACAGAAAGTCAAACCCTTGGTGAACTCTGTGTTTCCGGTTTAAGAGGTCATGTGTCTTTATGGTGAAAGTACATTTATAAACTGAGCTGTTCTCATTATTTTTTTGTACTTTCTGTTTAATTAACATTGTATTTTGGTGCTTGTTAGGCTTTAATAATTTCTGTGTTCA
Organism: Eupleurogrammus muticus; assembly: GCA_036785175.1. Classification (NCBI taxonomy): domain Eukaryota; kingdom Metazoa; phylum Chordata; class Actinopteri; order Scombriformes; family Trichiuridae; genus Eupleurogrammus; species Eupleurogrammus muticus. The sequence goes on from JAYKQN010000002.1 coordinate 30,727,104, forward strand.
GCATACCAGAGATGGGACTTTTATTTTGTAGTAAAGGACACGTTTCCTGTTTACAAAAAAATTTAAATCGCCAAAGCGGGTCGTGGAAAACTTTTATTTTGTAATTGATGTTCTTATATATATTTACTATTGTCTATTCCTTTCACTTTAACATCTATATGTCCTGTTGTCTATGTTCTAAATGTGTTTGCATGGAAAAAAAGCATGAAACGTGATTTTAAAATTCTTTGTGTGACCAATTCATGTGAAAAAAATCGACAATAAAGTCGACTTGTCATTAAGCCTGATTACTTATAACTGGATATTTTCGACATTCAAACAAGTGAACCTGCCGTAGAGGTGAATTTTTATGCGTCCGTCCTCGTGCATCACCGAACCATTTCACCAGAGATGATTTTAACCCCAAACATCTGTCGGCTACGACACACCTGGCGAGCGAAGATGTGACACATATTCCAGTAAAGAAACAGAGGCTGACAGGAATGATTATAAAACTTTGTCTGAAATACAGGTGATGATAAAGACCCACAATAATAAATCTACTTTTTTTTAAAAACAACAGTGTGTTCCTATAACCCTGGTGTGTGTGTGTGTGTGTGTGTGTGTCTGTGGTCTCTTGCCTGTGTGGACGTTGTGAAACTGAACCAAAGTTGAGAGAGAGAGAGAGAGAAAACTACAATGAATTTATTCAGGAAATGCCAGCTCTCCTCGGGGTGCCAGCGCCCAGATGCTGACACCGGACTCCCACAGACACGGGAGACAGAAATATTCACGACACCGCAATTACGCCGACGTCCGCGGGCCAAACGCGGCCTCTGCTGTCTCCGTCCGAGCTCGGACGGGACGCCGACTGGCGATGACAGGATGCTGAACCCACAGGACGGTGAAAAGCGACGAGCCCGAAGCGAGAACCGGAAATGAAAAGCTCATTAACTCGTGTGACCACATCAATGAACGGATGCAGCCTTGCAGAAGCAGCCTGTGTCGCGTGTCTGCCTGTTTATTTAAAGACTGTTTCAGTCACAACATATCATTTCATTATTCTTTCTATATTTAAACACTGAAAATCAGCGGGTTAGAAAACTCACATCTATTGTTTCCTGGACAGAACAACATGCATATAATTAAAATTTCAATATTAAATTACACGTCTAATAAGAGCTCAGGTGAATTAAAAATAGGAGTTATACATTTACATACCTATAATATGCATATAGTAATTTCACTTCTTCACATATCTTTATTTCATTCGTGTCATTGCAACAAAATGTGGACAAGCTTTCTAGGATTTTTTGGGAAAAAAAAGAGAAATGTTGAAGCACTTTGTGTTTTTTTGTTTGTTTCCTGCAGTCAGGAAAGCACGTAGTGCGTGGACACTATGAAAAAAAAGTGCATTTGCATTGTAAACCCCTTTAATTTTGAGAAAATAAAAAAACAGCAGTAAATCTGTCTCTAAAACAACCCCTTGTCCTGAGATTTCTTGGTAACATGAACTGATTATTGCCGCTCTATCGATCCAAGCTGGGTAAAAAAAAAAAAGACGTGAACCCAGTGAACGGCGTTGCTCATAAATCCAGAAGATTTGTGGCTGAACGTCAGAGCTGGACGCGCCAGGCCGGTCCGTAACGAGACCAGATGGACACGGCTGCAAACTCCAGAACAAACGGTGTATGGAGGTCTATGGATGCGGACCTGAGGATCCATGTTTGTAGTTTTTCTTTTATCGGGAGCTGTAGTCTGGTGCAACTGAGGTTGTGTCTTTGGAAACAGCGGTTTCAACAAATGTGTTAGAAAAAAGTGAAGTGACAATCTCCAGGTGCTTTGCAGGTAATGCAACTGTTTACACAAGGAGGAAGAGAATACTACTGCGTATATTTTCATCCTTTTTTCTCAAGTGTCCCTATGAGTGATGGTGTTACAGAAGGAAAGATTAACCCATTAGAAACAAAAGTGTTGTTACACCGGTGTAACAAGAACATTGGTTCCCCCAGACTCTTCATTATGAGGTTTTATGTCTGATCTTAACTCATTAAACCCAAAGTGACAGATACTAAACATCCTGATATGGAATATGTTTACCACTAATGCCCAATGTTACATATATGTGAAGGACTAGGGGAATAAAAATGATTATTCTGATAATAAAATGTTATAAATGTGTTCTATGTTGGTATAAGCCACATCATTTTTCTTTAAGGATAAAAAGTTCTGGGTTCCTATGGGTTAAAACTATGCTCATAATAATAATTTGTCTTATAAACTACTTTCTTTACTTTTATATAAAGCAGTTTTTCGTTACTCAGCTGAGATCGTGCCACTGTTCTCTGATTCCCTTCATCCAGGTGAACTTTAATACATAAATAAATGGTAAATCTGAAGGTAAATCTCTGCGACCTTTCACCTCAGGTTTAAGCTGCTGCTGGACGGCAGCGCTGATGAAGACATAGGTCTTTGGAAATAAAAAGTTTTATTCTGTCTTGGTCTATGGTATAAGCCACATCATGTCCTTTGGGGATAGAAGGGTCTGGGTTCTTTTGGATGAATATCAGCGTGATGATAAACAGCAGACATGGAGGGAGTGAAGCAGGAAGGAGAATCTTCAACATGAAGACGCTGGAATCTCGAGGGTCTATCAGAGAGCAGATCCTGTTATATGAGATACCGAGAGAGGAGGAAGAAGAAGAAGAAGAAGAAGAAGAGACCACGGAGACAGAGACACAGATCAGACAGAGGGAGGAAACTTCACAAAGTATGGTGACCCTTATTAACATTATTTAGCTCAGGTCCTGGAGAGATGCTGTGGTAGAATCTAGGAGCAGGATGATAAAAACTGAACGCTGCATCACAGCAGCTCCGTTTACAAGAAAGAAAACATTAGGCAATAATACATCCAGCGCAGCGTGACAGTCACAGCAGACAGATGCAGGTCCTTTAATCATACATCTGGTCTAGACTGAAGCTCTGTTTAATTTTAGGATTGACCGGTGCACAGAAAGTCAAACCCGTAGTGAACTCTGTGTTTCCGGTTTAAGAGGTCATGAGCCTTTATGGTGAAAGTACATTTATAAACCAAGCTGTTCTCATTATTTTTTTGTACTTTCTGTTTAATTAACATTGTATTTTGGTGCATGTTAGGCTTTAATAATTTCTTTGTTCAGCATACCAGACATGTGATACCAGAGATGGGACTTTTATTTTGTAGTAAAGGACACGTTTCCTGTTTACAAAAAAATAAATATCGGCAAAACGGGTCACAGAAAACTTTTATTTTGTAATTTATGTTCTTATATATGTCTACTATTGTCTATTTCTATCACTTTAACAACTATATGTCCTGTTGTCCATGTTCTAAGTATGTCTGCATCAGAAAAAGCAAGAAACGTGATTTTAAATTCTTTGTGTGACCAGTTCATGTGAAGAAAATCGACAATTACGTCGACTTGACTTGATGCCTTATTGCTTATAACTGGATATTTTCAACATTCAGAGAACCAGCTCTGTTTAATTTTAGGATTGACTGATGCACAGAAAGTCAAACCCTACATTTTCTGAACTCTATATTTTCCTGTCTTTATGGTGAAGGCACATTTCTATAATAAGCTGTTTTTTTAATTATTATTTTTTTCTTTCTGCTAAATTATTATTTTTATTTTAGTGTACGTTAGGCTTTATGGTCATTTTTGTTGTATCGTCTTATACAATTTCTTGATTCATCGTCTAAATATAAGAAGCAGCAGAGCGACGTGTTTGAGGGAATCACTCGTGACCTCACGTGTCCTACTGACCTCCATCTCCTGCTGACCTCAGGACTGCGGCCATGTTGTTTTGATGGAGCGGGACGACGGAGGAGGCCGGGGGGGGCAGATGGAGACAGCTGGGAACAGCCTCCTCCCCCCGCTGCCGACGGAGGAGCTGACGGCCCGGCTCGCCACAAATCACCAACTATTTACAAGCTCTCCAAAATAAACCAGAAAATAACTTCCCCGAAGTCGGGAACGGCGGGACAAACCGTCCTCTCAAGTGTCCGCAGCGGGGGGAAAACAAAGAGCGTGTTTACTGGGAGGACAAACACAGACAGACGCGGTCTCGGCGCTAAACAAAGACTCGCAGACGGAGACGATCACGGCCGTGACACCGAGGATGCAGCTCCTCATCAGCGTCTGGAAACTTTCTCCTCGGCTCGGAACTGAAAATTAAATTAAAATTAAAGTCCTGCGACCTGCGTCGGGATGAACTTTTGACATCGTCCCTGCTGGTTAGAGTCAAACTTTAACCCCGACGCACTCAGACGAAGCTCATTATTAATCTATTCACTTTTTGAACCACTTCTTATTTATCAATAAGTCACTGGAGCATTGTTTTGTTTTTTAGGATTTACACTATTTTGTTCACAATCACAGGGAACATAATGAATGCCACATTTTTAAGATAAGATAAGACTTTATTGAACCCACAACGGGGAAATTTGTCTGTTACTGTAGCGTGCAGAATAAAGAAAAAGAAAATAAAAGCTATAAAAAATAAAAATACACAACACTATGTACAAAATTCGTAGAATTTGTTGATGATCAGCATACACAGTATGCATTATGGACATAAGAATGGAGAAAAAATACTAATAAATAGCAAGAAAAGAGTATGCATAAGCAAAGCACATGTACATGTACATACATGCACATACATACCTACATACATACACATTTACATAATTGCATATATATACGTACATACACACATGTACACATACATAGCTAATGCATACTTAAGGTGCAGGGTGTGTGTGTAGAGAAAAGTGACGCGTGGGTAAGGTGGTTTTATACGTATGCACTTCATGCACATATTTGAAAAAAGAGGAGATTTGATGTTTCACGAGACCATGCAAGGCTCCTTAACTTATATCAAAATATATTTATTTAAACTATAATGTACAGTTTTTTAAGTATGTCGTGTCGCGTGTGAGATGGAAAAAACTAAAACTAGCAGAACAGAGCGCGGGCTGCAGCATTTATAGCTGAGCCGCCAGGTGCCAGACGTTCCTCCTCACCCCAACAAACCCAAAACCACACAGACAATAGTCCTGGTCCTGCCGGGTCACAGCAGTGCTCATAGGAAGCGGTTCCATTTTTATGTCATTTTTCTTTTTCATCTTATTTACCCGTGCTCTCATATTATTCATACCCTGCTGATTGCTGTCTACCTGGAGGAACAACTCATGTTCCCAGAATCCACCACAGCAACCACAGAGGGACCCGGGCCAACGAGGGCTGGGAGCGGGGTCGGCAGGGGTCAGCAGGGGTCGGCAGCCCCCCCCCGCCAGGTGGGCTCCACATCTCTGCAGCTTGTATGATGAGCTGCGCTTATGTAAGACGGTGTGTGTCTGCAAAAGGAAGTGTGTTACGCTACTGTTCAGCTCCTGCAGGACCCACATGCTTCCTGTGGCCGACCGTGCCACGGGAGGTGTGTGTATGTGTGGGGGGGTGGGGGCGGTGCGTCTGTGGTTCCCATCATCCTCGGCTTTGATCAGCCCACCCCCACCCTGGATCCGGGGCTTCCAGCAGGTCTGGCTGTTACACCAGCGTGCAGCCGCGGCCCACCGCAGCTTAAATAACAGCGGCGGCTCGGATCTGAGGTCAGATCTAATCTCTGGGCCCATCTGCCTGCTGCTTCACGCACAACAACCAAACACTGGCTTCATTTCATCCGAATCTCTGTCCTGCTGCAAGTTATTAATACCCCTATGCTGCGTGCGCGTGTGTGTGCGTGCATGTGTGTGTGTGTGTGAGGCGGTTGGCCGTTACTCGTTGGGAAAGTGTTTTACCGCTTGCAGCATCTTCCTCTGGGTGGAGAAGAAGAAGAAGAAGACAAAGAGTAAGAAGAAGAAGAAGAAGAAGAAGAAGAAAGGCAACGGCGAGTGTTGGCCAACACACCGACAGCTTCTGTCTTCGTTTCAGACGTCTGAGCCGTCGGCTTTAGCCCCGCCCCCTCCGCAGAGGTGACAGCGGAGGTGGGAGGGGCCACGAGGTGGGAGCTCTGTTGTCATGGACGCACGGATGGAGCTGCAGGTGTGTGTGTGTGTGTGTGTGTGTGTGTGTGTGTGTGTGTGTGTGTGTCAAATTCTGCTAAATGAAAGTCACGTAAAGTAGACATTGACCAACCAACAGCTCCCATAACTTTATAACGCCGGAGTTTCACCGGACGATAGATTTATGCTTCCGATCAACATTTGCTTTTTTCCTCGACTCCTGTGTCCCTACCATGGAGGTCATAAAATAAAGCAGCAGGATGTGTGTGAAGGCTTTTGTCTGTTTAATATGATCCGACGGACAGCTGTTGATCATCCTCATACAGAACGTCATCTTTTCCCCTTCGGATTGAGTCAGTAGTCGCTTCGGAAATCTCTCATTTATTCCCTCACACATGCTAAAAAAAAAACAACAAATCTTCTTTGACAGATCTTTTTAAGAACTGTCGAAAATATATTGATATTTAAAGAAAGGTTTGTGGTTTGTGGTTCGCTTTGTCTTATTACAGTATCTGCATGTTTTGTAACAGTGTTTTTATAAAAGTGCTACACACACACACACACACACACACACACGCTGTCTCCTTCTCGTTGTTATTATAAGTGTAATTATACGACGTAAAAGTCAGATGGTGATTTTCTGTTTGACTGTCACTGCTCCTTTAACAGGAAAATATTTCGTCCTTGCAGAAAAGTTCACGGTGAAAAACATCTATTGTTCTCACACACACACACACACACACACACCAACACACTGATCCCTGCAAAGTACAGTATGAACACACACACACACACACACACACACACACACACACTCTCTCTCTCACACACTTCCTCATTTCAGTGTCACAATGATTTATTTACCTTCGTCAGACTGTCCTGCAGGACGACTTCAGTACTCAATTAACCCCCTTTGTGGTGTGTGTGTGTGTGTGTGTGTGTGTGTTGCCTCTTTACGACCTCTGACCTTTCTCTTTAGTTTTCTTTGACACATTTATGCCATTCATCCTTTATCTAGACAATCAGCAACAACAGCAACTATTGAGCAAACAAAAAAAAACAAGAAAAAGCTAAATAAGCTGAAAATAAAAAACTAAAAATAAGAGAGACCAAGAAGAGAGGATTAACAATATGGACGTCATCCAATGGATTGTTATGTAAAGACGCTTTAAGAAATAATAAATAGGATTAATAAATAGGAGCTGTGTCTCATTCACTGTGATTATGATAAAGGCTGAATTTATTTAAAATGATCAGAACATGACGTCAGGATTAAAATTCACAGGTTCATGAATCATATATGATGATGGAACAGATTCTACACATACCACATGTCTGCACACACACACACACACACACACACACACACACACACACACACACACACACACACACACACACACAGTGTTTTTGTGGTTCTCTGTTATCTTACACACTCATATTGTGTGTTCAGTCTTGTTTGAGCTGAGCCAATGATTGGCCAGGAATGTGTGTGTGTGTGTGTGTGTGTGTGTGTGTGTGTGTGTGTGTGTGTGTGTGTGTGTGTGTGTGTGTGCATGCACGCTATATTCTTTAATTTTTTAAATCAATAGAATAAACATCCATGTTTCTCTCTGTTTCCCACGCTCACCAATAAACACTTAATGAGCAGTAAACTCCTCACATCATGTTTTTATGTGTTAATGGTTCATGTCGGACGAGTCTCGCTCTGTCTTACGTGACAGGACCTGAATGTTGTTTCTCTTGTTTTTTTGGATTCGACTCTTTGCGGCTTTATTTTTCGTCCGTCACCGTGTCGGCTGGAACTCGTCCGTCGATCGACTTGACGTCTGCAGTTCAGTGACTGTCTGTTTCTGTTCATCAGACCTGGTTTCTTCTCGTCTGCCTCTTCCTCCTCCTTTTTCAGCAGGTGGACGCTGTCCGTCCTCCTCTTCCTCCTCTTCCTCTTCCTCCTCCTGTTCACCCCCCCCTCCCCCTCCTCTCTACAGGTGGGCGGTGCAGGTTGAGGATTTAAGTGGAGAGATTAAAGTTTTCTTCATTTCTTTATTGAGGTTAAACTCCGTCTGAGCCGCATGATTCATCATGACTTCACTGTGTGTGTGTGTGTGTGTGTGTGTGTGTGTGTGTGTGTGTGTGTGTTCTAAACCTTCTGCAGTAAATGTGCTTATTGTTGTTCATTGTCCAAGCTTATTTCTTATATATATATATTTTAATTTAGATCAGATTTACATTTATTGTCACTGAACAAGAATAGGAACTTACGGAGCTGAGGTTCAGCTTCACTGTCTCCTCAGATGAGCAATTTGGGCAATTAAAGTGCTGACGTGCAGGATATAAGTGACTTAATGTGCAGCTTACAAGATAAAACAAAAGATACACGATGCATTCATACGAGGTGATGTCGGTAGTTCAATAAGTTTGTGGGTGAAACTCATCATCATCATCATCAATCATCCTGTCAGAGATTTTATTGTTTTCTGTCGGCATCTGGTTGCTATTTGGACATGTGAGGTTTGACGTTAAAATCCGTGTTCGTCGCAGTTATTACGGGATAAAGGTGGTGAGGTAACACAAATTAAACATGTCAACATGCATAGTTCAGTTGGTGCTGCGTTCATGTTCCTACTAACAATGGATCTCAGAGGCTTCACGTGTCGTGAATCTGTTATCACTTCTCTATCAGCTTAGTTCATTTAGTTCAAATTAAAATGAATGTAGAGGAAAATCTATATCTATATCCTGGCAAATCTAAATCTATCCTCCCCTTTCTTCTGTGAAAACTGTGCATTATATAGTCTGTATCACATTAAATAAATATAATCAAATATTCTATATTTAATTGAAACACAATGATAGTTTTCATTCAGCCACACGCACTAATCTCATGTTTACTTTCCTGCAAATTTAAATGCAAATAATAATTTCGATTAATTAAGTTGTGTTTGACATCACTTTCCAGTTTTTTCCTCTTGTCTTTTTCTTTATGCATGTCCTAAAGGATATAATTGCTTCATTTTTGCTCCTAAAGCACCAGCAGAATTGGTCTTGTGAAGGGGATTAAAGTGTGATGCTGCAGAATCTATGGAAATGTCTCCATTATCCTTCATTTACATAGTGGCTCTATGCGGGGGCTTCCCCGTGCATTCATGGTACAGTTTTTTCAGTGTCTCCGCCCCTGAGAAACTGCAGCAAACTGGTGTTTTTTAAAATTTTTAACAGGATTTTTGACGTTTAATGATGTAGCACAACGCGGCCATGTTGTTGTCATGCCTGCATACAATCTAATCAATCAAATCTGCTCATCATTCATTAGTTTGGGGAAGTTCTGCTTGTTTTTTCGAGAGACAACAAAATACTTATAACGATGACGGCGCAAAAAAAACAACTAGTAATTCTAATGATGAAGTTTATTCAAACAACACATTTCATACCACCTGCAGTACGATCGATCTAATCCGCTCATCAGTCCATCAGTTTGGGGAAGTTTTTTTTTTTTGAGAAACGACAAAAAAATACTTATAACGATGACGACGCGAGAAAAACACTGTCGAATAATGCAAAACACAAATAAACTTTATTCATGCCAGAAATTGCGACATTAGAAGCACAAGCCGCAGCCCCCACGACCTGGTGTATCAGCATGGGCGGACAGAAAGTAGTACACCCTTCACTTTTACACATATTTAATTATATATTTTAACGGAATAACGCTGAATGAATAACACACCAGTGTAAATGTATTGCTCCTTCACAACACTCAGCCATATACTCAATATATGAGTGGAAATGTCCCATACTGGTGCAGCACAGTGGCCCAGACCATCAGGTGGTTTAACAGGAACAGGTTCCGTTCATTGGTCGACCAATAAAGATGAGAGCAGACGCTCTGCAAAGTTTGCTCAAGACAAGCAGAATAAGGACGTAGAAGAATGTCCTGTAGACTGATGAGACCACGGTCCACTTATTTTTTGGCTGCAACCAGGTGAAGATGACAGGAACAAGTGTGTGTAGCCTATAGCAAGCATGGAGCATGGAGCATGAAGCATGGAGCATGAAGCATGGAGCATGGTGGGTGGAGGCTCAGCTACCAGCATTGGGGAACTAACAGATATAACGTATATACATATACTGTGATATACTGAATAAACCGGGCCCAGAGCAGTAGCCCAACACGATAATGACCCCAAACACAGCACCTTGCTAAAGAGTCTGAGGTTAAAGGCGATGGACTGACAAACATATCTGCAAGAACTACAATCCTATTGAACGTCCTAAAACAGAAGCACAAGATTCCAAATATCTTCCAGCTCTGCAATGGTGCAGACGAGGATGCGATTCCAGTGGCAACCTGTGGTGAACTCCATGTCCAAGGGAGTTAAGGCAGTACTGGGACTTAATGGTTTCCTCCCAATATATTTACACACTTTACGAGACAATAATTATTTTATTTTGAGAGAACAATACATTTACAGTCATAGAAGCTGTCGTTTCTTCAGTGTTGTCTCATCAGAAGATGCAATGAAATAATTGAGAAATGTGAGGGTGAGACACTGTATCTGTGAAGTGGTAGGTCAAAGGTCAAAGGTCAGAGGTCAGTGGACGCAGCTTCAGATCTTCAATCCAGTGCTCAGGGTTCACGGTAGTGAAAGATGTTGGTTTGACTTGAGTACTGAAACAACCTTATTTTCTTTTTCTGTATTAAACAGTGAACCAAACCACATGTTTCTCTTAGCCTAACTGGGCCGTAACCACAGAGATGTCACGTCATAAAACATCATTATTTTCCCGCAGTGATGTGTAAAAGTGTTTGAAGCTGCAGACGCAGAATCCCACTGATCAGGGGCGTCGCATCAGAAAACACTCGTGTCGTGGAATTCACGGCAAAAAAACCAACAGATTGATTTGATGAATATGGATTTCCCCCTAAGCCTTGAGGTTTTCCACTACCCTGGATCACTTCTTTTTTTTTTTAAACAAAGATTGTCAAATTTTATTAAAAGTACTGTTGTACCGTTAAACTAAGAGAAGCTAGTAAGTCGTAGTGATCACAGAAACATGCTGACCAGAAACAGGTGTGAGCTGAAGTATGAATATGAGTCAATGGAAGACCTGCGCCCAGATTCCACCGCATGTGGATCTGGTCTGGAAACGGCGCCGGATCGGATCTGGCTTCCGTCCACCCTCAAACCGGGTCCGACTACGTGCTGAAAAGACTTAGCCTGGCTCGGGCCTGTAGTGGGAGCCATCAGAATGAATGGACTCATGTGTAACTGCAGGCTATTCTTTGACCTAACAACTAGCTCAACGTCCTCTTGCACCTTCTAAGGATTTTTTATTCTTCATAATTAATGTGTTATTCCCACAGACACATCTGGCAACATCTTCTTTACCTCAAATCTCAGGATATGTTGCACGTTTTATCTTATTCTACCATTAAATTTCATCTTATTTCATTTTATTCTCTCTCCTAACTGAGAAGTGTGTGAATGCCTTGTGCATATTTGTGTCTTTATGTAAGATACTCGGTCACCTTCATTTCCCTCTGGGGATCAATAAAGTTTCTCTACTACTCGAGATGTTTGCGAGCCAGATGTTTCTGTATATTTTTACCACATCAAGGAGCATCTCATCCATGGTGACATGGGGGTAAATAATACCTTTGAAATATATGACCTGTAAGTATAAGACATGCACTTACCCATGTGTGGAGGACTATAATATTGCTGCCCAGCTCAGACCAATGGGACCAGGACTGCTCTTAAGGTGTGGTTTAACACCTGTAAAAAACTCCAACTTGACGTATGACTCAGAATTTATACCATACCACTTCTAGACATCCACCGATACAAGTCACCCTGCACACAGGGTCTGTCTGTTCAGCCTCCTGCCCTCTGGAAAGCCAGGGACCAGGCTGCAGCCAGAAGGAACACCAGGCTGGCAGACATTGCACACACTTGCTGCTGCTATATTTATACATATATTGTTATTGCACTAGCCATTACATTACAACTACTACCTCATAAGCACACAGCTGGGACAATCAGTACTGTCTTGTTTTGTCTTGTTGAATTTGTCTTTCCATACCCTGCTACTCATGTCTTGTCCTGTTTTTTCATTCCTAGTTTAGCAATACCAGGCAAAAGTAGCCCTAAGCTACTGCACTTTACCATTGTTAATAATCTAGTTTAGGATTGTCTCGTCTTGCACACCTGCACTTTAATGTTGTACATGTAAAACGCATAGGATAGTGAAAAACGCAATTCCGATTCCTTTGTATGTCAAGTACATGTGAAGAAATTGACAATAAAATTGACTTTGACTTTGACTTTGAGACATGATGGTATCACCGCCTACTGCACTATAACCGACAAAGATGGCCGACAGTCTTTTGACCATGTCTGTAAGTTATATAGACCTGCTGGGAAGAGACGATATGTTGAGGTATTTCCAGGTCAGAGACCACTACAATAAGGAAATCTAACTAACAAGCCAATCTGATCGGCATATTTACTGACGCGTATAAGGTTAAAAACAGTAAACATCTAATCTGGCAAATTTACAAAAAAACTACAAAATGCCCAGAACCATTCTACAATCCAGGTTTAGCAGAAATTGGCCTATTTGTTGGGGCAAGTCCAGAGCATGGAGTTGGTGGTCTGAGTTCTGTTGGAAGAACATAATCACATTTGTTGTCACTCCTGGGACAGGATAAACGCTGGAGACAACGTGGCCAGACAATGGCGGACCACTTCCATATACTCTGGCCTTGCCTACTTATCCAACCAAGAAACCCAGTCAATCTTTGGTTTAAAAGTTGTTCTTTCTTTCATCACATTGTACCTGGGAAAAGTCCCAGTTGGATTTTAAGGCTCAGGACGATTTTCTCTACAAAGGGCTTTTGGCTGCAAGCAACGAGGCCATTACATGGAAGTGGCTGCAGACAAATGTGCCATCAAAGAACGACTGGATCACCACTGTCAACGAGATACAGTGCATGGAAAAATATAGAAGCTGCTGGTGGAAGAACAAGCATTTATTATAACATAGAAGAGGTTTATGTCTGGTCAGGACAATATAATATATCCTATATACTTGAAGGACTGTTTTTGGTAAATGGTTCTTTAACTGACTGTCAGACTATGTCAGAATGTCACACTACAGCAATGTTAATTACAAGAAAAGGAATTTATGCTCTTAAATATGTCTACTGTTGTCTAGTCCTTGCACTTTAATGTCTATATGTCCTATTGTCACTTTACTCTACACACACATCCTGCACCTTAAGTATGCATTAGCTATGTATGTGTACATGTGTGTATGTGTATGTATGTAGGTATGTACGTGCATGTATGTATGTATATATGCTTTGCTTATGCATACTTTTTTCTTGCTATTTATTAGTATTTTTTCTCCATTCTTATGTCCATAATGCATACTGTGTATGCGGATCAACAAATTCTACAAATTTTGTACATAGTGTTGTGTATTTTATTTTTTTTATAGCTTTTATTTTCTTCAGCTTTTATTTTCTTTTTCTTTACTCTACACTGCAGTACCAAGCAAATATCCCCATATCTTATCTTATCTTATTGTCTGTGTCTGCATGAGAAAAAGCAAGAAACGTAATTTTAAATTCTCTGTATGTGAAGGAAATCGACAATAAAGCCGACTTAAACTTGAAACGTGAAACAAAGATCTGCTCCTCCTCCTCCAGACAGATACAACGTGACTTAAAACAGACACCAGCTTTCATTTTATTTATGAGAAAGCCAAATTAAAAAAAAAAGTGCCGGGTACAGTAGTAGTAGTAGTAGGTCAAAGGTCAAACAGGGAATTCTGGGACTTTTGAGAGAGACGATCTGCACCCGTTCCTGCTCCACTCAGCAGCAGGGTTCTGTTTTCCTCAGTTCTGTGTTGCTGTTTGCCTTCAGGAATGTGTCACCTCGGGCTCGCCGAGCTGCTTTTGTTTCCTCGCCGCAGATCGTATCGCGTGGACCCAACAATGCTGCAGGGCAGGATCGGCTGCAGCCGCACGGACCAGGAGATGAATACAGAGGAAACGGAGGGCTGGGGACGCACAAACCGAGCCAATCCAGTCCAACTGCATTTCTAACACCCAACATTTAGAGGTCAGGAACGCTCTCACACACACACACACACACACACACACACAATAAACTGCAATGAGAAACAAAGCAGCGACTGTTCTGTGTCTTTCTGATATGAACCTTCAATAACCTGCAAATCTCTCATCCTCTAATCATACATCTAAATAATTTCAGGATCAGAAACGCTGGACAGGTTATTAATCAAAGACTCACTTATTGGTATTGATTTTTATTCTTTATTTTTGGTGTATATTTGATTGTTTTTTTTTAATCTTGCTGTCATTCGTTATCTCTGTAGATGGAACTAAACTAAATAATCAACTTACATTATTTGCAGCCCTGAGTTTATGAGTTGTGACTTTACTGAGATGCTGAGGTAGTTTTATTCATCGTGCAAATTTATGCATCTTTTTTTTTAAATAAATGTTGTAGTCATCGCCAAATACACTTGAAGAACCACAAGATATAAATACATCATTTTATTTCAAATTCATGTGGGGGAAATGCACAGATAACACGAAACCTTTATCGTGAGAAAAGAACAAGCTTTATAATTAAAATAGTACTTGTTTTTTTTTTATTGTCTTGTATGCTGTTACATACAAAAGCTTTAGTTTAGGTAAATAACCCAAACTGACACTAAAGGTCACAACATTAACACGAGGCTGTTTTATTGCCTCAGTATAGAGTGTGTGTGTGTGTGTGTGTGTGTGTCCGTCACGAACTGGTGCGGCGGTCATGTGGTCACGTTGTGTTACGCCCGGACACCATCAGCATGATTCATGACTGTGACTCTGCTGCTTTTTCAGAGTTTTTGGCAGCGTCACAGCCGCCGACGGCGAGGAGGAACGAGGAGCGAGAAACGAGCAGAGAAGATCCAATAAAACCAAGCCTGCCCCGGAGACGCGAAAGCAGAGCTAAAACTATAGAACACGACAGACAGACGACTGGTTATTAGGTTTTAAATGCAATTAAACAGCAAATACAATGTGCCTGAAGCTGTGCTATAGAAAATGGATGGGGTTCCTATTTGGATGCAATAGAGTAACCTGTTTATTATTTTTTTTATTTAAGTGTTTCTATTATTTTTCACTTCTTTCCTCTCCCTCTTGCTCTTTCCTTTATTAATCTGACATTCAGTGATGTACAAATGCTTAAATAACTTCACTCACTCTTTTATAGAGTATATGTGGATGTTTTTCGTGCATTTTTGATTTTGCATTTATATGTAGTTGTGGAAAAAAAATCTATAAAATATGGCCACATAGAGCAGGTGCATTTTTTTATCGTATCGTGTTCGGATCCAAAGCTCCGTCGTCGTCCAACAACCGTTAAAAACACGTCGGTGAGTCACGCCGTGACGTCTTCCTTCATTACGGAGCGTTTGGTTAAGTTTCGGCTCCAGAGACTCGTAACAAGAGGTCACGTCTTTTTCAGGTTGAAGAGGTTCTGCTTAAAGCTTCACAGAAAAAGAGTCTGAACGTCCTCCCTTTTCTTTTTGTCCTAGCAGAGGAAAAGAGAAGGAGGATGAGGAGGAGGAAGGAGGGAGGAGGTTGTGATTGGACAGGAAAGCGATCGCCTCGGTCCAAAGAAAAGAAACTTTAGCCTCGCTCTCTCTGCTCTCCTTCAGCGGGAGAAATGTAATTATTATTCTATCATGACTGAAATGCAGTCACAGGTCCAACAAGGGAGGAAGGAAAAAGAAGAAGAAGACGAGCAGGAGGAGGAGGAGGAGGAGGACAATTACAAGGATTTGTAATAAACTTGAAGTGCACTCATAGTCCAAAATATAATATTTATCAAAAAAACAATGCAAAAGGAAATTATAGCATGATAACTGTTGATTCTTTCCCTTGAATCCGAGGCGTGTGCAGCTTTCCCCTGCGTCCCCGCAGAGACACAGAAATGCATCGGCGTGTGAAAAGTGAAAAAGGGAAAAGTGATACCGAAGAAGCTCTAATCGGCTCCGTGCTCCTGCGTGGACGTCGGGCAGCAGCGGGAGTTTAGAAGCCCCCCCCCCTCCCCCCCCCCGGCCTCCGGCCCCCGGCAGCTGTCGACCTTTGACCCCGAGTCAGGAGAGCCGCGGAAATATAACGTAAAATCAAAATATCACGCGATCGCTGTCGATATTAACGGGGTCTCCGGTATGTGTAAATGTTTCACAGTTTTTCCTGGAACACCAGAGACCTGAATACGGCCCCCCACTACACTGAAAACCCGGCCGAACACGAGCCGTTTGGAAACGGCTCCCGTTGTGATGTCACAACAGGAGTGGGAGATTAATAGTAAATTAATAGTCCGTGTTTGTACTCGACTTCTGTTTCTCAGGCCGAACCGGGCTCTCTGAGGGGGGGTGGGGGGGTTTCTGACAGCGGGGGGGTCTGATTATAACAGAGTGTGTGTTTCAGTAGGAAGGGGAGGGGTAATAAAAGAGTGGAGAGGACACACTGTGTTGATGCCACAGGTCTAACTAGGTGATTTTATACCATAAAAAAGCCTGATCTCATCTCAGTCTACACTGAGATGAGGTCTGAGAACCATCTGTCCATTAGTTCTTATCGTATGCGTCGTCGTTTATGATGATTTATTTTTTGGGCTACGAATGTCTATAAATGTGTAGCTTATATCTCAAATCTTATCAAACAAGGTCTAAATTACTTGGAACCCCTTTCTAAAATACCTTCTGCTGCCATGTTGGATCCAAAGTTATCAGCAAACTTCCTGTTTTGTCATCGTCTTCCTGTTCTGTGATTGGTTCCCTCGCTGAGGTCCAGATTGAATCGCAGAGTGAATGAATGAACAGTAATTAGCTATAGTTACTTCACCCAAATATAACTAGAGTTAGCATTGAGTTACTCCACTATAAAAGTAGAAGGGAACTGTTGCGTCATTTTTTCAACATTACAAACGTACTGGGATTTTCTGAAGGTCTGTGAACGCGTCTTGAAGTCGACGCTGCAGTGAGTAAAGTTTGCTGTATTGGCGTTAAGGTCAAGGCCACAGTTTTAGCCTGTGTTCACATGAGGCATAAAGATGCAGCTAAACCGGCTAAAAACTCAGAAAAAGTAGTAATGGCGTTTATTTTATCAGCTTTATTTTCATCACTGGCAATAAAGGATGGGTATATTCTGGCTGGAAAATTTGTATTAATACACCATAAAAAAATAAATCCCAAACTTTGCAAATCTTTACTGAACTTTAATGAAAACTATGTAACATGACTGTTGTGTCGTATCTCCCTTTTTATTCCAAAATAAATTTTTGGTATTTTACAACTGTTTATTTTCCGGCTTCCTACCAGAGTCCAAACACATGTTTGGGTTAGTTTTGCCCGTAAGTACGAGTGTGTGTGTGTGAGTGTGTGTGTCCCATGCTAGACTAGTGACCAGAGTCAGGAATAAACAGATATATATCATGGATTTTCACCCGACAAGATTGCATTTCTATTGTTTTTAGGCCCCAGCTGATTTTTCGTAGCTCGTGACAATTAGCACACGACCTTCTGGGCGAACCTCAGCTTAACTTTCCACAGAATGCCGTCACCAGCTTCCTGTCGGCAGCCCTCATTCCCTTTGTGTCTGGTGCGTCGGTTCATCCGATCCGCACACACGACAGCCACCGTAGACGTGAACGAACGAGGCCCGATCACAATCCCGACCCAAAACAGAACGCCTTTCTTGTGGTTTGTTACCCAGACGGAGACTGTGCGCTAAGTGATCATTTCACGTGTAAATATAGAGCCGACCGCAGCACATCCGTACCCTTTAAATTATGTGTTATTTGGCCAGATGACATCGCCGGTATAAAAAATCTGAATTTTGGAGCCTGGAGCCTGGAGATGGCCTGGTGGTTGCAGCTCCAGGTCCTAATAGGTCATGTTTCATCACTTTCACAATATTAAAGTATATATATATAAAACAGTTTATGAGCTCGAATTGATCAAATTGCTTATGACGCAATCAATATGCTAATTAGGACATGATGTCATCTATCGAGAGCATTATCAGCGTTTTCCAATAAAAGTAGAGTTGGACAAAATATCAGAAGGACTTGTTCATATTAACGTGTTTCTGAGAAAATAAAGGACAGCTGAACGTTTTCTTTTTGAAGATCAACTCTTGCGAAAATAGTGAGGAGATTTTTTTCCATCCAATATGTTTCTACAGTTGCAGAATTAAAAAAAAAAAAAAGTGAAGACAGCATGATGAAGCACCGAGTGCAGAGTGAATGCAGATATAGGCACACTGAGAATAAATTATATATATATATATAATTCAAAAAAGAAAGAAATAGCATGAGGAGAAAAGGCCTTTAAGGTTTCAGTCTCCTATTTTTTTAATTCTGATTTCACCTGTACAGAATACATTTTTTCTCTTAAGCACCTTCATCACTTTCTTGTCTTCTCATTAACCCATAAGAACCCAGACCCATTTATCCTTAAAGGATAATTATGTGGGTTATACCATAGACCAAGTTTTCAGAATAATAGTTTTATTCCCAAAGATCTGTATTTCGACACATGTAATATTGGGCATTAGTGGTAAACACACACACACACACGGTCACGGTGCTGACTGAGGGAACAAGCCTTTTTTTCTATTCATTCAGTAGATACCAAAATGTTTTGACTTAGTATTACAAGGTTCTATCTGGGAGACATATTTCCCTATTACAGGAAAGAATAGCACTATAGAATAACTGGTATTTCTGCTATATGTCAGTTTGGGGAAATGTGGGGGTCGGTCTTCATTTTTTACTTAAGTGACACCAAAATAAAAAAAGAAGGAAGAAATCCAGAAAAAAGTGATATATATCAGGATGATTAGTAAATGTCACTTTGGGACTTAATGAGTTAAGTTCAGACATAAAACCTCATAATGAAGAGTCTGGGGGAACCAACGTTCTTGTTACACTGTCACTGTGGGTTCTTATGGGTTAAATAAGTATTTTCTTATTAAGAAATTGAATATCACAAATAAGCCAGAATTATTAAGGCAATCAGCATGAAAAGTTGGTTCTTAATTGTTTTTTTTTCCACTGCTTGTTCCCAGCAGAGTCTGCTGTTGATTCTCAGGGATCCGGCCTCATGCTTCCAGTGTGCAGCAGGTCAAAGGTCAAACACACCTGCAGAGGTAAAGGTGAGGTCTGAGTTAAAGGTTGTTTGTTTCTGTCAATGTTTGATCCGCTCATTGCAGTTTTAGAGACGATCCGCAATCTGGACGGTTCAAGCGGAGGACCCTTAATCGCAGGATTAAATGTCACAGCCCAACCCCTGTGTGAACTCACACCAATTCAGTTTAAGAATAAAAAACTCAAACACACACAAAAGGTGATCGAATATGATGTCGCCGACTCTCCGCAGTGGAAGAAGAAGAAGAAGTGAAACAACAAAAACACTGACGTCTGGTGCTCGGTTTCATTTGGCCCAGAGTGAACTTTCCTTCCAGTGTTCCAACCGTCTTCTTTCTATTAGCTTTGCTCTAAACACAAACAGGACAAGCAAAGAGGAGTTTGTTTTTCCCTCGTAGTCGTGCTCACTCTTTCATATCCTGTAATTGTCCTCCTTCACTTTTTACCGTTTCGGTTATAGTCGCTCTCTTAAAGTCTCTCTAAACATCTTCTGAATGTTTATATGTTCAACTGAGTCACCTTCAGTAATGACCAGGCTGGGATTTGAGGGCCACTGTTTGCCCTGGTTTTTGTCTCCCAGGCTAAACGCAGGCTGCTACCTGCAGACACAGCTCAGGGCTGACAATTAAAATAGCTTCTTTTTTTCCTCCTTTTACAATACTCTTTTGAAAAAGATGCTAGAATTCATCACCGTTAAAATGTAAAATACTAAAACACGGTAGTTGGAATAGTCTTTATTAGCTTAAACCAGTCTGACCATTGTGGGGAATTTTTTTTTAAATGGTTGTGCATGAATTCCTGGTTCCTGAAATACCCAGACCAGTTCGCCTAAAAACCATGCCATGCTCAAAGTCACTTAAATCACCTTTCTTCCCCTATTCTGATGCTTTGTGACATCACTAAATGCATTGAGTTGCTGCCACGTGATTGGCTGATTAGAAACATGTGAGCAGTTGGGCAGGTTAACCTAATAATGCAGCGTAGTGGGTGTGAATACATGTGGCATCGCCACTATTTTAATGAGAAGATAATCATTTGGAAAGCAAATAAAACATTTTTTTCTACAAATATGTAGAATTTTAGACATTTTTCTGCTAAACATCTACTCTAATAGTTTTGCAGTAGCTGTAAAAAATAACTTCTTAACAACTCCTCTCTACACAACAATGAAGGAGGTTATTGAAAGCAAAAAAAAAGTAGTTTCTTTGATCGATTCAATATCTCTATTGAAGTGTGTGTCCCGTTGTGGGACATGTTTGTTTTGTTTATACGACACAATTCGGCTTTGGTTTCAGCACTGTCAAGTGTCAAGATTTAGAAAATCATAAATCCTACTGCTAATTTTCTGTGTGTAATGTGATGTACTGTGTGATGAGATTCCCTGGAAAGGCCTCGGCGTGAAGCTGCATGATCATGTCACTCAGCACACACACACTCACACACACACACACACACACACACACACTATGATATTACAGCGTGATAAAAGCTCACAGCAACCCGGCGTTCGTTTGAAGGCGGTTTGTGATCTGAGGGCCTCGTCTCCGCTTTCGTGTCCTTTCGGCATCGCTGAGAGTCAACAGTCAACAGCTCCTTCCTCGCTGCCTGTTTGTCTCACTGGGCAGGTTCGCGTGAACGCCATGGCGTGTTTTCCCGGCTTCATACCCACAGAAGAAAAAAAAAAAAAAAAAAAAAAAAGTTGCACAAAAGGGCTGTGCAGAAACACTCAGCGACGCCCGCCTGAGCATGACGCTGGAAACTGATATTCCGACGTCAAAGAAAACAAGCAAACATTTCCAGTGAATTAGCCAGATGTAAAACGGGAAAACATGTGCTTTTAAAAGGAGGACGTATTCTGTTTTTCAGGGGTTTTTCCTGTCATTTGTATCCTGCTCTTGAACATACTCAAAAGTTCAGGAACTTCAGGTGAACATTAATGTTGCAGCAAGTCAAAAGACACAGGTTTACACATATACATATATACACACACACACACACACACACACACACACACACGCACATGCACACACACACACACACGCACATACACACACGCACATACACACACACACACGCACATACACACACACACACACACACACACATATATACATAGATATACACCCACACACACACGCATATATACACACACACACACACACACACACACACACACACACGCATACACACACACACACGCACATACATGCACAAACACACACACGCACATATACACACACACATACGCACAAACACACACACACACGCACATATACACACACACACGCACATATACACACACACATAGATGCACACACACACACACACACATATATATACACACATATGTGTGTATATATATATATATATACACACACACACATATATACACACACACACACACACACACACATATATGATTGTATTATTTCTATATATATGTGTGTGTGTATATATACAGAAATAATACAATCATAATTGCAATAAAACTATAAAACAATAAAACAGGACAAAGTGAAATATATACTATATATAGTGAAATATAGGATGCAGACAGTTTTAAAGTGAAGTAATACAATAATAATATGAGTCTTGCACTACTTGATTTTTAATTAACAGAATAATATTTCAGGTCATCGAGGATAATAAATACACGCCACTAAAAGGTCGTCCTCACTGATCGTTCCTCTTGTCCGTGCTGACTATTAAAAAGATCTTTCAACATGCTTTAAATCTGAGTGAGAGAGGCCAAAATCCACAGCGTCCCCAGACGTTCGTTTTAAATTAGATGTGAAGCTTATATGAGGCTTCAGCAGCCAGAGTGAGTCGTATCGAGTGGAGATCTGCCATATCTGCAGTCTTTTTAGCATCGAATTCCTCCAGACAGTGTTTCCCTCCTGAGTTGCAGTCGAAGCAACAAAAAGACGGACTTTAGTGGTAAAAAATTAAAAATAAAATAGTGGAATGTTGAAAGATATCTACTGGATTTGACTTATTTAAAACCTCACAATAGCTGTGAATAAACTAAAATACACCTTTTGCAGATGCCTTAAGACACTACATTGTAGGTCTGCTATAAAGGCTTTTCAGTTTTATCTAAACCGAAATATCAATTATTAAACCCCCTAGATTTTAGGTGGCACCCCAATTAGATATATTAGTAATGATAGCTATTTTATTGCCTTTATAGTAAAATGCTAATCAGCATAATTAAAAGACTCAGTAAACAGCAGTCAAATATATACATTAGTTGTGCTTCAACATGATGTACACTGTTTAACACTATAAAAGCACTTTAGAGCTAAGCTTACAACTATAATATATAAATGAGGTAAATGAATATCATTTTAATTAATTAACCGTTTCATGCTGAGAAAACGTGAACGAAATGTCAAAATGGAATAAATTTATTATAGGACCTATTGAATAAATCAAATACTTGCACATTTACCCAAGGAAGGCAAGATGTAGTCATGTTATTCTACATAACAGTTTAGGTCCTTTCATATCAAAAAGGATCAAAACTAACATTTACCACTGGATATTTATCGATTGGCTGACTAATGACGTTATCAATCATCCTTATTGTAATTATTACGTCTGTCTTGACAGTTTGATGTGATTAACATGTTTTTGAGCTTGAAGCATCAAAAAAAATAGAAGACAAATTTCTCCTCAGTAGCAGGTAGAGTCTGATTATTATTACTATTACTACTGACTTCTAGCTTCTTCTTTTAAAAGAATAATGTAAAAGGAGAAAAAGAAAAACTATTTTAATTGTCAACCCTGAGCTGTGTCTATAATATAATTATATACATATATATAAAGAAATAATACAATCATAATTGTATTGTAACTGTAAAACAGTAAAACAGGACAGAGTGAAATATATACTATATATAGGGAAATACAGAATGCAGACAGTTTTAAAGTGAAATAATATCTTGCAATACTTGATTTTTAATTAACAGAATAATATTTTAGGTCAAGGATAATAAATACACGCCACTAAAATAATAATAATTATTACTATTACTATACACTTTACTATACAGTTAATTAAGACATAATACAAACTAGTCAGAATAGTGAAAGTATTTTTTTTTTTTACTTTGCCCTCTGGATGGACAGTGTCCTTAGTATTGAGTTTAGATGAACCGGTTTAAAAAAAAAAAAAAGAAGTTTCAACAGGCTCACCGGAACCAGAAATGAGCCAGAAGGGATTGAAACTATGGTCTGAAATAGTGATAAAAAGTGAACCTGGTGCAACGAGCAGAGCAGCTTCACATTTATAGAAGCCATCAGACGGCGTCTTCCTGCAGGTCGTCGCTTCTCTCCGCCTCCCACCTTCCTGGCTGTCTCTACTGTGCTATCAAATAAAGGCGGGAATCCAAAAGAAATATACTTAAGGGAAAAACTGGAGCTGCAGAGAGAAGGCAGCTCTAGGAATAGTCCCGGAGTGACAACACACGCAGAACCAGACAAGCCGATCGATGTGCAGGGAGAGGAAGTCCAAACTGGACAGGTCGGAGGTTTGCCTTGGTGCCATGTTAAGGTTCCTTAGTTCACTCGTCTAATTGCAGCGTGAAAGGCAAAAAAAAACAAAAAAAAACCCACGTGCTGTGGTTCAGACCGTGGTGAAATGGCCCGTGCGGATACAAACTTAAGAACAGAGTTCATGCAAGTCAATGAAAAAGGAATCTGCAGGTTTCAATGACTTTGATTTACAGGGTTCGGTCACGCAGAAGCTCTAATTTACTGTAATCTGCTTCCTGACATCGATACAGACGAACTGCACGCGGGTGAGTGGGAAACGGGATCCGAGAAACTCATTCCTGCTGCCGTCACATGTAGAAAAAAAAAAAAAATTAGATAAAAAAATAAAACTTTATTATGGGAAAAGCGAATCCACACATTCATCACAAACGCGGCTCATCTGCGTTCTCACTGCGAGACGTTTTTATTTTATTTTTATGAGGGCGTCTTGG
Source organism: Eupleurogrammus muticus (assembly GCA_036785175.1). Classification (NCBI taxonomy): domain Eukaryota; kingdom Metazoa; phylum Chordata; class Actinopteri; order Scombriformes; family Trichiuridae; genus Eupleurogrammus; species Eupleurogrammus muticus. Next base: position 30,751,352 of record JAYKQN010000002.1, read on the forward strand.
CAGCTGAAGGTGACCGCTGGACACGAGGCGTGTTTCCATGTCGAACACACACACACACACACACACACACACACATCTGATCCCTCCATCACCTCGCCCTTTATCACCGTGACAAAAGCTAAGTCGCCCACGCCGGCTCCTCCCGCCCCAGACAAACCACTAAGCCCCTCGTACATGACTCGTCCCTCATGCCGAGCGTCCACGCAACAACACACACAAACACCTTCCAGACGCCGATAACACCCCGCGGCGTTCCCTTAAATCCCCCCCCGGGACAATCCTGGGTCTTATGTGGCCGCCCGGCTACCAGCGCTAACCGCCGTCATGCTGCGGCTTTGTAAATCCGAAGCCTCGGGGCTCGCAGGGAACCAGACGAGGCTTTTGCGGCGTGTGAAGCAACTGCTGGTTTGTTTAGGCCTTTCCTGTCCCTCTTTTTTTTTTTCCCCCTTTTTTCTTTTTTTCCACTGCAACAGTAAACATTATTCTATCAGCCCATATATTTGGAGTCCAGGAGGCAGGCAGAACAATGGGAGCGCTGGCTGTTGAGCTGTCACACACCATTTCAGCCTCGGCAGCGTAAAAACTCGGCTCTCAGGAATTCCTCCGGGGCTCTGCTGGCTCCGCCGCCTCCTTCATTTTGGTTTTTGTGAAAAGAGAATATATAAAAATCTCTCTCTCTTTCTTACACACACACACATGCAGGTTTCACACACATCCTTCATTGTCAGAGAGTGGAGCCACCAGGCTGCCACAGAGTAAAAATGGCTGGATGGGCATCTTTACTGTACTGTAGTGTAATGTCTCTATAACGTCTGTACAAGGCTGTAATTTCACATGGGGGATTAAGGAGGGGGGGGTTATGTATCTTCTTTTTTTGTCTTCCTCACTTTTATATTTTGGAGTTGATTGACTAAAGTCTCTGAACATTCTCATAGATGCTCAAGTTATTTTTTCCTGCTTGTTCCAAATGCCATGTTTGGATCCAAGCACTGAACTGGTCCACTAACAGGTAATTAGTGTGTATCCAAAGATAAATTTGAGTCGTCTGCGCGTAGAATGGCGCTGTTGTCCATTGACAACCACTTCGGTCCTGGCCTTTTTTTTTTTTTTTTTTTCGCTTAGAAAACAGGTGATGCATCTCATGCTACATCATCATGAGCGAATAAACCCACAGCTGGAGGAAAGACCCTTCCCCTCGTCGGGCAGCCAGCCTGGTGGCCGCACACAATAACCTTCCATGGTTAAAATTATTTTTAAAAAACACACGGGACGAGGACACGCTGCAGAGCGGCCTTCTCCTCTTTTCTGTGAGCCAGTGACAAATGGTGATCAGCTGTTTTGGTTTCTGTGGTTTCCTCCTGTATGTATGTATGCATGCATGTGTGTGTGTGTGTGTGTGTGTGTGTGTGTGCCATCACCTCCTATAGTTGTGCCACTCTCCTGCCTGCTTGTGATTGTGCACAATCATGTCACAAATATGTATAAATGTGCTATTTTCTGTTCAGTCTGTGCTGCAGAGCTCGAGCCGTTCGCGGTGCGGCGCTGCGTTTCCAGCGTGGGCAAACGGATCAGTTGACATGGGCACCGAAGGGAAATTCTGGAGAACCCGGGGCACTTTTTGTGGCGCTTCTGAAACCGGTGTTTTAATCGTCGTACCGCTCGATCCACTTTCTGATATGCAGCTTCAGAGCTGAGTTACCATAGCAGTCAATAGGACCGTTAAATCAGCACTTTCTGCACTGTTGGGCAATGTATGAAAAAACAAGTGACTAATACTTTTACTTGCCTTTGCCCCCCTGCAGATCTGCCCCTGAAACAGACCTGAACCGAGACTTTGCATATGCAAAACTGCACACACATGCTCCTGTTATGTTTATATTTTTATTGCTCTAGCCATTACACTTGCAACTACCTAAAAGTGCACTCAGCTGGGACAATCAGTGTTTTGTTCTGTCTCGTCTTGTTGGATTTGTCTAATGTGAGCAGATGTCTTAGGGTACTCATGTCTTGTAATGTCATACCTGGTTTTTGTTTTTAGTTTTAGCAACACCAGGTAAAAGTAGCCTTAAGCTACTGCACTTTATTGTTAAGCCAGTTTTAGGATTGTCTCGTCTTGTGCACTTGCATGTTGTACATGCAAACGCATAGGATAGTGAGAACCGTCATTTCGATTCCTTTGTATGTCAGGTGCATGTGAAGAAATTGACGATAAAACTGACTTTGACTTCAATTTCAGTCAAGGAAGTTGATTCTGCCACTGATCAAACTTTACTTCACAAAAGAAGTCAGGCCCAATCCAGTAGCTGAGAGGTTAAGGTGCATAACACATGGCCATAATAAGCCCCAAAGTTTGAATCTTGCATCATGTCATTCCCCTTACTCTCTTTTTGTCTTTCCTGTCCCACTATCCTATCAATAAAAAGGCAAGAAAAAAACCAAGGAACATTAGTTCCATTATCACTCCATACAGATCTGGTGTTTTAGCTATTAAGTGCTGTTTTAGTGCAGATATTTTTATACTTTTCTTTTTTCTTTTTCCACATGTCTGTAAATACTCAGTGCATGAATTGGGAGAATGCAAAGGTGCACATTTGAAATGCATTGCAAAAAGAAGTGTTCTCCAGTATTTGCAGGACTCTAAGTATCAGGAGCAGAAACATTTAGAAAGTTGAAGTCCAGCCGGCTGCATTCAGCCTCTGGCCTACAGGTGAGTCAGATAAGAGTCTATCACATGCATCCTACAGTATCTTAAAACTTGTGTAAGTGGAGCAAATAAGATTATCATTTTTCAGCTATTTTCACTCGCTGCCGGGTGTGTATCTATGTAATCTGTCCTTATTTTATTTACTTTTTTTTTTTTTTTAGAGACAGATAACAGCTACGTAACCCAGACAGACAGAAAGAGAAAACCACTATCACATCCGACCTTCAGTTACAGAGGCTCTCTTCCTGCTCGCCTTGTCTCGGCTCACGGCTGGAGATGTGGTTTCCTGCCCAGCGTCTGCAGGTGCTGATAACATCTCGCTCTCTGCTGGACTTCCTCCATCACGCTGCTGCTGCCGGGGATGGGGACACGCAAAGAGTTAAAAGATGGTGGTGGTCTGGGGGGGGGTGAAGGAAATACAGGGCTGTTTGTTACCTCACAGTCTGCTTGCGTTTATTTGTGCATTAACAGTTTTAAACGCTTCACATCCCAAAGAACACAGTACACTTGTCTTTTCGATGTGATCTTCAGTTTTTTTTGCTCACTTCCATCGAAGATGCACAACAAGAAATGGAGAAGTTATTGTTCTCCGACTCATACACTTTGCAGTTTTGTGATGGTTCTGATCAATGTGGAGTTTCCACCTGAATGAAGCTAAACCAGAACCAACTAATGGTTTGTGTGATGTGTTCAGGATCCACATCAACAAAATGACAAAAAAATATATTGGTTTTTTTTGTCTAGTAAAAGTAATCCAGTCTTTTTAAGCAAACCGATCTGGACTCCATACTGTATTTTATGGTCTGCACGAGGCTCATAAGTTTTTTTTTTTAATTATTTAATTTACTTTTATCTCAAATCTTCACACTTTTTTTTAAAGCAAAATCATCACAGCAGACATCTGCGAGGCCCGAATCACTGTTTTATGGTCAGAAAATCTGATAAACTCAACATAAATACACAACTGCTGTGTGAAAAACCAACATTTATGAAGTTAAACAGGAAGTTTAACTTTACAGTTTTACAGACAGTCTACCAGCTAAAGTCATCATATAGTTATTCACTTATTCTATTCCTTTGTTGGACAACTCAAAGATCTGGATCTTTTTGGACTTTTAGCCTGAAGTCGGTCACTCATATTGGCGTGAGATCTGATCCAAAGCCACAAGGAGTCCAGTCAGTTTCTGGAAGCCTCCTGCGACCTTTGACCCCTCCCCGGCTGTGGTAAACTTCTACCCCTCGGACGTGCAAATCTGACAGAGTGAGTATTTTTCTTGGTTAGGGTTTCCGCCGTGTGTGTCGTACGGACGCCGTTAATGATTGAATGCGTGGAGCCGGTCCAGAGAGGAACGGAGGGCCCCATCCAGAAACCTCCACGCTCCGTTTCTCCGCCACGCTCCCCCCCCCAACACCACCACCACCACCGGTCCGCCGTCACGGGCTCACGTTACGCCTCCATTGTTGCTCTGAAAGCCCCAACTTCCCCCCCCCAAGCGCTGCAGTTCGTGGTCACACTCCGTAAACGCCAGGGGATGAACGTCCATTTCTGAGAGTGACCCGCGGAGAAAAAGCCAAAAATCCGCTTATCAACGGGGCATGACAGAGTCTGAAAACTTTCATGCATTAAACGTCTCGTGTATTTACACAGGAAGTGATGCCTGTCCAATCCGAGCACCACACACACCACCTCTGGCTAACGGATGATACCACAGGACTGCTGTCACCACGCTTATAATTCTGGCTCCTTCCCCTTCAGATATCCGACTAGGAGAAGTGTTCTCAGGAATTCAGTCCTTTTGGAAAGGGATAATTGTTGAATTAAGTATAATGAGAGCCGTTTCCTTCCTGCAGACTGCATCAAAGTCTGCAGGACTCGCAAAGCTAGAAGTTATTTTTGTGACATCGCAGCAGTAAATTCATCAATCGGTGCTCAATGGTAAAAATGCACAGCACATCCTGTAACTGCAGCTCCATTCTAGCACTGGACCCTCTGTATCACCAGACTATTGCTGCCTCAGAAATAAAAATATCAATGATTCTCAGCATTTTGGTGAGAATTTTCATTCCATCTTTATTTGTAATGCATGCAATGCAGCCTTTTCCAGAAAAAGTAAAGATTCTATTTATGTAGGCCACGTTGCATGGAATAAATATTACAAAAAAAACAAAAGATTTAATATTTTTTGAAAAGTCGCATTATTATTTATAACCAAAGTTTTCAATAAAATTATAAAATATTTTTGTCACACTTAAATGTTCAATGGTTGCCCCCTGTACCTAATAACCCATTCAGCTCTTAGCAACAACTGCAAGCATTTTCAATAACGAGTCTCTTACAGCACTGTCGAGGAAATTTGGTTCAATGTTTTGTGGTATTTGTTGTAAATCAGCTGCATTCGACCGTTTTGGAGCATGAACCAGCGTTTTAAAGGCATACCACAGCATCTACATGGGTTACAGGTCAGGACTTCAACTACAGGCCACTTGCTGCTGTGTTTTGGATTTAGACGGCAGAATTCATGGTTCCATTTATCTCAGAAAGTCTTCCAGGGTCCTGAGCAGCAACACGGGCACAGACCATCACGCTTCCAACACCAGTCGAGGATCAGTGGGTTGATTCCCATCAACTCCTGGATACATGTCGCTGTGTCATTGGGCAAGATGCTTAATGGCAGGTGCCATCAGTGTGTGAATGGGTGAACACTTGTAGTATGAAGCATTTTGAGTAGAAATGCAGTCCATCAGTTGTATTTTACATTACTCACACCTTCCAGGAAGTTCAACTTTTATCTCGTCAGACCACAGAGTATTTTCCCCCCAAAGGCCTTGGGGATCATCAAGATGTTTGCTCGTAACATTGATTCAAGCCTTCATGTTCTTCTTGCTCAACAACGGTGTTCATCTTGGATCTGTTTTTACTCGGCCTCTTTCCTCATGTTTGAGTCATGAACGCTGACATTAACCGAGGCAAGTGAGGCCTGAAGTTCTTTGGATGTTGTTCTGGGGTCTTCTGTGACCTCTTGGATGAGTCATCGCTGCTCTTGGGGAAATTCTGGTCGACCGGCCACTTCTGGGAAGGTTCACCACTGTTCCATTTGTTGTTTTCCACCATTTATGGATCATTTCTCACTGTGGTTCTGAAACGGCTGTATTACCTTTTCCAGCCCAATAGATCTCGAATACTTTTTTTCATTTGTTCCTGAACTTCTTTAGATCTCAGCATGATGTTTCGCTTTTGAGGATCTTTGATCTACTACACTTTGTCAGGCAGATCCTTTAAGTTATTTCCTGATAAGGTGTGATCAGGTGTGGGTGTGGCTAGAGAAACTGGAGAGGGGGGGCAACCACTTTCTCACCCTCTCTAAATAATAAAAACCTTTATTTAAAAATGTCATTTTTTAATATCGGTTCGATCTAAAATATTTTAATGTGGCGAATGTGCAAAAAAGTAAGAAATCAGGAAGGGGTAACCACCAATGGATAATGGAAACCAAAGTTTTTAGGAAGGTACGAAGCCTGACATGCTGAGATACTCAAAGACACACACGAAAAAAGGAACTGTGTGAGATGTGTTGGACAGACGTGCAGAGCCGTGCTGCTTGGTGTGGGTTGTAGCAGAAAAGGGGAAATAGTCAGATGTGGCGCGAGGTTCGAAACACTAACACAATACAACATTTATGAACATCTGTGCGTCGTTTGCATTTACACATGTTTTCACACGCCCCTGTTTAAAATAAGGACACCAAGAAAAATAATTATGTTTCCCCCCTATAATCCGTACAATGCAAGTGGATGGAGTTATTTTATGCAATGTTAAGGCAGGGGAATGAAGACTTGTATATAAAATATACAATGAAAAAAAAGTCATTTTATAGCCATCAGCATTTTTGATGTTCCATGTCGTAGCTGTAGTAGTTCATATTTTATAGTTATTTTTTTCTGTATTTTGTGTCACACCGCGGTGAGGTTTGTCCTGTCTTGGGGTTTTTGTCTTGTCACTTCCTGTTTTATTTTGAAAATCTAACTCTCTCGTTTCAGGTCACTTGCCCTTCCTCATGTGTCACCGGTCTGATTGTCTGCCCCGCCCTGATTGTTTCCACCTGGTTCCAATTACCTTGTGTATATATTGTCTGTATCTCCCCTTGTCTTGTGCCGAAGTGTTTCGTCCCGTACGTTCACCCAAGCCATTGGAGTCCGCTTGTCATAGTCCTTGTTGCCTTGCCTGTCGTGCTGTCCTCTTCGGAGCGATTTTTTGTTGTAGTTTTCATAGCCTTAGTTTAGATAGCTAATTGTAGATTTTAAGTTCAGCCTTTTGTTTTCAGTTCTTAGTGTAGTTCCTCTGGTTATTAAGAGATTTTGGTTTGTAGTTATTAGAGTATTTTTCCTCCAGCTTTTTAGGAGATAGTTTAGTTTCTACCTTAATCATAGTCCCTAGTTATATTCATAGTCTAGTCCTTTATAGTATATTGATTTATAGTCATAGATAGCAATAGCCATAGATATTTCTTTGTATTTTGTCATAGCCCTCTTTGCTCCCCGTGGAAGAGGTTGACTATCTATTAATAAAACCCGCTGTTCTACTCTGCATCTGAGTCCTCTTTTGAGTCCCGGCCTGACATTTTGTAGTGTAGTTTTCAGTTAGCGGCTGTGTTGTAGTTTACAGTAATATAGTTTGTCTAGCAGTTTTCTGGCATTTTTTTTTTCATGCATAAATATGCAAATATCCAGCCAGAGAGATCACATATGACTATTAATTAATAATATATTCACGTTTCATGGTGTGATAATGCTGTGGTTAACGTCTGGTTATGACTGTGGGGCGGCTGTAGCTCAGAGGTAGAGCAGTCGTCCACCAGTCAGAAAATTGGTGGTTTGATTCCCGGCTCCTCCAAGCTGCATATCGTTGTATCCTTGGGCAAGATACTTAACCCCGATTTGCCTCCGATGGCATGTGCCGTCGGTGTATGAATGTGGTGTGAATGGGTGAATGGACACGTAGTGTAAAGCGCTTTGAGTGGTCGAGAAAGACTAGAAAGGCGCTATATAAATGCAGGCCATTTACCGTTTACTGCACGTCTTTGCTGCTTCTTCCATATTCTGTAGCTTTCTGTCACCTCCAAATGTGACGGTGAACAGCGTATACAGAGAATATGTAGATGTCGTCTTTGGATTGATTGTAGGATGCATATAAAGTACTTTTTTGGACGAATAAACACAAGCTTTGAATGAGAACAGCTCGATATATCCAGGAGTTGCATGTGTTGTTGCAGCAGCTGTCAGCTGCATGCGTATATTTAGTAGTTTTGTGGTTTGCTTTTGGCCGGCCTTTGGCTGCAGGTTGATCAGTAACCCGGCCGGTTTAAAGTCTGCCGTGATAAATCCTGCTCACCGGGTCCCGTCGTGGACTTTGACCCTGCTCAGCCTCCATCTGCGTCTCAGCCCTTTGAGCCGCTCTTATATAAAAAGTCTGTGTGGAGGATGTTTGTAGTAAACACAGCTGAATGCCGCTTTTATTTCCCTCTTATGTAAGCCGCGCTCGGCTCTGGAGCGCTGCGGGAGGAATAAAGGAAAGGAAGCGGGTCTGAGACGTGTGCAGGTCTCTAGAGTCGACAAACAAGCGTCCAAAAAAACTTTATTCTCACACTTCTGTTTCATTTGAGCCCAGAATACCTTAAAATTGCAGCAGCTGCTTTCTCCTTCGGTGGGATCAGATATGATGGAGAATTGTTTTCACTGGCAAAAAAAAGGGAAGGTAAATAAAAGCGGCTGGAGATAATCCAGGGTGGTTTGGTCTTGTTTTCGTTCCGTCAGGTCGAGGTTCCTCTTGACCTTTTCTTAAAAAAAATCACCTGATTACCTGAGCCACAAACGCCGCTCCATAAATCAAACAGTTTGTTTTGTGTCTTCAAGTCGCAGCGGATCGAAGGTCAGAAACGGTTTGCTGAGCATCGGAGTATCTCCAGGAATATCGTTTAGAGATTCTGGGTTCAAATATCAGCTTCTGGCCACGACTTTTAACCACTTTCTGTTGATGTGAGCATTCAGTCTTTATGTCTCTCCTAATATTATTCTCATTAGACCCATATTTCTACACCAGATTTTGTTCACATTTAGTCAAATAGCCTCAATTAAAAAGTCATTTGAATCTGCTGTACAAATCACTGGGTTACCAGAAACATGTGGATACTCCAGCCTCTTTTTTTCCTCTTGTAGAAGATTAATGGATCTTTATGAACAATGCAACATCCCAGGTGTGTCTGTGTGTGAAGATTTTTCTAAATTCTAACTCAAAAATAAAGACATCACTGAAACCTCTGGTTCATAACGTCACCTGATTTCCTCCTTTTCTCTCATTACTACTACAGCTGCTAGAGGGCGCTCTCCATGACACGTAAAACACCATAGATCCCCATCTGTCATTTTGAGTCCCTGGTTCTGTCATCTCTTTCTGAAAGAACAGTCTTTAAAGGACAAGTTCACATTTTTCACAGTCTATCTTTAGACCTCATACAATACTGGTCTATACGCTGAAACGCCTCCTCGTCACTGTAATCCTTCATCCTGTAATTTTTGGCAGCAGAGAGATCATTTCTTAAAGCAATTTCAGCGAGTGAGCGATGGCGCACCAACCCTTCCATCCTCGTTTTGTGCAAAAAAAAAATCGTCTTTTTACTACAAGATTCATGCTTTATATGGGGTGGGTTCTTTAAGGCCGCTGTGAGATGCAGGAACTAATAAAGCGACTGATATCCCTTTTTTTATAGACTGCACATACTGTACCGTACATACGGGCCTGTCAGTGTTTAAACACATAAAAATGGTGACCTTTATGACCGTACTGCACAAAACTGCTGATGTCGAGACGTCACCGGGGATGTTTGAGTTCGAGTTAACGCAGTCCTACGCACACAAACACACACATTCTGTAGGCGGCCAGCTGGTCTACATCCTGTTGGTGCAGTGACGAAGCTGCTACCAGGGATTTATTATAATAATAATATCTAGTAGTAAACTTAAATGGCACTCCGTCAGATATGTGACACATGCACATGCTATTTAGCATAAGATTTCTTCTTTGAAGAATGATTTAGCCACTAAACATTGTAATGTTGAATTTTATCTTCTTGATTTGACTCATTTGCACAACTAAAGCTTTATATTGGCTCTAGATGGACTTTGAATTGTGACAAATAATGGAATCTTCACAGTCACTATGGATGGGGAAATTATTTCATTGCTCATTTTCAACGCTGACCAACCCTGGTACACCTGATTCCACTAATTAACCACTAGAGCTCTTGTTAAGGATCTTCAACAACAAAAACCTGCAGCCACCGTGGTTCTCCAGGACCAGGGTCGATGACCCCTGCTCCAAACTAAGCTCTGCACATAACAGGTGGACATGTTTAAGAGTTCGGATGATGTGATTAAACTTTACTTTTCGCGACCTGTTTTTTTTTTTTTTCTTTTTATTTAACAGACTCCTGGAAACCCGAAATGACCCGGAGTGAACCGCAGCGGCCGAGCGAGCCGCGCCGGCTCCTCCGCGCTGTATACATCTGACATAAATACACGAGCTGCTTTAAATAGACCGCTGCCGTTCACTATAAACACAGCCAACGGCGCACTGCAGACACACTGACTGCAAACACACAGGCCTCCTATTGCTGCAATATTTTTACGAGTGTTTTCCAAGAAAAAAAAAAAAAAAAAAAAAAAAAAATGCAGAGTCAGTCGATTCTAAATGTGCTGGTGCAGTTATGTATTTAAAGTATTACTCATTTTTTTCCCCCTTTTGTTGATTCAGAGTTCAGTTTGGGTGACTGCAGGTATAAAGATGATGCTACAAACTGCCTGGAATCACAGAATCTGCTGCACTTTTCTGCAAAAATCACTTTTGCAGAAAAGTGCATTTATGAGTTTTTAATTTCTAGCATTGCAACACAAGCTGTAAAATGTGATAATTATGTTATATCTTTGTTTAATGTAATTTACCTCTTAACTTCATCACAGCTCTATATCACAGACCCATCTGTCAACACTTTGCTTTCTTGGCCATGTTAGCATCTTCTCTACCTCAAATCTCAGGATGTTGCACGTTTTATCTTATTTCATTTTATTTTCTCTCCTGACTGAGAAGTGTGTTAATGCCTTATGTATATTTGTGTCTTAAGTGCCTTATGTGTATTGTGCATTTATGCAAGCTACTCTGACGCCTTAATTTCTCCCTCCCTCTCTCATACTTAGTTTTACATTGTCTATATAACAGGTGGAGGAGGAGGAACAGGAACAATGGAACAAGTCAGGATCAAACCAGCAGCAGCAGCAGGACTTAGTCACCCAGGAGGACGTGTTGAGATGCTAACAATAGGCTATTGTAACAGAGTCCTCGTCACTACGGGATTCCAGTCGGGATCAGCGCTGAGTTTGAAGTGCACGGACGTTTTATCTGCAGCCGCTCGCTCGCTCTCACGTGCACAGACATCGGAACAAGTGGTTCCCTCCTGCACCCAGGGCCAGCAAGGCTAATTAAAGGCCACGCAAAGGAGACGGATCAGGAAACCGTTTCCAACAAATTCCACCCGCGGTCGCATGCCCCCACCCTGTCATATCAGATTTTAGAAACATCTCGAGACTCTGTGTGAAAGTGAAGTGTCAGCGAATAAACACATCGGCGGAATGATTCACACCTCCTCACATATCCAGTGCTGTTGCTTCATGTTTTAGGTTCTTTGTGTTCGGCTTAGAGCGAGAGGGGAGGAGGGAGGGGGGCAACCCTGGTCCCTGAGACGCTGTTATAGTTCTATCCCTGATTCTACTAATCACCCATTAGAGCCAATGCTACGGACCTTTATTGGTAGAATGGTGGTCTAGCACCAACCAATCAGTGTTGTCTTGTTTTGTCTTGTTGAATTTGTCTTTCCATACCCTGCTACTTTAGCAACACTAGTTTAGCAACACTAGGCAAAAGTAGCCTTAAAGCTACTGCACTATACTATTGTTAAGAATCTAGTTGTAGGATTGTCCTGTCTCGTCTTGTACATGTAAAACGTATAGGATCTCGATTCCTTTGTATGTCAAGTACATGTGAAGAAATTGACGATAAAATTGACTTTGACTGAACCCCTGGCTTCAAGAGACTGTACATGGAAGCCGATATGAAGCTTTTCATTCTACTACTAAGCATTTTCTTTTTGTTCCGTCACTGTATGTTAAGTGTAATCGCGGTTTTTGGTCATGTGCGTCCATCGATGGTTCAGGTGTGTCTTCCTGTCGAACTCCATGGCTCCACCACCGGTAGAATGTGACCATGGCTGCACGTTTGAGGTCTTGGCCTGGTGTCAGAAGCATTTCTGTGCTCCTTTTTGGTTTTTATTTAAAGCTTTGACATCCCCTAACAAGATACAATTATGGTTTTTAAGTGGTTTCATTTTAATGAGCCTCTCCTCTGATTATTTTATGGAGCGGTTCTTCAATACAAGCCGTGTGCATTTCTCTGTAGAATCAAAAAGCCATCGCCGTCACACTTTTTTATGATATGGGGACCTGTAATGCTGGCGGTTGCCTTTGCAGCTGGTAGCAGCAGCTGTTTGTCACGAGTCCATCTGAACAAGGGTCTTTGTGCGGCAGAACGCAGGATCTTGTCTTGGGCATGTTTAACAGGTTCGGATTTGTTCCATCTCTCTTTGTGTCGCCTTTATGGCTGAGACCATCAGGCCGCGGGTTCTCAGGACTGTTTGTCACATGCAGGAAGTTCTGAGATCTGGCTCTGGTCTGACTCATGTACCGAGCACTGTTGAGTACAGCCAGCGGACTGAGAAAATGTGAGAATTTTAGCTTGGTAATCAAACATAGGGACGATAAAACTGCTGAGCTGGTCAGTTTAAAAAAAAAATGTGACCGTTGTTGCATTGAAAAAAAAAACATGCATGTGGCAAAAACAAAATGGGGCCTGAAAAACTGAAAACATGTGATCTGTAAAAAGCTGGAGAGATGTATGTATGTATGTAAACTCTGACCTGGCATGCAAATGTTATGGAGACAGCAAAGACAACTAAAGATGGGTGTTAAGGGGATATTAGTTAGATATGAATTCACACACACAGCATTAAAACCTCAGAAAATGGTTAAATAAAACAGCCAATGTCTGTTCATGCCCGTTTCTATCCTCACATTCAGCTGCCAGAGCACAAGTGATTAATCAGAGGGCTGATACGCTGCCTGGTTCAGTGAGAGGAACACATGTTCATTAATGCTCTGCATTAATATGGATCACACACTTTCATTCACACAATAGCCCAGCAATCTGTTTGATGATCGCTTTCTCTAAGCCACAATCGTTGATTTTGCCTTTGTGGCTTACACAGTTTTTCCCCCCCAGAGTGCTTCATGTCTTTGCATGTGTTAAAGGGAAATTATGTTATATTGGGCTCATGTGTCAGCTTTTAAGTTGATTTGTCACCAACACGTCAGTGGCCTTTTCTTTTTGTAATGTCATCATTTGCATGGAGTTTATCATCATCATCATGTAATGCAATGGCAGCCCTGTAGCTTTGCAGCTCTACGTTGCTTTTTTTGTTTGTTTTTTTTAAGTGGTTGTGCTTAATCCCATTGTGAGTTTGCTGTGAGAAGCTGGGCATTGTTCACATTTGGCCGTTTATGGATTCACTGACTTTCCCATGCATGTCTTTTCCCCCTTGAATTCACTGCTTTTTGTTGTTTTTTTCGTTCTTCTGCACAGCATCCACACTTGTAGAGCTGCACTGTTCAGTAAATTCACTTTTTTAACTCTCCCCACTGTCTTTTCTTCCCTTGTGTTTCCCCTTGTGCAGCCAGCCCCTGTTTTATTGGGGTACAGCGTTGCCGTGTGTCCCGTGCTCTCTTATAAACCTTCTGTTAATGGCCTCTCAGGTGTTTCACCTGTGGCTGGTTTCACTCACCTCACCTGCGTGTTGTCAGTCATTAGTGGTAATTAGAAGTTGTCGGTTTCCTGACTCCAGGTTTAGTTTTTTGGCAGGTTTATAAGTGTGTGCACAAAGTCACGTTCAAACTTTGTTCTCTGCCACGTTTTCCATCAAAGACAAGAAGGTCTTTTTTCCATGCAGGCTTATCGCAGTGCATATTTTTTTTTTTTTTTTTTTAACCGATCCTACCAGTCCCAACAGGCTATCGGAGAAGTGTGGTCACACATATCTTTTGACATATCTTTTCATTGCCCGGGAATCATGATGAATGATCCAACTTTATAAATGTAAGGAGTCAACCGCAGATGACAAACGTATAATAATGACAATCATGTTTTACAAACCTCTCCCTGTTCACGCCAGGCATGGCAACACTCATCCGGGTCAAATCAGTATAATAGTACAGTACCAAAAGGTGTGTGTGTGATGCAGATAGATGATGAGATGAATGCTTATATTTAATATTTGCCGATTCTATTTTGTGCAATAATTAAAGGAGTTGTAGGTAGGTTATATCTACATGTTCACAAGATGCTAAAGACTATGATGAATGTGCAAGCTGATGCATTGGATTGATGCATTATGATTTATGTAAAACCATAGAACATCTGCCCGTGTGGCCTCTAATGTGCTGCAGGGCACCTTATCAAATATGGCAGATAGTCTATTTACAACACTATAAAAATAATCAAACTTAAGCCTGTATAGAGACGAATTCCCGTTTTAGTCGACTCGCTAACATTCATCTCAGTCCAACAATCAGGCAGATTTTATCAGGGTGACACATGTTATTATAATTGTGTAGTTTAGAAAAGACCAGGCTCTGGGTTATTTTTGGAAACTCTAGGCCTCCTGTAAGAAGGACATATGTTTTCAAGTTTCACATACAAGTAATTCAAGAGAATTCGGGACATTCGACAATTCATCTCATTTTGTTTACTGGGGTACAAATGTAAAGTTCAGGGATCTTATTTACTTGCAATTTGTGCAAATTCTTTCCTTGGACAAAAGTCCCTGCAAACACACCTTCAGCCAATCTCACCAATCACAGTCCCTAATTATCGCCTGCAGGTGTGCACACGGATCCGCTCCCTACACACCAAACCCAACTACAAATGGTCAATACTAATCCACATTTAGATTAACACAATGAGATTATCGATGAACCTTTTGGTGTTTCATGGTGACCAAGAACCAATAAATAGCATAGATAGTAATACAATGCCAAATTATTATTAATCAAATGTATACTATTGGTAATAAGAAAATCAAGGTTAAGAAAACATGTTGCAGAAATGATGCAAATGTAATTTAATGTCATTTTACTGCTTGCATGCAGACATCAAATGAGTTGAGCTATGCATGTAGAATTATGTGGTTATTTAATTTTTTTCAATGTCAATAACCATATTGTGAGTCGGTTTAGCTCATTGATGACATTGCTGCAGCAGCTCTGCACAATCAACAAATCACCTCACAGAATGCCAATTTGTTCCTGTGTGTGTGTGTGAGCCATGGTTGTAGGGAACCTTAAATGATTCGGTTGAAATCATTGCACAAAACATTACACAATACAATAAACAACACCAGGTTATTTAGATATCCTGGAGGTAGGATTTCCAATATCATCAAAAATACAGAATATTGCACTCAGTAGTAACGAAATCAAACCATCAAAATTATACAGTAGAAATGTTTTGCACATTTCTTAAAAGTAGACAGAGACAGCGTAAAAAAACAGGGTTTTTAATATAGAATAAACAGACTCTACATGGACTTTACCATTAGGTAAAGTGTGGTAAATGCCTTTGGAACCAAAGTAAAAGAAAACTCAAAATTGTGTACTAACTAACCTAAATACATGCCAAAGGGACCAAAAAGAATCAATGAATCACTCAAATTAAATGTGCACTAGCTGAAACTCCTCTAGGTCGGCTAACGTGAACTCCAACGCAACAAAAAGTCCAATAGTTATCATAAATAATTAAAAAAAATAATAGTTATCACAGTACACGGTGCATTAAATGACTTAAAACTGATCTCCATTACTTATAATTTCTGCAGAAATGACACAGACTTTCCAGCTGTCAGGTTTTCTTGGGGGATGTTGGGTAATGTAGTGTAGGAGTCTTTCTGGTTAAGTCCCACTCAGAAATTCAACGTAAACTTCCTCAAGACCGAGCGGCACACAGTCAGCGGTGACGAAGCGATGTGGCCCGCTGCCTGAGCACGTTCACTTCTGAGGAAGAGTCCGCCATACTCCTACGCCAAGTTACGATCACAACAATCACCATCAAGCCCTGAAAGGCCGAGTAGCTGCATGTCTGCAGCTCATGTTTCACTGAATCTCACCAGAGTCGTCACTGAATATCATGGTAGGCAAGCTACAAGCAGGGAGCTGTAGTTTATTACAACCACTACATGCACAAGTCTCCATGGTCCACAATGGTGTAAGACGAGTGGCGCCATGTACTTTGGTGTGAACTGTGTGTCACCTACACACCTCCTGCTTTAAAACGAAGATGCACAATGACACACACATCTTCAGGTAGAAATGTCAAAAGTATGATGTATAACTTTGGAAGATGTGTGGAGGAGCCCTAAGTCCCCAAAAAAGTATAAAACTAGTTTTCAGATTTAGCCGGGGCTACTTCTCATGCATGGACCTTTTGTAACCTTGCATTAAATCATCTTTGCCAATAAGTATTGGATTTACTTTAAGTTTCTTTTTTGGATCTTGGATATAAGTCACAACACTGTGTATGCATGACTGTTTACTGTCCGTGAAGACTCCCTAGTACACCTGTCCACCTCTTTCAGCTGTTTCCCAATGGAAACCATTGTTAAAATCAATGGTCCCCTCGTCACATGGCTTCCACAACTCTATGAGTCCACTACTCCTCACACAGATGTTATCGATTTCCCCATCTGCTTTCCCATTAGCTGATTTTAACAAACACGTCGAGTCCACAAACCACTACCGGTTTTTCTAGAACCATCTTCATCTGACACGTGATTCACACCTTCTCGCGTATCCATCTCACTTATCCACTGTAGGTGCTGTTTTTTGTTCCAACCAAGCTGCGTTCTGACCCATAACCAGGGATCCATTGCTCAGCTGCAACGGCCCTTGCATCAGAAATCTCAACCATTTTACCAGCACCCTGGATCTTGATGTTTCCAGCTCCAAAACTGAAACCCAACCGTACAATAACAGAAACCTGACGTCTATTTGCCTCGTTTCTCTCTCCACCATTATATCCAACAGGTCTTATATCATGTTTTTTTATGTCTTTCCCTCCCTCCTGATGGATCTCTGTGACTAAAACATGACCCCTCTCATAAGTGGGTGTTGATGATTAAACGTTAAAGCTCCTCGCGAACAGGTGACGTCCATCAGGTTGAAACCAGATACTTATAAAGAGTTCACAAGTTTGTATGACGAGTTCTCAGAAGTTCAGCTCTTGTTATATATCAATCAATAAGGTCATAAAATTGTTGATTAATGAGTAATATTTGGTCCGTGTAGTGATTATGGAGTTAAAGCCTCAAGGGTTTTTGGTCTAAACTAAACTGAACGTGACTTTAAAATGGTTTGGTTGCATGTTAAATGGTTGTATGTTGTCTTGTTTCTATGTTTCTGTAGCGAGTTTTCATGTCTGATACCAGTCTCATGTCAAACTGCTGACTGTGAAAACATGGAAACATCTGCCTGTTTTCACTTCTGGTTTTCACCATCTGTCAAAGTTGAAGCAGCGCTGCATTGTGGGACGCGGGTGGACGTTTGCAAGTCAGCGAAAAGTCGGCAGTGAGGAACACTTTCTATTAACGTGACTTAACGCGGGGTCATAACTTATCCGTGTGAATCACCCGACCGGTTTAACATCACGCTAATGCGGTTTTAATCTTTCAGTGGAAAGCGAGTGTGTTTTAATATCATATGTAGATTAAACACATTGTGTTCGTATCCATGCACATATCATTTTTGTGTGTGCTAGGATTTCTACGTTAAAGCTAGAGAACATGTCATCCACGTGTTACCTTTAAACACACCATGGGGAGAAACACTATATGTATTTGTTTTTTTTTTAGCATGAATCCTCTTGTGGACATTTCTGGAAAGTCCAGCATAACTTTGCAGGGTGAGACTGACAATGGAAATAGAAAAAAAAGGGAATTTGGGAAGTACCAGCTTTTACAGATTGAAGACCTTTTTACTTTTGTCCAAAGTGATAGCGTTTATGGAAAGTTTGCATCTTTTTACATAATTGAGGACATCTTTGGTAAAATGAAAGATGAGATAAAACAGGACTGTATTAGAAAGTAAAGCATTTTCTTTCAATGTGTGGATAAGGAGAGAGATGGGTTTTTAAAATGTGAGGACGTTTGGACAATTAAAGACATTTTTGCAGAAGTGAAGATATTTTTTAATGTATGAAGGACTGGTTTGAGACCTTTATAACTAACTTTGGAAAGTGAGTTTATTTCAATATTTACAATAAGTGTTCATAGTCTTATAAATTAAGGGCAGCTTTGGAAAGAAACAGATGAGACATTTTTTCAAAAACTATTGAAAAACTTCTTTTGGATCATGAGGTCACTTTTTGCACATGAACATTCCTGACAATTAAAAATAAATAATTAGATGCATTTCAATTGTACATTTGGTGAATTACAGATTTTATTTAAAAAGGCAAAAACGTGTAAGAAAGTCGTCAAGAAAGTATAAAAGGTTAGTTTGCATCCGAATAAGTTAATAGAAACACAGCTAATGTCTGTCAGGAAGAGAAATAATCTTTTTTTTTACTATCATTATTATTATTGTGTGAGAAGACAGTCGTGTTGTGTTTTTTTTTTTGCTCGCGAGTTTCTGTCCGTCACTCTGAAAACACGAGAACTCTGTTTTCCTTCATTCCCGTCTCCTTCTCACTCGGTGCTATCTTTTCATCACGTAACCTCTCACTCCCACCTTATGAAAACATACTGATATCATACAACATCTGTGCCAGGCGATAAGCGCACACGCTCACACACACACACACACACACACACACACACACACACACACACACACACACACACACACACACACACATGTGCTCGGTACTTGAGCTTTTCCATTTTTCGACCTGACCCGTGATCTGTTATGATCCTCGTTACTGAACTTCATGACTTGGAACTCACCTGTTCTAATTCCTCACTCGCTAACCTGAGTCTGACCTGCATCCGAAGCCAAGTCCTAAAAGATGAACTGCAGGTATTTTCCACCTCCGCGCATGTGTGTGTGTGTGTTTCCAGGTGCTGGAAAAAGCTGAAAAGTTAAAAAAAATATAAGAAATAATAATTCAGACGTGGGGGGGGTAGGAGAACATGTGCGTTTTGATGGGATAACAAATGCAGTGAAAAAAAAGATGAAACTGTCCAACATAAGACGGATGATTCTGTTGATAAGATGAGGAAAGGCACAAATCTGTAACGTGATATCCGACCAACTTTGAAGCACAAACGGATGCACACGTCGTGTCAGTGAGATAAGTTTGATAGAGACGCACATTTACACACACACACACACATGCATGCACGCACGCACAGTTACGTTTTCGTCATAGTTTCTGTGGTTCATTGAGAGTTTATAGCTGCAGGTAAATCTGAAGTAATCTGTCCTCCTTCCCCTCTGTCTCCTTCACTTTTTTTTTGTTTCTCCTCTCAACAGTTTCTCTTCCAACTCTCTGTCAGACTCAAGTGTTCACATCCATCAGCGTCTTAAACACCTTCTAACACCAGAGTGTGTGTGGGTCCGGGCTTGTAGTTCTATCTTTTCAGTCTGAGGGTTAAGACCTGGCTCCAAGGTTAACATTAATATAGGTTATTATCTATCCTCCACAGTGTGATCTGTCATTGTGTAATGTGTGTGTGTGTGTGTGTGTGTGGTGATGAATCTACAGAGAAGTCACCAGCGACTCTCAGCTTTTTTGCAGCTTCAACTCATGATTATGTTTATTTGTCCAGCTGCAACTTTTACAGTTTTTGGTTCACGCTCATAGCGTTGCTTCAGTTCAGATTAAAAACCCTGAACATAGCGGAGCATTTAGCAGCAGCACGGCCAGATCTTCCCCCTCAGGAGTTGGTAAAAAAAGAGAGAGAGAGAGAGAAAGTGCAAACTGGACGTACATTCACCAGATGGAGCAAAGCAACACAAGACTGTTTGCTAACAAGTTCAACATTATAAAGTTGAAAGATGATGATGTGGCAGAGTTTCACTAAAGAGGAGGACAAAACATCAGTAATGCAGGTTGCTTTGATACTGAAGGTTAGCAAGAATTATGTCCGTATGGGTTCCTTATCATGCATTCTATACACTATAGATTAATGAATAAATCCAGGATTAAAGTTTTCAGATTTACGATGAATATGCACACACAGAGCGACTTGACATATCTCTTGGAGAAAGCTAATTCCGTTTTGCTTAGTTGCATTAAAGTTTCTTTCTTTAGTGTCCAGTTAAATGCCACCAGAGTGATAAAATCTTCTAAATGCAATGTCTCCCGGTAAATGAATTTATCTTCTTGTTTTTACGGGCAGAAGAAATGTCGCAAAAAACACAACACACACACACACACACACACACACACACACATGGGTTGTGTTGACAGCTGTTGCCGTGGAAACCAGCTGCAGAGGGAGTCACGGCGTTGACGTACGTCTGCGCTGACTCGGCAGGAACACGTTAGAGAAGAGCCTGTCAACGTCGTGCTTCTCTGCATGTTTCAGTGCAGGCGACGGCACTAGAGAACGATGCAGGAGGAAGGGGGGTTGTGATGTCATCAAGAACATCTCGATGCCGATGATGAACGTTGATTTAATCTTCGTCCTCGCTGTTATGTAACGCCTAAAAAAGAAAAAAAAAGAGGACCCCGGAGAGCTTGTATCTTTTCGTATAAATTGCGAGGAATGCTGAGTGTGTTTGATGGCAGCGCTCCCAGAACGTCCCACGGCGGAGCGAAACACAAACCCAACGCACCTACAGAGTCTGGCCGCGTCACAGAGAGCAGTGTGAGAAACGTTAACCCTGTGAGCGTCCACTGACCAGGCCGCAACCAGGGCTGGGAAACAGCACGAGACGACGAAAACTTTATGGAAAGTGAGTTTGGGCAGATTTGGAAAGATAGAGATGAGATATTTATCAAAAACTATTGTAAAAATCTTTTTGGATCATGCATGTGAACATTCCTGACAATCAAAGACATTCTAAAAAAATACTAAGCAAAAAATTGTATTACAGATTTTATTCTTGCTTTTTCAAGCAAGTGTAAAAACTTAGTTTGCATCCAAATATGTTAATAGAAACACAGCATGAATCCTCTTGTGGACATTTAAAGACTGAGGACACAAAGGAGAAAAGTGCAGGCATGTTGGACACGTCTGGAAAGTCCAACATAACTTTGCAGGGTGAGACTGACAATGGAAATAGAAAAAAAAAGGGAATTTGGGAAGTACCAACTTTTACAGACTGAAGACCTTTTTACTTTTGTCCAAAGTGATAGCGTTTATGGAAAGTTTGCATACTTTTACAAAATTGAAGACATCTTTGAAAAAATGAAAGATGAGATAAAACAGGACTGTATTAGAAAGTAAAGCATTTTCTTTCAATTGTGTGGATAAGGAAGGACTCTTTTGGAGAGAGATGAGTTTTAAAATGTGAGGACGTTAGGACAATTAAAGACATTTTTGCAGAAGTGAAGATGTTTTAAATGTATGAATATATATATATAGAATGGTGACTGGGTTGAAACCTTTAAATAACTTTGAAAAGTGAGTTTAATTTGTCCAAAGTGACATTGTTCATAAAATTCCTGAAAATTAAAGACATTCTAGATAGATTCTAGGCAAAAAATTTGAAATTGAACAAAACATTTCAATTAGATGTGTTCCAATTTGCACATTTGCTGAATTACAGATTTTATTTGAAAAGGCAAAAACCAGCTCAATCAAGTATAAAAAGTTAGTTTGCATCCAAATATGTTAATAGAAACACAGCTAATGTCTGTCAGGAAGGGAAAAAAACTTTTTTACTATTATAATTATTATTGTGTGCCGCGTGAGCACATTCAACATATTTCTATTCCCCTCCTTTTTTCGAAAGACATATTGTAAATTCCAGTGTATTTATCTAAGATATTAAGTGTTTTAGATGATGCATTTGGATAGCATGGATAGAAAAACAAGGTTTTTTATAGATGAAAACACAAATACAATTCAGATTTCAATGAGTTAACAGCTCCACCAAATTGTGGAGGAATTTATTTTTTCCTTCTAAACTTCTCACACTGTTTCATATAAATAAATCTTCAAATGTTCTAATATTTCACAAAATAGGAAAAAGACAGTCCAAAAAGTAAAAAAAAAATGGATTTGTGTATCAGAACTCTGTTTGTTCTCATTTCCTCTCCCATTCATCATCCCACGACCCCCTCAGATTTATCTACTGACCCTTTAGAGGGGCCCGACCCCTAGGTTGGGAACCAGTGAAACTGTATATGAAGTAGTTGAAACCAGTGCCACCTCCTGCTGCTCTAACACCTGTTTTATATTAATATTCTAATGATGTCATAGAAAATAACATATTAGTCAGAGGACAAAACCAATACGGTAACTACATCAAGCTAATATCACATTAGTGCAGTGGTTCTCAGGAGGGCACGTTTGACCTCAGAGAACATGCTTTTTTATTTTTTAATTATTTTTTTTACCATCCTAGAATAAAGTGTAATTGCACCTCCACTACATTAGGGGGCAGTGGTGCTCTCATTGGCAGAGTGTGAGCAGGGAGCATACAGCACAGAGTATGAGTATGAAGTGTAGACACCAAGTGTAGCAGACCCTCAATGACACCATGAAAACATATTTACCAGGGATGAGAAGACATTTGATAAGACCATTTTATGTAGTTTTATTTTTTCAGTATCATATGGTTTGACATAGTCAGTCAAATTTGTATAGTTTAATTAAGGATTTAATTTAATTTTTTTAATTTTAGATGCACTTTAAATCTTTTCTGTTAGTTAATAAAGCTATTCTTTTTTATTCTCTTATACGTTAATAAGGAAACAGTGTTATGCAGAGGTACTTATAACAATTTTATAGACAAATAAGTGCAATAGTAGAATTTTCATTGCAGGACGATGACTTGTATTTAATGTAATTTTACACTGCTGTACTTTTACTTAAGCGAAGTATCTGAATAGGAGTATTTGTAGTAATGTTCCTGAGTAATGATATTTCTGCCGCTGGAGACAGAGGCATGTTGGCGGAGGAGAAACCGTGCGAGTGTGTAAACTCAGAGGTTTGCTGAAACAACCGGCCTCGGTCTGCTGGGAACCGAGAGAGTTTGACCACAGGGATGTTTTAATGATACTGTCCAGGAGTCATGCTTCAGCCCAGAGCCAGCGGAGAGCGAGGGAGGGAAGGAAAGAGAGAAGTAACATCATTTCCAGAGTATCAACAAAAAGAAAATTGTCCTGAAGGTTCGATTCCATTCACTCCTGTTGTGTGAATAATGTGAGAAAAATGTGCACATGTGGGGGGTATTCATTACATAAAATGCACATATGAGATAAAAAAAAGATTTGTGTGCTAGGCAGGTCAATCATTACCTCTATAAATGTTCATTATTGATATAATACACATTTTGCAGAATTTAAATGAGGGTGTTTGTTTTTTATTGATTCGTTTCCTTGATACGAGTTGAGTAAACAGCAGAAACCTCAAGTAAATCAATATCTACTGTGAGCTGCTTTACTCTGAAAACAGAAACAGTTCAACATCTAACGAGACTTAAAGTTGAACTGTAAATACGTGATTTATGTTTTTGGTCAATATTGATATCCAATAAACTATGGATGCATGTGTGTGTGTGTGTGTGTGTGTATTTACATTGAGCTGCTTTATTTTAGACCAAACTAACACACACACATATAGTTAACTCCTTTTCATGTCATTATTCACACCTGTTTGTACATGCAGAAAGACTCTTACTTTAGGATATGAACAGTGCACACACACATACACACACACACACACCGTATACACACACATACACTCAAACTATGCTCTTTAATTACAGTCACACACACACACACACACACAGTGACATGTAGGTACAAACGCTACTGAATGCATGTGCACATGCGCATGCAGTCACATGTCATTGCTCATATAATTACCAAAAACACATGTTTATACATGCAGCCGCACACACACACACACACACACACACACACACACACACACAGTCGACTCCTCTTCATGTCATTATTCATACCTGCTTGTACATGCAGATACACTCATACTCTATTATATGCATGCTGAATACACACACACACACACACGTGGGCGTGCAAGGACGCCGTCCAGAAAGAGAGACAGCGATCCCACACTCCGCTCCAACTCAAACAGGGACTCTGGTTTCAGTGGAGCCTCCGAACAGAAACCAGCGCCACTATTTTTACAAAGGGTCTATTTTTAGCGTCTCTCTGCCTCTTTTTGGGAGGCGGCGGCCCGGCCACACAGCGACTGTGAGAGCTGCAGCGCTGAGTAAACACGGAGAACAATACGCCGAGCGTCCGAGCCGGACCGGCCGGGCTGTGGCGGGACGCTGGCTGCTGATGACAGGCCGCAAACTGCTCAGATTATTGGAATTTCTGGGTTACCAGACAGATTTAAGCTCTGTTAGTGCTGTAAATGACAGGCTGTTACGGGCCGGGCGACTCGACCGAAGGCCCCCGGGGGCCCGGCGGGGGGGCGGGGGGGTGGGAGGGCCGCCAGTTACACACAGCCTCCTCAGGACCAGACACTGGCGCTGGACCAGTTTAAATTCACAAACTGAAGATTATCTAAAACACAGGAGAAAGTTATGATTCAGTGTTATTTTTAGGCTCCGCTGCCGGAACCATGTTTTCATCCACTTTTCTTTTTTTTTATTTTCTTTTTTTTCCCCAGAAAACAAGACATAATCCAAGTTATGTTCTTCAAACATGCTAGCAGCAACATATCGGCCTGTTTGGGAACCGTTACGATGACAAAAATTTTATAAAATTTTATAAAATTTTTAGTACCTTTTTTTAGTACCTCTGCATAACACTGTATCCTTATTAACGTATGAGAATAAAAAAGAAAGAAATATGGACCAACTTACAACAAAGAATAGCTTTATTAACTAATAGAAAAGATTTAATGTGCATCTGAAATTCAAAATTAAATTAAATCCTTAATTAAACTATAAAAATTTGACTGACTATGTCAAAATCATCTTATCAGCGTGATTGTGGTGTAATGTCTTTAATTTCTTTGTCTCCAACATTTCAGACTCAGTAACACAGCGGTCTTTCACAGTGAACCAAGCGCTACAGACGCTTCGTCATATTTCCTCGTCTTAGCTTTGGGAGACTTTCGTTTGTTTCTTTATCTCCGTCTCTCCGCCTGTTAAATATGTTTTCATGGCGTCACTTGAGGGTCTGCTCCACTTGGTGTCTACACTTCATACTCATACTCTGTGCTGTATGCTCCCTGCACACACTCTGCCAATGAGTGGCCACTGCCCCCTAATGTAGTGGATGTGCTATTGCACTTTATTCTAGGACAGTAAAAAAAAAAAAGTAAATAAAACAATAAAAACCGTGCCCCTTGATGGAGCTTCACTATTTGAGAACCACTGGTTTAAGTGAAGAAACGTATCTACTGTACAAGCGTGTGGGCAGGACACCGTAAAATCAGGAAAAAACTCAATGCGCATTATGAACAACCACTGTTGTTTCTGGGGTCCCTTAAATAAGATTCATTCTGGCGGGATACAAATACAAAATGGCAGGAGATCAACAGCCATAAAAAATCATCAGATTCGTCGTGTACAGGAAGGTGCTGTTGTTCTAAGCAGATTTATGGAGACTTAATTGTTTAGCCTGGACCATCCTTTCACATTAGAATTACAGAAATACGGTCCCACAACGGCCCTGTAATGTTTCCATTGAGGTGCAGGAAAAGAGGTCAAGAAGTAGGACTTAGGATCTGTGTTTTTACTATATGAACGGAGCCCAGATCCTGTCATTTTCACATGGATAGACTGCTGCCCAGAAGCAGGAGTTCAATTATCGAACAAATCCCGTCTGAAGAGTAAAAACCCCAAAACTAGACTCAAGTGCCAAAACGAAGACTTTTTTGAGTCGGAAACCGATGAGATCGCAGATCGGACCCTAAAATAAGCATCTGACCTTAGTTCTAGCAGCTGTTTGTCCCTGGGGGGGGGGGGGGGTCCCCACAATGTCAGGGTTGTGTGTATGTCCCCACAACGTGCTGATCCATGTGGCACACACACACACACACACACACTCACACACGCTGTGTTTTGTCAGAGGACTTCCTGCTGCTCGCCGAGAGGCGGAGACGCTGGACGGAGTCCAGGACTCTGCAGACTGAACATCATGAGACCGGTTCCAGCAGAGCCAGCTGGTCATCCTCCTCATGACCTCATTCACACAAACACAACACGCATTGGTTCACATGTTGCGTGTGCGACGCGAGATACAGAACGCGGAACCTTCAGGCCGACCTGAGAGAAACTCTGCAAAAAACGGAAATCCTGATTTATCCTGAAATTCTGTCAAAAGCAGGAGGACGCTGGTTGTATTTTGGTAGCTTTACCCGTCATTTCTGTCAGTGATTTTGAGCAGTTTTAAGCATCCGTGCTTACCGAGTCAAATCCAGTAAACAAAACCTCCACGTATGTGAACCAGCGTCTGAGTCTGTGATGCTCCTGAAGCTCAGCTACGATTCCCACGCAGAATTTCAACAAAACACAGTTGTGCTTAACTTCTCTCTCTCTCAATTATTGTGTCCGCAGTCTTGTAACTTTGCCATTTTTTTCTACTAAAGAAGCAGACACACAGTTTTCCATGTTTTGTTCTATTCAACAGGACAGTTTCATGTTAAATAAGTCAAGTCAAGTCGGCTTTATCGTCAATTTTCTTCACATGAACTGGTCATGCAAAGAATTTGAAATTATGTTTCTTGCTTATTCACATGCAGACACATTTAGGATATAGACAAGACATAGACAATAGGACATATAGACATTAAAGTGCAGAACGTTAATAGTAAGAACATAAATGAAGTGAGATGCTGACATAGAAGCAGTGGCGTTGCAGCATAGTAATAAATAACAGGTAAAATATGAGCTACATTACTCATAATGCATTACATTAGCTATGTATGTGTACATGTGTGTATGTATATATATATATATATGTAAATATGTAAATATGTGTATGTATGTAGGTATGTACGTGCATGTATGTATGTATATATGCTTTGCTTATGCATACTTTTTTTTGCTATTTATTAGTATTTTTTCTCCATTCTTATGTCCATAATGCATACTGTGTATGCGGATCAACAAATTCTACGAATTTTGTACATAGTGTTATGTATTTTTATTTTTTATAGCTTTTTTTTTATTTTCTTTTCTTTACTCTGTACGCTGCAGTAACAAGCAAATTTCCCCGTTGTGGGATCAATAAAGTCATATCTTATCTTATCTTATCTTATTTCTTATAACACTGTTTATGGAAAAAATGGCAGAGATTTACGCTTGAGCCTGAAACACCCTCCTCCTAATCTAAGGAACCTGTCAGTGACCTTTTATTAGACACAAACCACTTTAATGTTGTTTAGTCTAAGCATTCGATTCCTCTTGTATTCAACCAGCACTGATATAGTATGTGTCCACTATTTCCTTTATTGTTCTTTTCATTATTTTGGGAACATTTTCGTGCCTGAAACTTGCCTGTTGCATGTACTTGTACTTTACTTGAGTTTTCCCTTTGGATGCTACTTTTCTAAAGTTGGATAAACTAGCCAACTGTGGTACTTTTACTGCAGTAAATCTGAATACTTCTTCCATCCCTGCAGGTGACGTCTATCAGGATGAAATCTGAGATGCACTAATAGTTTGTGTCATTCTTTCTTTTTGCAAATACTACAAAAAAAAACAAAAACAAATGGGAAATGGAGTGAACTTCGAAAGGTGAAACACCACGAGTGAATGTGTGTATTTGGAGATGCAGAGTGTGACCAGATTGGTCCTGCGGTGAATCACAGAGATAAAGATCTTCGGGGTCAGATGAACTCCGCCGCCGCCTGACAGGAAACTCGCTGATGGAGACGCTGAAGTCATCCGTCCCGCTGACACTCTGCAGACTCCACGCAGTCGGCTGCTTTTTACACTGCGTGAGGTTTATTATCAATGAGCGATTCCCTTTAAAAAAAAAAAAAAAAGAAAATCTGGTTGTTTTAATGACGCATGACTGCAGGGTTTATTGTTGTTGGTGTGTTTGTTTCGCTAACACAGGGCGACCTGCTCGACGGGACGGTTCGCATTCCCCCCCCTCCCCTCCTGCGGGTGAACTTTGACCCCCCGCATGCCCACAAGTGGGTTAACACCCTGCTCAGGTGCAACAAACGGTGACAGGTTACATAAGCGCAGCCAAAGTCTGGTTTTATCTTTCATACATGTCCTAATGATAGCCTGTGTGTGTCTGTGTTGAAGCCTGCAGATTAAAAACATGTTTAACCCTTTGAATCCCGACTGCTTCCTAACATCCTTCAATTACAGGCCGACGGCAGAGTCCCTCTGTGTGTCAGCCTGCTGCTATGGGTTGTTTTTTAGGCTATTAGTGAAAAAAAGAAGGTTTCTTTAAATCAATCCCTATTGTGCAAATATTAGTAAACCTCAAATGAGTGAAATCTTTAATGAGCAAATTGAAAATGTGCAATAAAAAAGTTAATTAACACAGGGGAAGTACATTTTTTTTCATCACAGTAATGTGATTACTTTTAATATCATGGATGTATATATATATATCGATATAATATATATGTATATATATATTTAACAGCTGACCCTCACAGATTAGTTAGGAATAGCTGCACCTCCAGCAGCTACAACAGTTTATTGCTGCTGGTGAGTGAGTAACGCACTTTGTTTAATAATAAATTATTTAATGCAGCTTAGTTTTATGCAATGCAAGTATTTATGCAATACTCGTAAGAGAGTATTTTGACACTGCTGTAATGATTTTTACTTTTTCCTCAGTTACACATCTGCGCCGCTGATGATTTTGGGTTTGTGATGCAATGCTTGTTTGTGTCGTACATGTTGAAAACTCTGCCATAACACTGCAATGGAAGGGAATTTAAAAATAGAAGCAAAAGCGTTTAAAGGGTTAAAACTGTCGGCTACTGCTGTTGTTGTGTGTTGGGCTCTTCTTGGGTCTGTTTAATTAACAGATTTATGCTTTAATACTGTGTTCGTTTGTCCACATATGTGGGATTATCATCCGATGCTTTTAACCCCCTGTGGGATCTATTTGCTCCAACTACAAACATTGTTCAAACACACGGAGCTTTAGTTCAAATTCTAGCAGAGATCCTGGAGTTTCAGGCTTGTCAGTGTAAAATGTGATGAAATATGACTTGGAGAATCCTTAATTTGATGGAATAAAGCAGCCATAAAGAACATACAATCCTGGGTTTGGTGAAAATCACAACGTGAAGACGAACAACAATTTAGAGGATATTTGTGGGTGTTTATTCAGAGAAAATCAAAGTTAAAGATTGAACGTCCTGGTTTGTGCACACTGTGTTTTTCTGTGTGTTTTGTGTGTGTTGGTATGTAGCTACATTACATGAATAAGAGAGAATTCATGTGAGTAAAGTGTGGGAGTGAGTAAAGCCTGTGGCCGGGAGCCAGATAATAAGTGTTTGTGTGAAGAGTTATTACTGTACTGACTGTGTGTGTGTGTGTGTGTGTGTGTGTGTGTGTGTGTGTGTGTGTGTGTGTGTGCCAGTGACTATCTATGTGAGGAATGTAAACGTGGTGCGTTAAGGTGTGTTTACGCCCCCGTCCGTCAGCCCTGCCCTCCTCAGGTACAACCAGGTAATACTTACAGCATGACACACACACACACACACACACACACCGTCCCTGTCAGCCTAGCTATGTGAGGAATGTGTGTGTGTGTGTGTGTCCATGTTTTGAAGTGCGGTGAGGGGGCATGAACGTTGGTGATCGACCAAATCCCCTCATTAACTGTCTGAATTCACCCACTGACCTGCAGCAGCTGGTTCTGGTACAGAGGAGGTAGATAGGGAGGGAGGAAGGAAGGAAGGAAGGAAGGGAAGGAGGGAGGAAGGGAGGAAGGGAGGAAGGGAGGGAGGGAGGGAGGAAGAAAGGAAGGAAGGAAGGAAGGAAGGGAGGGAGGGAGGGAGGGAGGGAGGGGGGGGAGGGAGGGAGGAAGGGAGGAAGGAAGGAAGGAAGGAAGGAAGGGAGGAAGGAAGGAAAGGAGGGAGAGAGGAAGGAAGGAAGGGAGGAAGGAAGGGAGAGAGGAAGGAAGGAAGGAAGGAAGGAAGGAAGGAAGGAAGGGAGAGAGGAAGGAAGGAAGGAAGGAAGGAAGGAAGGGAGGGAGGGAGGGAGGGAGGGAAGGAAGGAGGGAAGGAGGGAAGGAAGGAAGGAAGGCAGGAAGGAAGGGAGGGAGGGAAGGAAGGAAGGAAGGGAGGGAGGGAGGAAGGGAAGGAAGGAAGGAAGGAAGGGAGGGAGGAAGGAAGGAAGGAAGGAAGGAAGGAAGGAAGGAAGGAAGGAAGGAAGGAAGGAAGGAAGGAAGGAAGGAAGGAAGGGAGGGAGGGAGGGAGGAAGTAGGTAGTAGCATAGGGAAAACTAAAAATAAATACTGGATGATGTTCCACTTAATGTGTTAGATGCTGCAACAAGTATTTTTTAGTAGGAAAGCAGAAGAACTCAAAATACAAAAAATAAAGTAATATTAAAGCATTTTCATTCAACTTATCATTCACCTTAATTTTTTCTTGTTTTTTTAGGCGTTGCCATCAAAATTTAATTATCAAAATTTTATCATTATAATATAAATCATTGTAGTAAACAGTTGTATTTTTATATCATTATTTAAAGTATCCTTATTTAAAGCCCCAAATATTTTTTTTTCTTTAAACTATATGAAACTATAGGTCAGCTGCTAGAAACTAGAGTAGATATTCAGACACTAGCAACACTGGCTAAGGTCAGAGAACCAACATGGTCTCTGTTTAATATAGAAAAAAACGTCTGCAGAGACATGAATCTCAACATGTTTTTGGACATTTAAGCCACAACAGCATCTTTCATTCACCTGAACACACACACACACACACACACACACACACACACAGCATTCAGGATGTGAACCTGGGTCGCTGCTATCAGACCCGTGATGTTCCAGACTCGTAGAAGTTACTCAGACTTTGCTGTTAATAAGGGTCAGTATTGACTTTTTATTACTTAGATTTATAAACAGGACATTTGTTGATCTTATGAAAAACAATCTCACAACTAAAACAACTGCAGCCCTCACACTAAATAAACAAGCATCAAACATGTGTGATCTGGGGCTTCATTCCATTAATGATCTTCAAACGGTGTGAAACAGGTGAATTAATCAAACACTTAGACAGACCATCACACACTGAGTCAGAGCCGCCGTGTCGTACCTGCAGGACAGGTGAGATGAGGTGTGCAGGTACCGCATTACCGTCTATTACTGTAAACACACGGCGCGTTGAAAGCTGAGGCTGTCAGTGTCAGGCTCACATCAGATCCTGTCCTGTCATGTTCTAAACGCCAGTGTGTGTGTGTGTGTGTGTGTGTGCAACATTATTACAGTGATACCACAAAGGCAACAAGGCAGAGAGACAGACAGAGGGGCCTGTACTCTACACCTCTACAGTGCAAACTAAACACTTTACGACATTCAAGGAAACGTTGCGACGATTTTTTCTAAATCCTAAAATGAAGTTTTAGACGAGAAGCTGACCTATATCTGCAGAGGTGGGCAGTTACTACGTACATTTACGCAAATACTGTACTTAACTATTGACGTATTTCCATTTAATGCTACCATTACATTACATTTGATAGGGAAATTTGGTACTTTTGCTTCACTATATTTATCTAACGCTTCAGTTGCGTCAAACATTTGACACAATGGATGATATAAAACTAAAAAATGTAAAACTGAAATACACATAGTTGGTGGAATTCAGTGGTTTCCAAACTTTTTTCTTTTTACAAACAGCAGTGTTTAGTCAAGGTCAGATTTCAGATGCTTATTAGTTGTTAACAACTTCACCAAACTTTAATTTTTCCATCTAAACATTTTACTTGCTTTCAATTAAACAGCTTGGTGTATCATAACTTTGCTTAGTTTTACTCTTTTCTCTCCCAGATTTATCCAGTGGCCCGACCCCTGAGTTGGGAACCACTGGACTAGACTATATAACTGTATATAAAGTAGTTAAAAGACCAGCAAACCGATTTTTACTGCGATATTTTACAGAAAAGCTTATGATATTTAAGATAAGATAAGATAAGATAAGATAAGATAAGACTTTATTGATCCCATAACAGAGAAATTTGTCTGTTACTGCAGCGTACAGAGTAAAAAAAAGAAAAGAAAATAAAAGCTAAAGAAAATAAAAGCTATAAAAAAGAAAAATACACAACACAAAATTAGTAGAATTTGTTGATCCGCATACACAGTATGCATTATGGACATAGAATGGAGAAAAAAAATACTAATAAATAGCAAGAAAAAAGTATGCATAAGCAAAGCATATATATATACATACATGCACAGACACACATATTTACATATTTGCATATATATATACGGACATACATATCTACGCACATACACACATTTATGTAGTTTACTGTAGTAGGATTTAGGTCTTGGGCGTATTGGCGACTAGCCTGGCTAGCTAACAATAAGCAATGTGTAAATCACACTTTTGGAGATGCTTGAAGGTGGATTACACAATTGACTCTGTCTAGTTTTGATGATCTAATGTTGTCTTTTTGTAAAATATTAGCTTTGTTGTCTCTATAGGCAGCGGGGAAGCTGGTTCAATTGGGGTCAATTCTAACGCTGTTTTGCAACCAACAGCAAGACACGGCTCAAACTTTCTCCCCATTGTTTGAGAGCTGCAGGACCATTGGGTCATTGGGTTGATCCTGCCCGGCGAGCCACGCGGTTTATTATCTTCAAGGTGGCGTCACATTTTGCTCGAGCACTTCTGTTGACATAAAGATGCTCCTCCACAGACGGGACCTGATTGTGTACCATCTATTGCAGCCACGGCGTTTGGAAATCCTGCCATGGCACGAAACTCCGCTTTAAATTTATTCAGACCCGTAGTATTTGTTGGAAATGAAGGAAGCATCTTGCTGAGTCCACTGGAGACCCTTAAGATAAGCATAGTTTACGAAACTCCCTGTAGCATAGCACTGTAACGCTACATACACTTGCACAACTGTAGGAACACTATGCTTTCTTGCTGTTTATGGCCTCTAGTTTTCAGCCAGTAGGATAGTTTCTTTAGGAAATGGATTGCCTTCTATCCCTGAAGGACTCCCCCTGTCTCCTCATAGGGCTCTTTCCAGGAATCAAACGTCTTCATCATGGAGCAACCACTAAGAAGTTGCACGCTCACGAAACAAAAGTAAAATTTGCCAATCTGTTTTCTTTTTTTTTGCAAAAAAAAGCAATATACCTTTAGAAATTATTCATGTCTCAGACCTGATGCATGCACTAAAATTGGGTTGTGTTAGTAATGTCACTTTGGACACTTTAGTTTACTGAACTTCCTTATCAAGATTTTACTAGAACTTATATTTGATGACTTGTACCATCCTTGGTGTGTCCTTGTCAGGATGGTATCTGGTTATCATGAGGACAATAAAACCTTTCTTTGGGGCATTAATAGAAAACGCTGCACTCTTTCGGCTCCTACCATATATCTGCCTTTAGACAGAGAGCTAGGTGACTAACTTCCCCATCCACAAATACGTTTTATACAGCAATCTTATATTAATTCCAAGTCAAGTGTTAGCATTTTAGCCAACAAAAAAATATTTTTGTTGCATTACAGGTCATATTAGCATTTCAACCTTTTATCTCCTAACTAAGGACATGTGTTTGTAGACCTAAGAAAGGTTTTATGTGGCAAGGTTGCCAACTGAGCATCTTTGTAGTTAGATTTAACAACTTTTCAGACCCCTTTAGCAACTTTTTGGACAAATTTTAAGGCAATCTGGGGTCACAAATGATGCAATGGGTAGAGACGGCCCCAGCTCTAATCCCACATGCATGTCTTTCCTCCTAAAGGCATGAAAATCCCCAAAAGTATATAGTAGGGTTATCCACAATCCACATGAGAATGTTTCTCTAATGCAAGGGAACTTGGATGCACCTGATTGGATGTAATCTTTCTTTTTTTTTTTGCATACTGAAGTGGACCCTACCGCCATCTTGCTCGACTTCTTCTTTGACTACAAAACTAGCTTTGACTGTGTGTGAAACAGGATTTTTACCCATACTTAAATATGACAAACCCCATCTATATAAAGTAGACTAGAAAGTTGATCTTATCTCTCCACATAAATGCATTGTGTAGCTCCCATATAGACAATGAATAGGAAGCGTGAACATACTGTACTGTTAGTGGGTCAGTGCCTTTAGGTTTGTTCAGTACTGTGTCTGCTCTGAGCAGCACATTAACTCCACATGCAGCTAACATGACAAGAAAAATATTCTGTTACTTCATGTCTGCGTGACCATTTTACATGTAAATATAAACCACAGCAAAGACCATAGCTACTTTACATTGATCACAGTTGGCAGCACATTTGAAGAAATATTTACACCACAACCCTACGGCTTTCTGTGTCTCTTATGGGTTTGGCGTGGACTGTAACTGGACTCTTTCTCTCTCTCTCTCTACGCTGATGTGTATTTCATCTTGAATTCTCGTTATTCACTCAGGTTTTTCACATTTTCCTCAATCGAAAATCTGACTTTTCAGAGTTCACTCTCGTGTCACGGATATGTCCTCAGACGTGTTGTTGGGGTCCTCGGACAGTTGGACCTCCCTCCTCGTCCCCGGGTTAACAAAATCTGCTTGTTATTCTGTTGCCCGGCAACCGCTGTCCAGCTGTCTTGACAGTCTGACGCGGGACTCAGGAGGAATCAGTCGTAATGCAGCACGAACTGTGGATAAGCTTAAACACACTGCGGGGGTATTTATGTGTGTAATGACGAGGTAATCACACTTAACTTCATTCCCTCCACGCCCAGCCAATCCAGACTGAGGGCGGTGTCTTAATCCACCGATTGTTCACCTGTCTCCAATTAGATCGTCTGCACACACACACACACACACACACACTCACACACGTATGCATGCATGCACGCACACAAAAACACAAACACACACAAAAATATTCAGCAACCACACTCATCACATCCAACCCTCCGTCCCTCTGGGGGACAGCGGCTTAATGAGTCGTTGATCTTTTCAATAATCGTCATCACTCTGAATCATTTCAGTCTGGTTTCATATTTCTTCACTCGCGCTCAAACCGTGCAGACGACTGACTCTTGCGTCCATATTACTCACGCTGACATCAGTATTAAGCTCTGTTTACACCTGTTTGTTTTTCTCATCAGACAGAAGCTACTGATCGGTTTCCAGAATTAATCAAACCGCTGTCTTTCAGCTTTTGGTTTGGCAAACAGCCATTTTCCCACAGTTACATATTTCAGCAGGAGAAGCAACTTAAATACATTTATGGTTGTAATCGACTAAACAATTCCAGACTAATCAATGATAAAGTTGCATAATGATAATATAGCTTTCTGTACTAACGCAGTATTTTCATACTAAGTGAAAGAGTAAAAGGTCTCAGCACTTCTGCTGCAGCGTACGAGATAAGTTTGGCAGACGCCGTCGTTCGTTCTGGGAGAATTATAGGTAAAAGACTCATTTTCTGGAAATTACACATGACTCAATGGATCCATTTATATAAGCATGAGATATAATTACTAAATATT
Organism: Eupleurogrammus muticus; assembly: GCA_036785175.1. Lineage (NCBI taxonomy): Eukaryota > Metazoa > Chordata > Actinopteri > Scombriformes > Trichiuridae > Eupleurogrammus > Eupleurogrammus muticus. The sequence goes on from JAYKQN010000002.1 coordinate 30,787,012, forward strand.
TTCAAATGCACCATAAACATTTATCATGACTGAAGTCGTACTTAATAACTTTGTTTCCTGTTTCTGATCTGGAAACAGAAAGAGAAAATGTTCTCTCCATCCATCAGAGTGGACAGGACCGGACTGCAACAACATGCCTCTTCCCTCCCGGGGGCGCGGGGCTGGTCGGTGCTGATGAGGCCCCCAGGGGCCCCGGGTTGGGGAGGTTGGTGGGGGGGCGGCGGCCCTCGTAGCCGTGCTCGCCGTGCTTTATGTAGCGGGACCACCGGCCGAGCCCTGCGGCGCTGTGTTTTCACAAAACATTCCCAGCGGCTCCACAGCAGGGGGGGACGGGACCCGGAGAAATATCAGAAATTCTGTGGTTGGAGTCGGGCCGGGTGACCAGCGCCGAGCCCCAAACATCTTGTAAGAATAACAAGAGGAGCAGAGCGGAGGCCCGGGCCAGCACCGTGTTTGTGTGTTGGTACATTCCTGGTGTGTGTTTTATTTTTCCTGCTCTGTCCCCTCGTTCCCCGTCTTCCCGGGGGCTGGCCGGGTGGGGTGGGCATGGATAGCTGTGGTTTGGTTGGCGGTGATGTGAGGAGGAGAGGAGGCGGGCAGGGAGGTGTGTGAATGTGTGTGTGTGTGTGTGTGTGTGTGGGTGGGTGAAGGGGGGGCAGCTATCAGATTCGCCATCAGGGGCTCAGCCTCTTCTAAAGCAACGAGTGTGACGAGTGTGAAGACAACTATTGTTTTGTTTTCTAATACTTTATATTCCTTCATACTCCCTCCTCCTCCTCCTCCTCCTCCTCCTCTTCCTCATCCTCCTCCTCCTCCTCGCGTTTTGTTTTTCTAAAGAACCCTCCTCGCCAAGAGCTGAAACAATAGCAAAGCTTTCCAAAGCCTCCCTGGCTTTAAACAATGCCATCAATCACAGCAAGAACAGCACACACACACACACACGTATTAAGTGCAGCTCAGGCGTCTCTAGCCGTTTAACTCTTGTCTTGGATGAAGGAGGATGAGGCAGAGACGGAGAGAGTGTTAAAAGACTAATGAGCACGGCAGGTTTGGGACTGAGTGAAAACATTACAGAGTGAGCCTGTAAGTCAGAGCGCTGGGTGAATTATCAAATTGTGTCAGCACCAATCCCGCTTTGGATTTCACCCAAAAACTGTTTTAGAACATTTCCCTGTGTGTGTGGATGTGTGTGTGTGTGTGTGTGTGTGCATGTGTGTTTCCAGACTTGATTGGATAAAGCTGAGTTTGGGGATTAATTTCCTTTCTATCAAATAAAACATCATCTCCCTCACCAAAACATATTTTCTCCACCAGATCTTACGTTTAGTTATGTTCACTTCAGTAATTCGGTTTTGTAAGTCGTCTACATGAAGAGTCGGAGCTGTACACTCATGTTAAAAAACAAAAATGTCATTTTTTTGTGGAAAGCATAAGTGTGCAGAAAAGTTCAGAAAAGTAAACACACACCTCATCTTTACAAAGACAGGATCAGAAAAAAAGATAAGATGGTTAGATGAGATGAGATAAAATAAGATAATCCTACAACACAATCACACAGCAGAGAATAACAGAAGTTGCTCCTTACAACTTCACATCTTGGTTCAGAATCATCAAATTTCAGACGCATGGAGCATACAACTCCCTGTTGGCTGAACATTTTCAACCCAAAATTGAATCAGTGATCAGATTAATGAAAAGAGTTCAACGTATTCTCTGGAAAAAGACTATGACCTTTTGTCCTCATATAGTCATCTTCAGCATAACGCATTTCTATCAACTTCCATACAGTCCGGTGTCACAACTTTCACTTCTCTGACTGACTGAAAAGAGAATTCCTTCACTGTGGAAATCCTCTCACCCTCCTTTTTCACATTATGGCTAAGAAGTGTTTTGTTGCTGTTAAAATAGGGAGAAAATACAGTTTTTGTTGAATGTTTATTCAATGCTCTGCGTGTGCAGGAATGTAGAAGTCAGTTCATCTTCTTTGACTTTACTACTGTTATGCTGGTCTTCCAAGTGTATTGTTCTTTCTTACAATGTGTTTCTATAAAGAAAAATATTTTTTTGGATAGAACTCCTCCTCTGGGTTCTAGTCCTGTCTGGGTGTAAACGTGCAGGTGGATCAGTTAGCGCTAACCGGCTAACCGGCTAATCGGCTGCTCGTCTACCTGGCACCACCCAGACCCCCGGGTGGGTCAGGCTGACCGGACTCTGCCCCCCGCCGGACGACTCCGCTCTGATCTCGGGACTTTAACCGTTGAGTCAGACAGCGGGGGGGGAGGAGTGTGTGGTTACTGGGAGCCCCCTCCCTGTGTAAACTCAACATGTGAACTCTGGCCACCGCGGCCCAGGCATGTGCATGTGGACACACGAGCATGCATGCATGGACAAACATGGGTGGAAACGCATTCATGTTTCTCTGTTTCCATTTATCTCCCAGCGTTTCTTTCTGTGTTCGAAAAAAAAAAATAAACTGGAAAGAACCTGGATTTCTGCTGCCCTGTTTCCATCCTGACATCTTTCTATTACTCCCCCCCCTCCGCCTTTATCTGACAGCTGGAGCTACATTACACCGGTTTTACATTCAACCTGAGATCAACTCCTAAAAGTCTGAACGTGTTGTTGTGTAAAGCTATCTGAACAGCTGATACGTATTTAAACGTTTGTTACAGCCCATTTTTATTGCTGACAGTTAATTTTAAATGCAGCACTTTGTCTTGTAATGGAGTATGTTTACCTTGCGGTGCTGCCTAGGTATGTGGAGTACTGAAAACTTCCAACTACTAAAACCTTCACATAAATTCTTATCCAGAATCTTGTGTACTCATAATTTTGTTAATTGTATTGTGCTTTGTAAAGTAAACGTTCCTGTGCCGCTAAACTGAATAAATGTTCTCATAAATAAACACTGATACATTTTAAAGCTCTTATTTTCTTAAATATACAAAAGTGGTTTTCATTGTTTAAATTTAGATATTGAAAAAACATATTTTAGGTCTCCATACTTACATTATTAAAAATATAATGTATCTTGGCAGATGAATATAATATTGAAGGTGCAACACTATGCAGAATTCTAGAAGCTGATCCTTTTTTTAACTTCAAATTGACTTCCAAACCTTCAATTTGGATGACACTAGTTGGCACAAATCTCACATCATTTACTTGAACTACACTACAGTACAATTAGTTCTTCATTGTAAACTAACTTTTAAAATAGTAATAATATAACAACACAATGTGTATTTTATAGCTGAATCACCGACATGGTGCTGCTGGACCAATATTCCAACAATTAAAGCTAAAGATTGAGCTGCCGTGTCCATGAAGAGACAATAAGGACACCAGCTATACATCTGAAGACAATGTGAGACATATTAGGCTCCACAGTCTCCAGGTGTCTCTGTCAAAATGATAACTCAAAGATGTCTAAATATAAACAATAGAGTCTATAACAACTGCAAAATGTTAAACATAGACATTAACAACCTTCAGGTGTCACCGTGGGTCCCATATCAACTCCAAGACGTCCAAAAAGAGACAATACCAATCTGCAGGTGTCCCTGTAAAAGCATTATTTACTCTCATGGTCCACAAAGACACAATAGCGGATTCACAACTTGGAAGACACTACAACCAGTCTGATATGTCACAGTGTACCGCCCTCCTGGTCCGTATTCCTAATTTATATCTGAATCCTCAGAGTTCCTTTCAGGTCTAGTTCTTGGAAAAGATCAAATAATCATTGCACATGTTTTTAATATTCACATAGATGTTGACAGTGATAGCCTTGACTCTACGTTTCTCTCTTTACTGGAGTCAGTCAGCTTTTCTCAAAATGTCGATGTGTCCACCTGTTGCTTTAACCACCCCCTCGACCTTGTTCTGACATACAGCCTCAAAGCTGAACACTTATTTGTCTTTCGACAGAATCCTCTCCTATCAGACCATTTATGATAACTTTAGGATTCCTCCTATTGAACTACTCATCACCTGACAAGAATATATTCACTCTACCTAAGTTCAGAGAAGTGATTTCCTCAGTATTTAATTCACTTCCCTCACCACAGCTACAGACTGCTTTACTGCTGCTTGTCCATCTGAAATTGATCAACTTGTTGAGAGCTCTGCAGGTTCACTGCGAACAGCTCGACACCGTCGCTCCTTTAAAAAAAAAAGAGGTTAGTTAAACAGAAAAGAGTCACGCCCTGGTATAACTCTCAAACCCGTAAATTGAAGCTGACCTCACTAAGACTTGAACAAATATAGTGTTCAAGTAAACTGAAAGAAGCTCTCTATACATGGAAAGAGCGTCTCTGAATCCATCGGGAACATTGTGCTCTCAAAATGAAGCTTATAAGAGGTTCCCAGAATTTCTCAAATTAAAATGGAAGGCAGAGCCTTCAACTATCAGGCTTCTCTCCTGTGGAATCATCTTCTTTCACTCATTCATAGGTCAAATTCTTTCCTTTTTTTAAAAAAGCTTCCAGTTTTGGCTGACCCTGGCTGGTCTAGAACATTCCTATGCTGCTTTAGGTTCTCATGAGGACTGCCTGGACCTCATGAGATACTCTGAGCTTCTCTTTCTTTGTTCCATCTGTAATACTCATGACCACCTGATGTACTTTGTAAATCTGTTGTGTTCCCAGAGTCCTGATCTGGAGCCACTGACTGATGTTCCATTGTTGAAGGGTCTGATGCTGTCCTGATTTTACCTGGAAGCCTCATTGGATCCTGTCACCTCATCCTCCAAATACAATACATTTCAATATATTTCTGTTATTCTATTTAGTGTCATATTCAACTTTTCCTGTTTGATTATATTGTATTTCATCGTGTGCGCACATTATTTATTGCGAGCCTCTCTGTCCTGGAAGAAGGATCCTCCTCTGCTTCTCTTCCTGGGGTTTCTTCCTTTTTTTCCCCTATTAGAGGATTTTTTAGGGAGTTTTTCTTTGTGAGGGTCTAAGGATACAGGAAGTTGGGTTGCTATTGTACAAACTGTAAAGCCCATTGAGGTAAATCTGTGATTTTGGTCTATAAAACTAAGATTGACCTGACTTGACTTGACCCTCAGGTGTTAATGTAGAGGAAAATGTGGTAAATGCCCTCTCTATCTCACAGTTGGATTGGTCTTCCTCCTTATTCAGGGGTCAGAGGTCAGCCTACAAAGGTGGCAGCCATGTTTAAGGTTAACAGGGAGTTAATGGAGTCTGTGGAGCAGCGAAGGAATGTGAGTCTGTGCTGTTTTCAACTGTACACGCCTCAGAAATGAAACAGAGGAATTTTCCTCGGGGGGGTTATCTTATCAGTGTTTACTGTAAGCACCATCTACTTTTCTGTGTTGACTTTAACTGCTTGACTCGAGCTGCCGGCTGAGTGCCAGCAGGCTGTTGTGTGTTTCCAAATTGGCACAGAGCACTTAGAAAAGATGGATAATAAAACGACAGAATTCCTCCACATCTCCACATCTGATCTGGGATCCAGTGTTAGATTTGGCTCTCAGCGGGCAGATTAAGACAGAGGGGATTACTAACAACCTCCAGTCTCTTGAAGGAATACTTCATCTAATATATGATTTATGTGTCAGTTACTCGAACCTCGAATCTTAAATCATAGACAAAATGTTCACATGCATTCTTTGCAAAAACTGTTTCCACAGATGTTTCTGGAACAGTGACATTGAACCTAAAGTCATGCTAACAACTGCTAAAACATAACAATACAGATGTTTTGAAACATGCACGCAGCACAAATCATGTTCAGAGATTTCGAGTTATCTCCTGGTCTGCTTGATTCCTAAACAGACTATAGTAGCAGGATCTTGTTTTTTTCCCTCAGTAAGATATTCAAACTTCCTAAATCCATCCATACATGCTCAAACCTAGAACATGAGAGTGGACAATGTAAACAACACATGGAAATACAACAACCATAGCAACAACCTCAACAACAACCTTAATAACAACCTCCAGCAACCATTCCAATAGGGCAGGGGTCACCAACCCTGGTCTTGGAGGGATACTGTGGGTGCAGTTTTTTTTGTTCCAAACCACCAATTAACCACTAGAACCCTTGCTAAGGACCTTCATTAGTAGAATCAGGTGTGCTACTGCTTGGTTGGAACAAAAACCTGGACCCACAGAAGCCCTCCAGGACCAGGGTTAGTGACCTCTGCAATAGGGTATCCGGTTTCTCCTCCATCACAGAAGTTAAGCAGGTGTGGGCACCTTTCGAAAAAATGTTTCCCACTGTTAGGGGTAGGGTTATTTGGATTAGGGTTATGGGGGACCATAAAGGGACATAATTTGGATGCACCTAGGTAATTTTCTCCATTCACAGAACAGAGTGGGGAACATAAGACCTGGTCAACATAGGTACATCCAACTCGTCCTAATACCAAACACCACAAGTAGAGTGAAGGGCACTGCTATGGGAGTTCCACTGGTCATTAACTTCCCTCCAAAGACAAAATATCATTTCTTTCAGTGTGTTCACTGTCATGCTGTAGGGGGCGCTGTTAAAGATTTCAGAAAAAAAGAGTCCTATGTTCTCTGCTTTGTTAGGGTTAGGTTATAGGGTCAGGAGTAGAACCTAGGACCTAGGGCCTGGGGAAGATAGATATGATCAAAACAAATGTCATATGTCTCGTGAATGGGTGAAGAATATTAACCATTAGAATAAGAATTTTGCAGATATAGTGAGGATGTTGCTAAAATCTAGTTTTCTTGTACATGGCTAGACCTGTTGGCGCAACTGTTCCACGCTTCATAAAGATCCATGTCAATCAGCTGCGAGTGTTTCCTCTGTTGCTAACCTCAGCAAATAGTCATTTATTCCCAGATCATCCTTGATATTCCTCCGCTCTCCGACTGGATTTGTACCACAGCAGCTGCAGCTCCTGTCCTGCTGTGTTTACTGCCGCCGCTCGAAGTGTTAAAAGTCGGCGCAATAGAGAAGCAGCACAACAACATAAAAATACAACACAAAGTCAGACAGGGCTGCCAAGTCCAGATTACCACTTCTGGTGAAAAAAAAAACAAAAAACTCACATCCAGAGCGTCTAAATGTCCGGGCTTGTTCGGTTAACCACCGTGCACTTGCAAGGTTTTAAATGTGCCAAGAGTTTCACAAACACGCTGCAGAAAAAAGACGAGTCAGCTCAGACCGACGCGACCGGGAGGAGACTACAGAGCCGGTTTCAAATGTGCTTATTAAGTGTTGTTTCTGTTCATTTGTCAGTTTGGCACGGAAACCTGGAAACTGTAAATTAACATCTGCCAGAGTGACTGAAAGACCACAGGAACATGTCTCGGTCGTATTCTCTGATTGGGTCCTTGTACACATAATGTCATAACTTCCCTGAGCTGCAGATTATGCTTTGATTGTTTCTTCTGTTGCTGATTTATTTGACAACAAAATGCAGACTTCCACGGGCTCTGAGACCAGGAGACCTGCTGAGTCACCCGCAGGGAGGAGGAGGACGAGGAGGAGGAGGAGGAGGAGGAGGAGGAGGAGGAGCTGGGTCTCCACAGTCCAAACAGCTCATACTCAGGGAGCCAAAAAAGCAGGCGGCAACTCCTCTTCATTAACCCCAAGCAAACAGCTGCAACCAAAAAACAATCTTCATAAGTGATTCAACAAGTCTGTTAATGAGTCATCTCGTTATTTTGAAGCCTTCGTAATCTAAGATAATGTCAACATGTTTTCGAATGTACAGAGCAGACACTTTTCTGCACAAAAGTCCTGAGCCTAAACTGTTCTGGGAACACCAGGAATGTTCTTTTTGAGGAAAAAAAACATCTCCTGAAGGCTGCAGATATATAGGCTTTGGGATGGAAATATCTGTCAGACGTCTTTGTGCGGGGAATGAACTCCTTGGTCCTTTTGCTTCCAAGAACGGTTCTGAAAATATGTGTATCGGTGGGTTTCAACATGTTTAACGACTCACTCAACACCTCCGACACCACGAGAGCTTCACGTTCGAGGACTCGTCGGAGAAAAACAGGGCTACAGTTACGCGGTTTTCCTTCCGCGGCTCGCTCTCGTTACGTGTCATTATGTGTGAAGGACAGCTGTCATGAATGCCGCCGCCGCAGAGAGAGAGAGAGAGAGAAAGAAAGACGGGTTCAGCTACCTCCTAGTCCAAAACCACAGAGCACGAACAACATGCTGGCTCAATCTGTGGCCCTAGTATCATCATCATCATTATCATCATCATCATCATCATTAGCATTGTTACCGTTATCCACGCTTTGTCTCTTCTATCTCTCCAGATTCAGATGTTTCCTTTTGGATTATCAGAAAACACAACAAAAGTGAGTTTTTGGCCTAAATCATGTCTTCATAATGTTGAAAAATCTGGTAAAAACTCTTTAATTGCGTTGAAATTACCATACTTGATATGCCCTATAGGACAATAAGCCATTTTTTTTTTTCTAGTAGGGCTGCTTGATTCTGCATGATTTTGGTTCAGGTTCACTTTCAGACATAGGAACCCAAGTCTAGTGCTGATAGAGCCTCTGCTTCTTTGTTAAAGAGAACTTTGTTCGCCAAATAAATAAAAACACATGGTGGAACTATCAATGTCTTCTCTCTTGCAGCCAGAATCTCATCTACCTTTAACCTCAGATGGTTTTTTCTCAGTTTTAGGCTAAAGATATGATCGATTTTCCCAACGATCAACATATACCAAACTACAAAACCAGGAACGGAACCGAACTGTGAACCATCCCAGACCAGTGCATTTAGTCGGGAACCTTAGTTGAGTAATTATTAATTTTATTAAGTTGTTAATACTCATTTTTACAAGGTGACAGACAAGTCAACAGATATACATGTGTGGCTGTATTAACCTGCTGAACAAACAGCTTCATCCTGTGACTGAATCATGTGATGTAAAGATGCTTCACCATTGGTCAAAGGAGGCGTCATCAGCAACTTGGCTACTTGAAAAAAAACCCAGAAAGAATTTGTTTGTGATACAACTTGTGGAAAAAATACATAAGAATCATAACAGATCAGGTTTTTCAGAAGTTTGTATTTTTTTAAATTTATTGTTTAATGATTATATGCTCACCCCTTGCCTGTAAAGTCAGTCGTCCTTGGAGAGATCACAATTGCAACGTAATTTGAAAAGCAATAAAAGTGAGTTTAGCTTTATTTAGCTTTCTTTGCGGTTGCTTAAAATGTGTCCTACCACCATCAGATATAAGGAGCAATAAAAATCAGGCAACTACAAGGTCAACCCCATTTTAATCGCAACGAGATCACGTCATTTGCAGGAAATGATGGACAGACACTGTGTTTTCAATCGATGCGTGTAGTGAATCTCCCGACTGACATTAAACACACAGCGAGCTCTGTGGTCCGATCAAATGCTTATAACCACAAACAGAAAAGAAAACGAGGCTCTTTGCAAAAAAAAAACTCTTCAAGGGAACCGTGTTTGGTTTTACAGATAAACTGCTTACTCATGACTGATCTACCGCAGTGACCTGTCAGCCCCGCTGCATGCTGGGATACCTTGAAAGAAGCCGCGCCGCCAAAGTCAAAGTGAGCTTCCTCAATTTTCTGTGTGTTGCATCCACTTCAGACGCGGAGAGAGGGGAGAAAATGTGTGATGTCACACAGGTGTGAAGGCTCCACACTGAACCCACATGACGAAATTATCTTTAACAAAGGAACAGAGGCTCTGTCGGCACTAGACTTAGGTTACTATCCCTGAAAGGGTCCAACCCCAACCCAAAATCATGCAGAATCGTGCAGCCCTACTAAAAGTTGATTACTTTTAGTAGGGCTGCACCTACTAAATCATTGATTGTCCTATAGAGCATAAAGAGTATGGCTCTTTCAATTCAGGATTAAAGCGATTTTAACAGATGTCTGAAAGTGTCTAACCCTAAATCAGGCAGATTAACACAGCCCTACTAGAAATTGATTCAAGAATCAGGTTTTCTGCACCATATGTTTTCGGCCATTATGAAAGCTTTTTGCCTAAGTCAGCATTTTGTCCTGACTTGGGCAGAAAAACTTAGATTTAGGCGAAAAAAAAATCACTTAATGTCCTATAGGGCATAAAGAGTATGGTGATTTTAACTCAGAATTACAGTGTTTTTACCAGATTTGACAGCATTATCAAGATATGATTTAGGCCAAAAATTCACTTTTGTCAAAAAATGAGTTAGGCCATTATTTTTAATAGGGAATTGATAAGTGACAGAGATGATGATTGATTGTCCTATAGGGCAATTTTAACAAATGTATGAACCCAAAATCAGGCATATTAACGCAGCCCTTCTAAAAATCTATTCAATAATCATGTTTTAGAGCATTTTCTGCACCATAGATTATTGTTTCTTAACCCATAAGAACCCACAGTGACACCGGTGGAACAAGAACTTTGGTTCCTCCAGATCCTTCATGTCTGAACTTAACTCATTAAAAAAGTGACAGATACTAATCATCCTGATATAGAATATGTTTACCACTAATGCCCAATGTTACATATATGTTAAAATACAGATCTTTGGGAATAAAAAGTATTATTCTGACAAACTTTCGAAAGGTGTTCTATTTGGCCCATTTGGTCTAAGGTATAATCCACATAATTTTCCTTTAAGAATGAATGGGTCCGGGTTCTTGAATTTGCATTTTATCCTGACTTGGGCAAAAAACCTTGACTTACTGGTAGGCCAAAAACAAAAAAATGGCTTTATGTCTTATAGGGCATAAAGACTATGGCCCTTTCAACCCAGAATTACAGTGTTTTTACTAGATTTGACAGCATTATCAGGATATGATTTAGGCCAAAAACTCACTTGTGTCAAAAAAAAAAAATGACTAAGGCCATTTTTTAACAGGGTAATGATAAATGACGAAGATGATGATTGATTGTCCTATAGAGCATAAAGAGTATGTCTCTTTTAACTCTGGATTAAAGCGATTTTAACAGATGTCTGTAAGTGTCTAACCCTAAATCAGGCAGATTAACACAGCCCTACTAGAAATTGATGCAAGAATCATGTTTTCTGCACCATAGATTATTGTTTCTTAAAGCAGCCAAAATTATGAAAGCTTCATTATATCCTGACTTGGGAAAAAATGGCTTAATGTCCTACAGGGCATAAAGAGTGTGGATTACAGTGTTTTTACCAGATTTGACAGCATTATCAAGACATGATTTAGGCCAAAAATTCACTTTTGTCAAAAATGAGTTAGACCATTATTTTTAATAGGGAATTGATAAGTGACAGAGATGATGATTGATTGTCCTATAGGGCTGAATGTGTTTAACCTTAACCCAAAATCAGGCAGATTAACGCAGCCCTATTAGAAATTGATGCAAGAATCATGTTTTCTGCACCATAGATTATTGTTTCTTAAAGCAGACGCCATTATGAACGTTTCATTATATCCTGACTTCCTGGCAAAAAAACTTAGATTTAGGTTAAAAAAATGGCTTAATGTCCTACAGGGCATAAAGAGTATGGATTACAGCGTTTTACCAGATTTGACAGCATTATCAAGACATGATTTCAGCCAAAAATTCACTTTTGTCAAAAGTGTTTAACCTCAACCCTCGTGTTTTCTGCACCATAGATTACTGTTTCCTAAAGAAGCCGCCATTATGAAAGCTTCGTGAAGCTTTGTCCTTTTAAGATGTGACACATGACGCTCTTCTCTGTCCAGTAATTTTGACAAAAAAAAAAAAAAACATCACGAATCATAAAAATAAATTCTCCTTAATGCGAGCTGGAAACGGTTATATACGTTTTCTGTTCCCAGCGCCTCCTTCCGATGACGTGGCACGCCGGTTTCGCGACGCATACAGTTTTATGATGATAATCTGACACGGAGACGTCTAATCTGACGAAAAACGCGGCGTAATGCGAGCCGGGCATTAAAGCCAGACGCCGACCGGCCAGGCTGTGAGAACGCTGGCGTTTGACGTTCCTCCCAGCTGCTGACCGGGCTGCTGGAAAAAAAAAAAAAAAAGGTTCTGGGGCCGTTCCCTCCCATGAAACACACGAGAGCTTTAGTTTGGAAACTGTTCCAGCTGTGGGATGATGTTTTTGTTCCCGCTGCGGAAGAGTGGCAGTGAGAGGAAGACGAAAAACGAAAAAAAAAACAACATAGAGTCCTTTAACATTTAACCTTTTGCACTTGTCTGATTCCAGTTGTGTCGTACTAATCTGTCTAAACACTCCCTAACTGCGTTTCACTGAGTTTCTACTACGACTCTTTCTAAGAGAGCAGGAGGAGTGAAATTAGCTTTTTGTAAAGTTTGTGCTGCAGGTCAGTTTGTTTCATACCAGTGGACGCGTGGAGATGTTGATCTGCAGAAAACCTGAGGAGGAGTTGTGTGTTCCAGGAAGCTGTTGATGATGATGATGATGATTAAGCTTGTAATATCTGAGTCCATTCTCTCGATATTTAAAACATGAAATCATCACTAGGGATGAAAAATAGAGTTTTTCCTGACACTTTTATCCACTTCCTGCTGTCTTTTTCTTTCTTTCTTTCCTTCATCTTCTTTCTCCCCCTTCCTTTCTATCCTTTAGTTCTATCTTCCAAAACATAGAAAAACAAACACATAGAAGGAGCTTTTGATTTTTAAAAGTGATGTTTTTTATGATGCTTCATACAAACAGAAAAACCTGCATGGTTCTCACTTTCTATGACTTATGACTCTTTCTGATATAATATAATTCTCTCCATCATAAAGCTGTACATGAATACACGAAAAAATATGTTTCCAAACACATTAAGTCCAGATCCTTAATATGTGTACTTAAGTGCAGTAGATATTACTTCTTAAAGGGTAGCTGCACACTAAATCCTATTTTTTATAATGTACACATGATTAGAGTCTATTTCAGCATGTGATGTTAATACAGAAGATACACATAATTTACATATTGTGTAAAACTACTTATACGTTTATCCACTTCCTGCTTTCTTTTTCTCACTGTCTTTTCTTTTATTCCCTTTGAAAAATAGGGAAAAAAAACACATAGAAGGAGCTTTTGAGTTTTTAAAGCAGCTATAAAGCTTGAAAAAGTTTCTTACTAAATGCAAATTATAACAAAATTCTGCTGTTTGGTGTAAAAGTCTTTTTTGTTGCAGTGCTTCCTTTTGTAGGTAATATATGTTATGCAAGGTTTTGTGAATTGTTTGAAGTATTTGATAAAACCAATTTGCAAAATTGTGTTTCAGCTATTGGAAAAACTAACTGTAAGACTCAAAATATGTGGACTTGTTAGTCTTTCAAATGGTCGTGATTTCCTTTTCTTTAAATCAGCTTTATTGGCATAGAATAGCAATGTTTTTGCACACTAATTAAATACTGTAATTAAATGTTGATGAAGTCTTTCGGTTTCTAACTTCCCCTCTCCCCATCGGAGCGGTTTTCTGGACGCTTTCCAGGCCTCGCAGGAGCAGAAATGAGCCGTGCAGCGAGCTGAGCAGGCGCTGCTCATAACGCTGTGAATGATTAACGCCGAATATCAGTCTGCAGAAACGCTCACACAGAGTCGCACTTATCAGATTCAGGTACGAGCCCGAGCTCAAATACTCCGCGTTTATTCACCCGCTCGGCTCGGTTTGTGTTGGACGGCCACCAAACACGTTCTGCACAGAGCGGCTGAGGGCTGTTTACTCAGTCTGGCTGCCATGAGGCCGAATCTGTGGAACAAATCTGACGAATAACAGGAATAAAAGAAACGTGTAAAGGAAGGGAAAACGAAGAGGAGAAAAAAAAAAAAAAGAGGTCACGTGTGTGAATGATGCTCACTGCACAGAAGGATGCAGCATTTCCTGTATTCTAAAAAATAATGGTGTGTTTTTAGACATATCACTACACATTTATAGTGACTCAATTACATTTTGTGAGTTTATATTTGCAACGCCATGGTTACAATCAGCGGGTAAAGCTAAAATACTGCAAAAAGCATCCGATAGTTTCATAAAAATGACAATCAAACTTGTTTTTAGAAACATAATTTCACATTGGAGCACCATTCCTGTCTGTCTCAATACGAGCTCTATCAATCTGTCTCAGTCGATGATGGTTTACGATGACGGGTTAATGGGACGGACGCCATAATTATCCACTGGCTGTTGGATAATCGCCAATCGGTGAAGATGCTCCTCTTCCTCCGCTTTGCTTTGTGTTTTCGTTGACAGATCTTTAGCTTGTTAGTCGGCAAACGGCTGATTAGCTGCGTTCACACAGTTTTACGCGTTTTACAAGAGCTGGTTAACTACGACGACTCCGGGTGCAGGTCGACAAGAATCAGCCATTGTTTTAAGTTCAGAGTCACTTTTGAGAGATTTACACAAATGGAGTGAAACTAAATGAAGGAAAAACACAACTCTGTATGTTGTCCTCCTATTAAATAATGACTTACTTAATTACTATAATAATATTTTAATATGACGTTTGCATACCGATAAATTAAAGAAATATGTAGTCAAATATAATGAAAGAAAGAAAGAAAGTTCCAGGATCTTCAGTCTATTAAACATGTTGAGGTTAGGTGAGGTGCTCAGGTTTCAATAGGTTGTCAAAACTGGATGTTAGAAATGAGTTATGTTCAATAAAACAGGCAAAGAAAATCTGGGAAAATTATGAAAAAAACTGCCTCCTGACCCATTTGATTTACATTACATACATATGTGTGTAATTTAACTCCATTAAATGTACATTTTGAGTCCTGAGGCACTTTATTCTTTAATGTTGCGCACAATGTTCTATGTGCATCCGCTGTCAAAACTTGGAGAAAAACTACTTATTTTAGTAGGCTGACTTATGAGAAATTTTTACAACCATATTTGCATACAATGGAGTAAAACTGAATGAAGGAATAGCACAACTGAGTTGTCATCCTATTAAAATAATGGCCTAATTTAGTCTAAATTTCAGTTATACTTAAATAATATTTAACATAAAGTTTGCATTTGAATAAATTCAATAAATATTTAGCCAAATATAGAAGTTCTTCAGTTTATTAAACATGTTGATGCCCATGTTGATTGAAAATTTGCGGAAATCTCAGGTTTCAATATGTTGTCAAAACTGGATGTTAGAAATGAGTTATGTTCAATAAAAAAATAAAATAAAAAAAAAAATTTTACAAGCACAATTACTTCCAATGGAGTAAAACTAAATGAAGAAATAGCACAACTGCGTTGCCTAACCTAATTTAGTCTAAATTTCACAAGTTATACTTTAATAATATTTTAATATAAGGTTTGCATTTGAATAAATTGAATAAATATTTAGCCAAATATAGTAAAAAAAAAAAAAAGGAAGTTCTTCAGTTTATTAAACATGTTGATGCCCATGTTGATTGAAAATTTGCGGAAATCTCAGGTTTCAATAGGTTGTCAAAACTGGATGTTAGAAATGAGTTATGTTAAATTAAAAAAAATTAAAAAATTAATTTTTACAACCACAATTGCTTACAATGGAGTAAAACTAAATGAAGGAATAGTACAACTGTATTGTCATCCTGTTAAAATAATGGCCTAATTTAGTCTAAATTTCACACTTTAATTATATTTTAAGATAAAGTTTTCATGTGAATAAATTCAAGTTCTTCAGTTTATTATATCTTGATGCCCTTTGAGTGTCTATATTGAAAATGTGCCACGTCTCAGGTTTCAATAGGTTGTCTGGATGTTAGAAACGAGTTATGATCAATAAAAATAAGAGGCAGAGAAGACCATGGAAAGTGATGAAAAATGGAACTGCCTCCTGACATTTACTTATTTAACTCCATTAATGTGAGTCCTGAGCCACTTTAGTGTTTAATGTTGCATAAATGACATGCAACGTTCTATGTGCATCAACCGTCAAAACGTGAAAAAAACAACTTCTTTAATAGGGTGACGATGTGTAGAATCTTTCTAGGTGAGCTGAGTGTGAAATATTAAAAGTATTCCGGCGTTTCGGGGACGAGACGTAGGCGTGGTGTGATGTCACGAGCAGAGACGGATTCCTGCATCTCCGCGCTGACGGACGAGGCCTCTCTGCACGTCTGTGTTTGTCTTTGTTCTGCCATAAATGTGGAATGCGATGTTTTATTGGGAGGAGCTGCAGATGTCGAGCTCCGACTGTTTACATGCACGGAGCATGACAGAAGGGTTTCATGTCATTAATTCGCCTGCTCTTGAGCGGTGGAGGCCAAACATCGGACGGTTAGGGAACCGTGAAAGCAGCCGTCAACAGGGGGAGAGGATTTAAGGGTCTCGGGGTCTTATTGGGATCATTTTAATGTGTCAAAGATGCATTTCATCCCCGCAGGATTCTTCTCAATACAACATTGTTCACGGTCGAGGTTCAGATCCCCGTGCTTCTGTCATGGAGCTAAAACTGTATAGGATTTCATCTCTGGAGAGCAGGAATAAGATCAGGATATGAAACTGTAATCTGATGATGATACTCTTTGTATAGTTTTGACACATTGGAGGAAACATCAGACGGTTGCATTTTTTTGGATTAAAAAACTTTGTTGAAATATTATTATAACTACTCCTGTTATCTTGGTGCATTAGGAGATAAACAGTCAGTGGCATTAAACTATTGCAGAATTAGCTGACACAGTAAGATGACGCCATTAAAAGAGCCTCAATCGAAGCTTAAATGGTGAAAAAAAACATGTGAAAGACATAGTGGTTATATGGCATTTCTGTTTGTTGCATGTATTAATGTGAGTGTCAGATCAGAATAGTTACAGCTTGCATTCAGCTTTTTCTACTCGCGTTCACCTCAAGTTTTACAACTAGAACAGACCTTGGCACCATTATCAAAAAAATAAAGAGCCTGTAAGTCAAATAAAAAGAGGCTAAAATCCACCAGTGCGCATGCGGAGCGCTTTCGAGGTGCTTTAAGTTCACGCTGGGGATCACATACAAGTCACATCTAATTAGAAAATAAAAATCTGCATCGAGCATCAAGCCCTGAAGTCTAAACACAACCCACGGACAAACACTCCCATGATGCCTTGCAGGTTTTTGGATGCCTGTGACTGGCACCGGGAGGCTTCTCTTAATAAAATTTTTTAAAAAGTTGACCGTCCAAACCTTCAGGCCGTCACAATTATCACTCGGGCGCGAGGAAAAAAAACAACAAACAGAGCGAGGTGTGACGTTCAAAGTCACGGCCCCTTCAATGAAAAACCTGCTGAGTCTCCTCGAAAAAACGCGTCGGGGCAAGAGCGGCGAGGCCCTGGCATTAAGATAAATCTCCTTGCGCTGTAGCTGACGGCGCTTTTACAATCAATCTGCTGCTGACGGGCTTGTAAAAAAAAAAAAAAAAAAAAAAAACATGCCTCAAAATGTGCCTCTCAGAAACACAAAACAAACCGTTTCCCTCCGAAGCCGCGTTCTCGTTCCGCTCCGAGCCAAGAAATGCCAACGGACTCGAGACGCGTTCCCCCCTCTCCTTTTGTCTGAGGCCTCCGAACCAGAAATTGCAAATAATTGCGGTATCGGAGAGGATTCGATTCTGCTCGGTTACACGGAGAAAATAAAAAACAACTGGCTGGGAATCTGAGAATGTGTGTTTGCAACAGTCACAGAAAGTACACGGCTGCAGTACTCGAGTCAAAGTACTGATAGAACTGGATCAATGTCACCCCAATCAAAGTGAAAGTTGCTCAATAAAATGCATACGGGTGTGAAAGTACTTCGTATTAGTACTTGTGATTCTAAGGAAGACAAACGACTTATGAGTTTTTCTGATATAATATAATTCACTCCTTCATAAAGATGTAGAAAAGTATAAGGTAAACACATTAAATTAATATGTTTCAAACACAAATTAATGCTCAAGCCATTTCTTGAATGGTAGCTGCACACTAAATCTTATTTTTTTATAATGTACACATGATTAGAGATGTCTATTTTGGCATATGATGTTAAAATAGATGATACACATAATTTACATATTATGTAAAACTACTCATTCTGTTCAAAATTAGCTCACTAAGTGCATGAGGTCTGTTCACGTTTGCTTTTTATAGCATTTTGCTTTCCACGACCAAGCGTGGAAAAAAAAGCTGTGTTTGCTTATGCTTAAAAAAAAGGTGAATGAAAGCAGGTTGAGGGGAAACACACAGAGTTGAATAGACAATGCGTACAATTCTTTAAAATTCCTAATTATTTACCGTCCAACTTCAGGAATCACCAGGCTGACAGAAGCTGAATATAAAGTACTCCTTTACTGAATTAAAAGTACAGATAGAGTTTAATTTAGGCTCCAAGAGGCTGTTTGTAAGTCCATCCATCCATCCATTTTCTATCCCGCTTATTCCCTTTCGGGGTCGCAGGGGTCTGCTGGAGCCTATCCCAGCGCATTTTATGGCGAGAGGCAGGGGGATACACCCCAGATGGTCGCCAGCCAATCGTGGGGCACACACACCATTCACACACCATTCACACACACACTCACACCTATGGGCAATTTAGATTTGCCAATTAACCTGAGCATGTTTTGTATTGTGGGAGGAAGCCGGAGTACCCGGTGAAAACCCACGCAGACACGGGGAGAACATGCAAACTCCACACAGAAAGGTCCCAGACCCAAGGCGGTCTTGAACCTGCGACCTTCTTGCTGTGAGGCAACAGTGCTACCCACTGCTCCACCGTGTCGCCCTGTTTGTAAGTCATTATATATAAAATTTTATTATAAATAATTGCAACCTTCATTTCCATAGAGATCACCTGTTGTTTTTTACCATTACCACTATAATCACTTGCCACTTACCTTACACTTTTTTGACACTAGCACTAGCCTTTTCTGATGATAGATTAGGGTTAACTTGTAGTTTCCAAAGGTACAAAGCTTGTTGCACTGAATTTTCTCACAGAGACACATGCAAGAAAGAATTTGGCGGATATTAGTAATACTGCAAAATACAAACTACTAAAAAAACTGAAAGAATGCTCATAAATCAGATGTTCATATTTTGGGGGATTGCTGTACCTAAACAGCAATGTACAAGTTCTATTAGAGAAAAATTCTATCTATATAGCGTATACTTTTAAACATGGCATCATTAGATAATTAATATGCATCATCAGGGTGTAATAAGCAGCATTTTACTGTTGTAGCTGCTGCAGGTGAAGCTAATTTAACTTTTTCATATATAGTTTAGTCCAGTGGTTCCCAATCTAGGGGTTGGGCCCCTCTGAAGGGTCAAGAGATAAATCTGAGGGGTCATGAGCTGATTGATGGGAGAGAAAAGAAGAACAAACAAGGTTCTGGTTCAAAAATGTGTTTTCACTTTTTTTTTTTTTACTTTTTCCCGAACCTTTGATTTTTTTTTTTTTTTTTTTGAGGAGAAATATTGAATCATTTGAACATTTATTCAAATGAAAACATGTGAGAAGTTTAGAAGGAGGGGGGGGGATCATGATTTGGTGGAAATGTTAACAACTCACAGACATCTGAAATGTGAGCCGACTACACAACGCTGTTTGTAAGACGTCAGAAGACAAAAAGGTTGTAAATCACTGACTTCATCTTCAACAATCTGTTGCACTGGAAAGAAAATGTTCTCTTATTCTCTTATCTTTTGTGTTTGTTGAATCTTCATCTGAAAAGTAACTGAAGCTGTCAGATAGTTATAGTGAAGTAGAAAATACAATATTTCCCTCTGAAACGTAGCACGGGAGAAATTAGAAAGTAGCATCACATGAAAATACTCGAGTAAAATACTACTACGAACATACTACAACTACCGCTTTTCTCAGGTGTGACAGAAGGAACTAAGTTCACTGGTTTTACGAACGTCTCACTGGGGTTTGATTGTCTCAAAGTTCACGTCTATAAACTAACCAGACTTCTGCCGTGAATGAACACCTTCCAGAGTCTTCTGCAGAAATCTGGCTTCTCCTCGTGGATTAAAAATCACTACTGCTTTTTTTTGTGCTATTTTAGAATCTGCATGTGTCAGTGTCATGATCAGCCGTAATTTTTCACTTGTTGGAATCTTAAGTCGTCTCAAGGGCAGTGCATTTGTAATTTTTTTTTTGTGATAAATAAATAAGAATCAAACTTCAATAAAACAACCAGAGCAGATTTTTTTAAATTAACAAAAAATGTGAGTGAGCAACAATTATTATATTATATATTATTATTTATTATAATGCCACAATGCCACTACTTCTATGTCACTTAATTTATGTTCTTATATACGTCTACTGTTGTCTAGTCCTTCCACTTTAATGTCTATACGTCCTATTGTCTATGTCTTACCTATTTCCTAAGTATGTCTGCATGGGAAAAAGCAAGAAACGTAATTTCTAATTCTTTGTATGATCAGTAAATGTAAAAAGAATTGACAATAAAGCCGATGTGACTTGACATATGGTCAGAAACACGACGCCGTATCCTAAGGTGGCCGGTGTTCACGGTCTGGACAACCTGGGTGAAAGTCCTGTAGAGTCTCTTTTTAGAATCCATGTGACTGCGCGAGGACGTCTCAGTCTTTTCTATCGGGGCAGAGCAAACAGACGGAGCACTAACCGGCCTTTTCAGCTCGGCGTGCACGGCCCGAGTAAAGTGCTGCTCGGTCAACTCTGCCCGCTGCGAGTCAATGAAAAGAGCCGGGTTAATCTTTAAGCGCAGGCCAAATAGCAAAAAAAAAAAAAAAAGTGGATAGCCAAATAGAGCAGATAGACAGATATGGGCGCTGACACACTCTCCACACAACATGTCAATGAAACAAGAGCACTTTGAGACTGCAAACACCGGGGATCTGAAAATAACCACATGTCCTCCTCCAGTCTGGGTCTGAGAGACCAGACGAAAGGGAGACATTCCTCCTGAAAACTCACATTTGAGCTGGATTTGAAGAAGATTGTCATCACTTTCAATCAACTAGTGTTATCCCTCCCTTTCATGTTAACTACATAAAACCTACAGACTCTGGCTCAGTCTCCCTGAATCAATACATGTAGTGAATATATAAGTAAAACATGAAATTTCAGAATAAAATAACAACTTGAGAATTTAAAATGGATTTTTACTGTCTATTATAGCCTATAATTATGGATACAGTCAAACCCAGAGTTCACACCAGACCAGTATGGTCAATTCTATTTACAGGCCATATCACATTAATCCAAATACATTTCCAGATGAAATCCTTCACTCCAGCAGTAAAGGACGGACACCACCTCAACAATTTGGCTCTTCCTCACTCCCAGACAGTCGAGTCTGCAGCAGCTTGCTGTTCGCTTGTTTATTCAAAGTGTTTTCATATTAATGTGTTTGTCTGAATGTGTTTGACATCCACTATCTACTTTTCTCTCTTCAGAGAGCACCATGTGAAAACGTCTTTCTCTGCCCCGCTGTGATGGACAGTGAGGAGTGTCTCGCTGATCACGTGTTTATTAATATTATTGTTTATTAATATTAAATGTGTCACAAGTCAAAAATGCACCAATTGCCATTAAATGTCACTGTCCTGTCTGGTTTTCTTGTGTTTTTGGGTGGTTTTGATTGTCTTCTTCTTCTTCTTTTCCATACTTTTCCAGTTCCTGTTTTATTTTGAAAAGGTTTCCTCTCGTGTTTCTTGTTAGCTTTACTTCCTGTGTTTTCCCGCCTTCGTTAGACTCACCTGTGTCTGTCTCACCCACCTGTCTGTAATCCGTAATTACTTTTCTGTGCATTTAGGACCAGTTTCTGCTCTTTCTATGCCACATCGTTAAAGTCACTGCATTTTGAGCCTTAATCAACATGAATATTCCAGCAAGAGTTTTACATTTTATTTAATGTTTTTGACTTACTACCTTTAGTGTACTATTGCACCTGTTAATCCATTCAGGTGTTATCCAGAATTGATGCATCACTTTACTTGCAAGTTAACTGGTTTTAACTCAATTTCTACACATGGTGTCTCAATATGTAGGTTTTTTTTCAATAAAATCATAATTTGAGCTACCCCACAATCCAGCCAGGTGCTCTTGTTAATATAAAGTCCTGTGTGGGTTTAGGGGACCAAATTATTGGATTTTCCACAAAGACCTGCTGTTAGAGAGAATCGACTGACAGGATAATAAAGTGAAGTGAAGTGTATTTACTAACAGTGGATTTAGTGTGAATTTACTTTTTAAATAAAGGATCCGACCGGCTCTTCCAAAACCTCAACGTTCGGCGGCGGCCAAACCCCGTCCTAAACATGACAGCGATTTGTCAGCGGCGAAGATGAAACTCGGCTTACCGGACCGTGTGAGAGGATTATTAACGCTGAGGCCCGGGCCAACAGGTCCTGGACTCGTAGAGGAGCGAGCGAGGGCCGCCAGCGGATGATTTCTGGATATAAAATGGAAATAAAACAGGAAAAAAAAAAGAAAAGCAGAGAAATAAGTTCCAGCCTCTAACAGGCTAATGTCTTCCATCCGCAGGAAGACACCGCGGCCAACATCAGACATTCAAATCCTCTCGCTTGTCCAAAAAACAAAATGAAAGACCTGTGAGTCTTTACACACACACACACACACACACACACACACACACAGTGAGACCCGCGGCCAAAACCACGACATGTCGAAGCGGTATCAGCGGATTATCAGTTTCGGCTACCAGGAAAGAACAAGAGATCGACCAGAAATTAACAGATAACAGATCAAAGGAAACAACAACAGGACACAAACGCCGGGGCCGAAGATAAGTCACAGATGCCATCTAGAAAATATCAGATAATGCATCACTTCTGCTTTCAATGAGTCGGAGAAAAAAACAAAGAACAAAAGGGAAGGAGAAAGAATAATATAGAAAGAAAAGATATAAAAATAACAGAATCATTTGAAAAAGGAATTGCTGTAAAACTGTTGACAGGACACCTTAAACTGCAAACAATATCAATTATGACTCTTTCTATGATAAGTTATGTTTTATATATATATGCATGTGCATGTTGGAAGAAACCCTACGTCAGTCACATTGGAGGGGACTTTATTGGCATAAATTACGTGCCAGAAGAACATTTCCCTTAAGAATGACCAGGCAGCATTCTCAGTCTCACCAGATGTGTTTCATCCAGCAAAGTCCGAGTTCTTGTCTGCAGCCAGGAAGTGAAAGGACTAGAGAGCTTGTGTGAGTCCAAAACACAGACCTCCGGTTAACTTTAGCTTCAGCAGCTCTTTTGTTAATGTTAGCTTCAGAGAATCTGAGCTAATGTAAGCTTCAGACACTATCAGCTAATGTTAGCCTTAGCAGCTCTACATTAACATTAGCTTCAGAGAATCTGGGCTAATGTTAGCTTCAGATACTCTGAGCTAATATTAGCTTCAGATACTCTGAGCTAATGTTAGCTTCAGGTACTATCAGCTAATGTTAGCTTCAGCAGCTCTACATTAACATTAGCGTCAGATACTCTGAGCTAATGTTAGCTTCAGATATTCTGAGCCAATGTTAGCCTCAGATACTATCAGCTAACATTAGCTTCAGCAGCTCTACATTAACATTAGCGTTGGAGAATATGGGCTAATGTTAGCTTCAGATACTCTGAGCTAATGTTAGCTTCAGATACTCTGAGCCAATGTGAGCTTCAGATACTATCAGCTAACAGTAGCTTCAGCAGCTCTACATTAACATTAGCTTTGGAGAATATGGGCTAATGTTAGATTCAGTTACTCTGAGCTAATGTTAACTTCAGATACCCTGAGATAATGTTAACTTCATAGACTCTGGGCTAATGTTAGCTTCAGATACTATAGGCTAATGTTAGCTGCAGCAGCTCTTCGTTAACTTTAGCTTTGCAGAATCTGGGCTAATGCTAGCTTCAGATACTCTGAGCTAATGTTAGCTTCAGATAATCTAAGCTAATGTTAGCTTCTTAGCTTCCAGTAGTTTCAGTTTTAGACAACTTAAAACTGTCTTGACTTGCAAAACTATCTTTTGAAATAGTAGAGTAACTTTATTGATTCTGAGAGTTGTTATCAAATACTAATGCTAATTGTTGTTATTGTATAAGCATGTTGCTAATGGAACCTTCTAATTCCCAGAGCAAAATTAAGGTGACCAAGTAGCTTACATAAATACACAATAATACTGGTTGAGCACTTATATAGACTATAAAGTACAGGGTGGAGTAATAGTAAAAAGTGTACCACACATAGGCTAAATAAAGTATGAATACACACATGCACAATACAAACTCTATTCATAAAACATACACAACCAATTCAAACAAGAATTTTCCTGTATGTTACCTGACTTTAGAGATGCTGCAACCCGTAAAAACTGTAGTAAAATGACCTTTTTCTGGATTTATTTTCCAACTAGCTAGTCTTTGGGCTAAGCTAAGCTAACATTAAACACACCCTGGATTTACCTTGACGTTTCTGTAAGTTGTTGGCATGGAGTTATGGAACATTTGTAAGCACGAGTATACGTCTTTGTCAAGAGTCTTCGATGGCGCTCAGCCAGCGGTTTCCAGTCTTTGTGCTAAGCTAGGCTAAACAAATCCTGAATTTGATTTGGTGTAAAAAAAAAACACGATGATGAAGCTGACATCTACATCCCATGAACATGCGACTCTGTAGAAGACAGATACAATATGATTTATTGAAACGTTGAGTGGTTTTAGCATTAAACCGTTAAAGAATACGTCTCGCGCTGGATATTTTACAATTTGAATGTGACCTTTCTCGGGGTCGGGTTCGTTCCACCTCGTCAACATTCCTGTAGCCGAAATTATAACGTTGTGATGATGCGTTCACATCTTGAGTGTTTACAGGCGCATATTTCATGTAGAATATGTCATATTTCAGTCAGTCGGTGATACCGTCAGGCTCAGGAACATCTGGAAGTCATCGTGGGTCTCCAGGCGGACTCTGCCAGCTGCCGCTTTCTATCAACCTGCTTCCTCTTTTACGTTGTACTTTTCTTTCTTGGCTTCTAAGTTCCTTCTTTTGTTTTTTTTTCTCTCCTCTTTACTTATTTTTTACGACTATTTTCAACATTCCTTTGGCTGGAATAAAATCACATCGCAAATAAAGCAGTTGCTAACCGGTCACTCCGGTCTGATGTGGAGTCCGTTTCAACTGTTTCTAATTTAACCTGTTTTTTAAGAATTTTTTCTTTTTTGATTTGTTCAAGATTTTGGCATCAGCTCATCATATAGGCTGTGATTTTCACTTGTAGAGATTTAGGAGCTCCAATTTAAAATGTTTTTTATGCTTTTTTCTGTTAGCTGTTAGCTGCTAGTTTTTTTAACATTTAAAAAAAATAATTTATCACCTTTAAATAGCTAAATATCATTAATTATAACTATAAATTATTATTAAATATTATTGTTGTGGGTTAGGTGTTAAAGTTAAATTAATGAAAAAATACAATCTATCAACTATTATATGAAGATTAGCTGATATATGTTAGCATGTTGAAGAAGTTAACATTTATGCTAGCCCTATTAGAGGTAATTATTCTTATCATTGTATTCCTTTTTAAAATATACCTGATAATCCTAAAATGTGCTAGAAGTATTCTTTTTTTACCTGAACATGTCATTCTTTGTGTGACTTCCTTCTTTTCTTCAAACTAAACTAGTCTTCTTAACATAAAATGCTGCAGTAAATGAGTTCTATAAAATCTATAAATGAGCTAGCATTTTCTTTCTAGTCTTTCCATTTTACTATTGTTAGTTGTTAGCTGCTAGATTTTTGCGTTTTTTTTGTCACCTTAAAATAATTAATATTCATTATTGTTGTGGGTTAGGTGTTTGTTAAAGTTAAATTAATGAAAACATACAATCCATCAACTGTTACATAAAGTTTAGCTGATGTATGTTAGCATGTTGGAGAAGTAACATTCATGCTAGCCCTATTAAAGCTAATGAGTCTTATCATTGTGCTGCTAGATCATTGTTTTTTTGCTTTTTTTTTCTAATTTATCACCCTAAAATAATTAATATTAATTATTGTTGCAGGTTAGGTGTTTGTTAAAGTTAAATTAATGAAAATATACAATCTATCAACTATTACATAAAGTTTAGCTGATGTATGTTAGCATGTTGGAGAAGTTAACATTCATGCTAGCCCTATTAGAGCTATTCATTATTGTATTCATATTTAACATATACCTGATAATCTTAGAAAGTGCTAGAAGTATTAGTGTTCTACCTGAACATGTCATTCTTTGTGTGACTTTATTCTTTTCTTCAACCTAAACTAGTCTTCTTAACATAAAATGCTGCAGTAAATGAGTTCTATAAAATCTATAAATGAGGTAGCATTTTCTTTCTAATCTTACCATTCTACTATTGTTAGTTTTTAGCGATTTTTTGTCACCTTAAAATAATTAATATTCATTATTGTTGTGGGTTAGGTGTTTGTTAAAGTTAAATTAATGAAAATATACAATCTATCAACTATTACATAAAGTTAAGCTGATGTATGTTAGCATGTTGGAGAAGTTAACATTCATGCTAGCTAATGATTATTGTATTCGTTTTTTACTGCTTGATTTTTGCATGTTTTTTTGGCACCTTAAAATAATTACTATTCATTATTGTTGTGGGTTAGGTGTTTGTTAAAGTTAAATTAATGAAAATATACAATCTATCAACAATTACATAAAGTTTAGCTGATGTATGTTAGCATGTAGGAGAAGCTAACAATTATGCTAGCCCTATTAGAGCTAATGACTATTGTATTCATATTTAAAATATACCTGATTCGTTTTTTACCTGAACATGTCATTCTTTATGTGACTTCCTTATTTTCTTCAAACTAAACTAGTCTTCTTAACATAAAATGCTGTAGTAAATGAGTTCTATAAAATCTATAAATGAGCTAGCATTTTCTTTCTAGTCTTTCAATTTTATTTTTATTTTGTTTAATTGTTTCTACCTGAAATAAGGCCTGTGGTTAAAATGGGCTCAACAGAATTTCTTGTTTTGTTCTAGATCATTAAATCAATCAGTAAACGCACCCCCTCATGAATTTTAAAGCTTTATGGTTCTTGAAAAAGAGACGTTTGCGATCGAGTTTATAAATGAGACTACAGAGGCATTAGAATGTCATCACGGTGGAATCACGATGTTCCAAAATGTGCCAGTATAATTAGCTTTTGTTTGTTATGGAGTTTATTTTCTGCAATAATCCAAAATCCACCGTAAGTTGGACTTAACGTCCAGGTTACTCTTTATGTTCCTATGGTTGTTTTTTCTGTGTTAAAATAAAAAAAAATGGTTCAGGTCACCCGAAGAAGACCCACAGTGGTCGAAACTGAGGGAACATTATAGCAGTTGTGCGCAGGAACGCTTTTGTTCTTTTCTGATATTTTTCTGTTACCCAATACCTGAATGTGTGTGTGTGTGTGTGTGTGTGTGTGTGTGCCCGCTGATATTTGCTGAAAAGAAACACAAACCAAATTTACCAACTGATCCACTGATTCAGACCAGAACAAACACAGGGGAGATGCATTTTTTTCTCCTTTAGAACATCCAGATGCAACATAAATGTCTGGTATTCTCTACTTTTAGAGAGCAGCCAGGTACTGAGATAGCCGAGGCCCATTGTGGGCCCTGAACGCAGCATCTATCTGTCCCGATTGAGGCGGTTCACTCGTCAATAAAAAAAAGCCAAAGTTGAGAGTAGTTGTTGTTCTCTGGTTGATAAGACACGTGTTTTCTTCAAAGCCAGCAGATACGTGGAATGCAAATGCAACGGTTTATATAACCTTAATATCATACATTAAGGTTAATATCTTCAGTTTAATGTCCAACCTATGATTTTTCTACAGTAATAGCTGTGAGTGTCGGTTCTCTTTCCTTTTTTACTATACAATGTACAACATAAACTTGTATAATATATGTAATTGTAGTTATGTAGCAAGTACCAGAAGTCATATTAACAGAAAGAACCAATGCAAAATAGAAATGAAGGTTGGCAGTGGAAAACAAGAAATATGCCTTAATGTTGCCCCAGAGCCGAGGCCATGATGGATGAGGGAAAACCCCACAAACAACACAATACTAAGCCAAAAGCTAAGAGAAAAGAACACAAAACTGAAGCTGCACAATATTAATTAAAAAATAAAGGACGTTGACTGATGAACAATTACATCTCCCATTAATACAGAAATCCTGTATCCATGATACTACTTTATAATTCCCCCCTCTAGATATCAGAAAGGTTACAGATATTACAATGCAGTACTATATAAAAGGATCTTCGTAAAGTATATTGCATATTTGAATACTTAAAACAAGTGGTAAAATATTTCATGATAATATAGCACAGTTTGCATATTTAAGTACATGTTGCTCATACTGCTTGTGTATTATTACTTGAGTAACTCAGGCTTTTACTTGGTATTGAGTATTTCTGACATCTGTATGTCTACGACTTCATTTAGCCCTGGTGGAAAAGTATTAAGTTGATCTGTAAGACTCCTGATCTCACAGCTCATCGTGTCATATTGTTCAAAACTCTCAATACAGATTGTTAGTGACTGTACGGTAGTTTTTCTTTTACCGAGAAAAGAATAGGAAAAAACAAACTTTTCTTTCTGGCATTTAATTTAGAAACCTCATCATAAAAAGGGCTTCTTAAGCACAAAAAAACACAAACAAGCCTACACACATTATTTCTGTTAGTTCTGTATGCCATTTCATCATCTCTTGTTTTGCATATTTAATTTAATTTCCTGGTGATTTGTTTGTTCTTCTTTTGTGTTGCATTAATTCAGGCAGCATGCACCTGCAGAAAAGATTTAATTCTTCAATTTATTTGGTTTCATTTGATACTCGTTCCTCAGACAGTGCACCTGCATTAGACATATGTCACATTCCCATGATGCACCTGCAGCCTTTTGGATTATTGATAAGTGGCCTTATGAAGCATAGTCATGTCATCTGTATCTCCAGTGTTGGTCAGTCGCTTGTGGTCATTCTATAAAAAAAAAAAACACATTAAAAGAACACATTTCATCAGCCTTACCGAAAACCTCCAGCTTTGCTGCAGATTAATGTCCATGTTTTACACCGTTATAATAAAATGTGATGGTATTTGCTAATACCTGCAGCATTAATTAATTTTAAATCCCTTCCCATTCTCACACACTTCACATGTATGCATCGGGCTACTGTTATAAAATATGATGCTTTATGCAGCAGGCCGTGTTGCTGGATCGGGCTCGGGTGTCAGTCTCAGCTCGTGACTTTAATTCTTAGTGAATCGTCTCGATTTCTGTTCTTTCTCCACAGTCCGATGCCAGTGTTGCCTGTGGCTCGTAACGACGAACCGACAGAGAGATTTCACTTCGCAGGCAGCTGTTTTCAGAGGAAAAATTCAGAAAGATCTGAAAACCCCTCAGTACTCTACTCGCTCAACAGCAAATGACACTTACACTTAGCTGTGGACCAGCTGGTGGATAACTAGGTAGCTGAAGAGCGAGATATGTAAAGAAAATAATAAATATTCAGCTTCAAATAATAATGTTGCTCCATAGAAGCTGGATATTGATGAGTCAAGAGTTGTTACCACTGAGTGTTTGCACTTGGCCAACATGCACGAGAGATTATGATTTTTTCATTAATTAGTTGATCCAAAAGCTGCAGACTCGTGTAATGTCGGAGAATGGAGCTACGGACCTGTGAGCGCCACCTATCAGCGGCAGGAGGACACCAGCTTTGACAAAAGAGACGAAGAACAGATAAAGAAACCAAACTCCACAAGAGAATCTGATAAAAACAAGCTCTTTTATTACAAGAATTCTGAAGTTTTGGTATTTCATTTATATATTTATTTATATATATATATTTATATATATATGTTTATGTTACAATTGGGACGTTAACTTTGAAACAAACGTCAGAGTTTGTAAAAACAAAAAGACAAAAGTGCTTCCTTTTTCCTCGCTGACACAAATCATCATCTTTAAAAATCTGTCTGAACAGAAGAAAGGAGCAGATCAGTGAGAGGTCAAAGGTCATCAGGCACTCAGTGTGTGTGTGTGTGTGTGTGTGTGTGTGTGTGATTGAGCAGTGAAAAAGAGGAAGAGACGTGTTCTTGCATAGAAACCTTTTTCACATTTTGTTTTCGATGTTTTTCTTTCTGAGTTATTTACAGATAAACGTGTATGTAGAGCGAGGCCTGTTCTCTGTTTTCCATTCAGATCAGTACCCATGCTACCGGACAAGTGTGCTTCACTTGACGACAAATAGTGCATACGAGAGAGCTGCCTCGCCGCCGCCGTCCTCTGAAAATCACACACACACCCCCAACGCCTGCACGCTATTTTTTTTTTTTTTCCCGTGGAAGCTCGGAAAAAGTTGACGCGTTGCAGCAGGTTTTTTGGAGATACGTGGTTTCCAGTGGACGGCGACATGATGCAGCAGGTACCACAGTTGCAATTCCAGTCTGGTTTCGTGTGTGTGTGTCTGTGTGTGTGTGTGTGTGTGTGTATTTTTTCAAATTTGGCATTAAATCACACCGTCAGACGCAGAGCTGGGCCACAACTCAAACATGATTATCGTTCATACAGACAATGTTACGATGCTGCAGTCAGGTGGAGAACCTGAATCTACAAACCAGCCGGGTTCAAGCGGGAAGATGAAGCTTTGCTTTTCTGAGATGATTTGATGATTTTCAGTTTGCAATGTTATCAGACAGAATTAAAAGCATGTGCATCTGCTCCTAAATTGGAGATAGAGGGTTTTCACCTGACAGCAGCAACAGGGAGATATCATGGTGGTTCACAGTTGTCATGTCTCGGTGAATAAATAGCTCAGTTTGACCACAACCTGCGGCAGATTGAGATCTGAAATACTCGACGACAGATATTATTATTATTATTTTTTAGAAGATTACAGGATTTCCTCAACATTTGAAATTCATTTGAGCACGAATTTCTACCATGTGCGATCACCGGTGCAGAGATCATACTCTTCTTTTCTTTTTCTTTTTTTTTTTTTTTTTTTTTATCAGGATATCGTCCATATCGACAGCTCTCGAACCTGTGACGCGTACCAGAGTGGCCCAACAGCCCCGCACCTCATTCATCCACAAAATCCAAACATTACTGTCTCTGCAGGAAGAAAATAAAAATACATACATGGACATACAGTTTAGCCTACATGCAAGCAATGTGCACTTTGCATTTCATAGCTCTATAAAAGACAAGTTCTAGTTCATCAGGAGGATATGGAGATGTATAAAACAAAGTGGAATAATTGAAGAAAACATGCACAACAGGCTGATTTGGATTATCGCCACCATGCCCTACCTTAGCTGCACTGATATGTGAGTTGAGTGTGTTCATGGCACACAAGTCTGTACGGAAATAAGGCACAAAACAACCAGTCCTCTGTTGTGTGGATCTGCAAGGGGGGGGAACGAGCTTATCGGCTTTTGCACAAAAAAAAAAAGTTTATAAAGGCACATGAACACTGCAAAAAAAACAAAAACCTCCGTCTGAATCTGAATCTGAATCTGAATCTGACAAGTGAGGATTGATCCTGGTGAGCTGATTAGTTTCCAACTAAATGAACTTGTCTAAGGAATTCTCTAGAAAGCAGATTTTCCTACAACTTTGGCTTTTTTGCATCTTTTAAGTATGAATAGGACAATTAAAAAGAATAATAAAATTAAGTCTGATTTCTCACTTTGAGCGTCAGGACTCAGAACTCTGAGCTCAGACGGATGTTTTTTTGTTTTGCAGTGAACAGCTCAGCTGCCTCAGTCTCCTCACAGCTCTCTGTCCGTCCGCACACATCGACACATGTGGAACACGTTTTTCTGTGAGCATAAAATCCAGCAGTGTCCCGGTTTTCCAGTCCCGGTCCAGTCCAGTCCCGGCGCGCTCCGGTAGTCTCTCAGCTGACCAGCGGCTTGAAGGACCCGTCCGGCAGCTGCCTGAAGATGCCCCGTAACGTGTCCAGCTCCCGGGTCAGGTGCTCCACCCGCCGCCTCAGTCTGTCGTTGTCGGTGGTGAGCTCCACCACCTTCTGCTGCGTCTCTATGTTGCGGATCTTGGCCTTGTCCCTGCTCTTGCGCACGGCCACGTTGTTGCGCTCGCGCCTCAGCCGGTACTCCGGGCTGCTCTTGTCGACGTGCTTCTTGGTCTTCCCGCCGCCCCGCTGCTCCAGCAGCTTCATGCCGCCCTGGTGCGGGTGCTGGTGCTGGTGCTGGTGCGGGTGCTGGTGGTGGTGCTGCTGCTGCTGCTGCGGGCTCGGCACCGGGGTGGGCGGGGGGGTCGGGTGGCCCGGCTGGAGGTGCATGGTGGTCTGCGCGCAGTGCGCAATCTGGTACTGGAGATGCGGCATCTGCTGCTGCTGCTGCTGCTGCTGCTGCTGCGGCTGCGGGTGCTGCGAGTACTGCTGCGGGTGCCGGTGCGGGTGGTGGTAGGTGGGGGGCATGGCCGGGTTCAGGTCCTCCTCGTCCCGGGGCTCCTGCTTGATGGCCACCGGCCGGATCCGCGGCGGGTTGTGCTCGTACATCGGCTCCAGCTTGGACTCGATGTAGTTGGACATGTAGATCTGCTGCGGGCCCGGGCCGCACTGCACCGGGTCGTAGTCCCCGTTCATCATCTTCAGCTTGTCCTGCCGGGAGCTGTGGTGGAACAGGTCGGCCAGGAAGTCGTCGTTGAAGGCCGACGGGTCGATGTAGGCGCTCAGGTCGATGGAGGTCTCGTTGTCTCCGATCTCACCGCCGAGCTCCGCCGGGTCTCTGTAGCCGGAGGAAGGCTGCTGGCTGTGGGGCAGGTTGCTCATCAGCGGCCGGGGCGCGACCTCGTACAGGTTAGAGAGCTCCATGGAGAACCTAAACCCGGGCATGCATGGCGAGGAGCTCCGGGAATCCAGTTTGGAGAAAGTTGAGGGAGAACGGGGGGGATGGTGGTTTTCTGCTGTCAGGTCCTCAGGTGAGAGGGGGGTCAGACATGCGGGAGGAAAAGCTGCGGAGGCTGCGGGACAGTTCGCAGGCTTTTTCTTTTCTTTTCGTTTCTTTTTTTTTGTTTTAATATTCGTGTTTGAGCGGAGAGAAGCGCGGAGAGAAGCTGCAGGACGTCGGATTCCTCCTGCTCAGTAAACTCTGAGCTGTCAAACTGCGGTTATATAGCAGGAGGGAGTGGGCGGGCACACACTCACACACACACACACACACACACACGCAGCTCTGGATTTAACCCACTATCACTGGGATAAATCACAACTTTCAGAGAGGGGGGGAAAAAAACTCCAAATCATTTTTCCATTATAATCTTAGCTACATTTCAAGATTATTTTCATATGAAACAAGACAAACAAACGCCAACGCAGCGCAGCTGAAAGTTTACAACCCGACAAACAGACGCGCATCCTATGAGAATCCTGCGTTTGCTCCAGACTAATGCGCTCCACATGTTGAGCTGCAGGCTGCACGATCCGCTGCCTCACGTCCACACGCCGATCTGAATGTAAATATGTGTTTTACGGAAGGAAAGAGAAAATCATCCCGTTGTGCGTAAATTGGATTTTGCGCGTTTTTCGCTACAGACGCGTCTGGAGGATGGAGGCATTGCGGGGGAGCGCATCCGTGCATTCTAAAGGACTGAATGACAGATTGACTGGCTGATTTACTGACTGATTTACTGACTGATTCACTGACTGATTTACTGACTGGCTGCTCTCGTTATCCGTGCAGCGGCTGCAGAGGGCGCGGCGCCGCTGATCACCATGGAACAGCAGGTTATTGGATTTTTGGACACCTCTCGTGCACTTTAGAATCACCGACGGAACGCAGCACCGACAGCTGTAAAAAAAAAATAAGTTCCACGTCAAGTCTCCACACATTCTGTGCACGTCAAAAAGAGCCTGTTTACCAATGCATAGCCTAATCATTATGAACTCACATAAGTTTAAGCAGCAAAACTTTAAAAAAAAATGAAAATTTAAAAAGACACTACTGTTAAAGATGAGATTAATAGGATGATAACCTGATACAAAGGTTATGAATTGTTGTTTATTTTTTGGTCATATCTTGTTAAAAGGGGGAGAAAGGGGAAGCTTTAGTGTCCAAAATATTATCAAATCGTTTATTGGCCTATCAAATTTAATTTCTCAAAAAGTCGAATTGGTTAGTGTGCAATAAACAGGCTGGAGTCATTTATCAGCATGAGACACTGAGGAGGTCCTGTTCCTGCCTAAAAGGAAGAAGCAGCTCGATCTGATAAGAGCAGATATGAGCAGATAAGAAGAGATATGAGCAGATATGAGGGGGTGGGGGGTGGGGGGTTGGGGGGGGGTCCCTGCAGGGCTCAGAGGTTATTCGGGATCACCTGAGGCGTCGCAGGCTCACAGAAGCTGGACTGCAGCGCCCTCTGTCGGCGGCTGGAGTCCTGACACCCTGCAGTCAAAGTGCCCATTCTATCACAGATTAATAGCTGGTTTCATCTATAAAATATCAGGAAATGGTCAAATAATGTTTATCACAATAAAGAATTATTCCTAAGGGTTGCAGATTATTTGTTAGTATTTTTTTTAGTTTGTGCATGTCTATTTTATTTTATCAATTGTCAGGATTTCATTGTTTTGAAACAGGTGTTTTCAATTCAACGTGTTTCTGCTTGTCTGCAGAAGTCCTGCAGAATAGTCACACACATCTTTTTATTTCTCTGACTTACAGCACACAACCCAAAGATATTCTCTTTAGTATCACAGAGAACTTTAAAATATCAAAATACTGAAAAAAGCGAGTTATTCTGCTGTGTGAAAGAATCAATATGTCTGATGATCCTCAGAGAACCTTTGACACAAACTTTACAAGTTGTGTAATAGTTGAATCAATGACAAATTAATTTCAATTTAGCATGAATCCTTCTGGATAAATCAGGAGAAATGTTAATATCAAGAAAAGTATGTTTCTGTGTTTATTTGGGATGTGAATGTAATGAAAATTCAGTATTTGAAACAAGTGACTATTCACATTAGAACAATGGGAAGCACCAGATTGTATCTTTAAAACTCATCTTCCAGTGGCCTTGATTTTATGAGTTTATGATTTCCTCAAATCCTCGAGGAGTATCCAGCAATCCTTGGAAGATATGTTGACCAATAAGCCAGTTGATACCAGTGGCATCTGCTAATGTCAGTGAGGCTGAAATGCCCATTTAGGAGGATTTAGCAGCATCATTAAGCACGTTTAAGAGGCCCTGCTTTAACGTAAAAGGTTTTTGATGACGTAGGAGAAGCTGTGAAGCAACGGTTTGAACGTGTGACATGTTGAAACACAACTAAAATCTTTGGAGGGGTTATTCGGTTCCCATTGTGGTGATATTTGATATTTCAAATTGGCAGCGGTGAAAATAAAATCTGTTTTGTCTATAAACGGCTGTGTTTCAGGACTTGCTGCTGTTCTCTGTGAGGATGACTCAGACCAGGCGGGTCGAGCACATTGACCTTAAAAAATGAAGCCAAAGATCGAAGTTGTGCAGCTCCTAAACATGGCCTATCGTTAATTTACTACACAGGGGTGATTTGTGAAGGCAAAGTCATGATTCCTGATTGTTGCTTCCCGTGATTTGCTTTGTAAGGATTATGCATGAGAAGTGTAATTGACTAGGGTCAGGCAGGGAATATCGAGGTTAGCCAATCAGACGCAGACTAGGGCAAGTCATGACTTTGCCATCCTAGGATAAAATAAGTCTTGCAAACAGGTGTCCACAAAAGAACAGGTGAGGTCTATTGTCCAATAAACACTATGGTTTAGTGCTAGTTTGGTGTGCGTGAGTAAAGCCTAAGCGCTGCATACTACAAACTGTACACAGTTTCATCTTTATTAGTTTTCTAGTTTTTGCAGCTCGAATCGGAAAAAAAAATTGCTTATACGAACAGGAAATGATGCAATCAAAGTGCAACTTCAATGACAAATCTAAAGCGAACAGAAAGTTTTTGCGAGCTGCTTCTGGGGCTGTTTCGCCACCCTCACTTTTAATGTTGTCCAGCTGTGAGCAGCTTCTCCACCAACGGCACTCTCAGATATCCACGTCAGTCCGGTCCAGTGTGAACACATAACAGATTCAGGGTGGGTTCTGGACGTTGGACACAGCTCTGGTCTTCGATAAAGCTGCTGTAAGGGATCTTCTGGCGGTCCACTGGTCTGTCAGCGTGTAACGCGTTGGTCACGGCTCAGTGATGAATCTGCTGCGACTCTATTACTGCACTTATGGAGCTTTATAGTGACTTTCAGCACATTGTTTATTTGTCCCAGCTGCAACTTATTTTTTTGGATTTTTCATTTAGTCTCTTGTGGAGTTTTTCTAAGCCAAAGAATGCTGTTTTCATGGGAAAAAAAAAACCCAAAAACCTACTGTACACTACCTGCTCAACACTAACAAGTGAATATATTTGGTATCTTATTAAACAGAAGTTTTGTATTGCATTAACAGGAGTTGTGTACTCATAATATAGAGATAGGCAGGCCGTGGGGGAAAAGGAGGGAGGCGCTTGTGTTGCTTCATGGACCATCTGTGCCACTACCACTAAAACACAAAGCATGTTATATAATAATAATCTTCATTTATTCGGTATTTTTCAAATCCCAAGTTGCAAAGTCATTACACTACATGACGAAACAGATCTAATCAGTTCCAGCGATTAAGGGAATAGAGATGAAGCACAATTAACAGAAAATCTCAGTTCTTAATGTCACTGACTCAGGACATCAAGGCTCATATTTATCAAACCTGTTAAAAAATGAGGGTTCAGCAGCATAAAACTCACTTTAATAGAAACTTTCACATGAAGGAAAAGCCAATCAGAGATAATAGCTCCTGCCGTACTTCTCCTCTTTAATCCTACATCCTCCTTTTTCCATGTTTGTGCCTTTTATACAGAATGTTGAGGTGGAGTGAAGAGTCCCACATTGAAAAGGCTGTGCAGAAGGTGCTATGGGACAATTCTCTTTCTGCCAGATCATTTTTTAAAAATAACTTCTGGCAGTCTTGATAGTCTCAGTTATTCAGAACACAAGCTAATGTCTTTATTTATCTAACAACAGCATCATACCTCCAATAGTAAATTTACACTGCTGCAGGGAACAGAAAAGTTCCGAGATTTAATTAATTATCAGATTTATATTATTATTTATTATTTATATCTATTCTTAATTATAATTATTCATTAGCAAGCTTTGTCTCTCCTTGATTAATCAGTAAAACATGTCTAACAATAGAGCACAAGATGGCCTCTTCTTGAATGTCTGGATTAGTCTGACAAATAGACCACAACCCTTAAAATATTCAGAGAAAATCAGAAAATTCTCAGCAGCATATTTTCATTTATTTATAGCTTTTGATTACTTCAATACAATTCTATTCTCAATGATACTGCTTCAGTATAGTTATTGTTTTCTCTAAATGAATAACCTTTACCCTTAAGACTAGTTTTATATTTTTTTTTATTTTAAAGTTTGTGAGTAAAAGTGAATAACTTTTCTCTGAAGTCCTGCATGTAATTTTTAGCAGCTTGCTATACACAGACTCTGTCGTTGGAACGTTCCAGGAACTTGAAGTGTTTGCTGGGAACCTGCAAAGTCATTTTTGCATATTTGACATCTTTCTTGGAAGAGCTGCAGTCAGTTTAAGCTGTTAAACACTTACTACATTATACACTATGTTATAATGTTTAGCACATTTTATGGATCTACAAAGATTTATGATTTAAGATCTTTGAATAACAGATATTTAATCAGTATTCAGGTAGTAAATTTGCCATCTTTTTTATTTATTTCCATAACTTCAGTTGACACTTGACATGAGACAATCTGTGCCAAATAATCTTGGGGGGAAAACGACTGAAAGAAGAAGAAGACAAGGAGTATCCAACCTTTTTCCCCCATTTCCATTCATAAGAAAACATCTTTCCACCATTTCAACAGCACTAACAGGATGTAACAGAAAAACATATATTTCCAGGACATTCCCCAAAAGGGGAGATAAATAAATGAAAACGAATGGAAGAAAGAAAGTGAATAATAAATAAATACAAATTGCATGCAGACAATTTTGTTGTCTTACTATTTTACTATAATGTTTAATTATACATATTTAAATATTAATGACATTGATATTATTTTTATGTGTTTATGCTGAGTAGTGTGTGTTTGTGTATGTGTGTGTAGTAACTGCCCTTGTTTTCGCCCTTTATGTAATTTATGGTTATAAAATGATGTAATGACGCTGTTACATTTCACCTGTATGTGCTCATATGCTGTTTTGGGTGAGACAGTAACGTGGATAGAACAAGTTCATTCAAATATGTATTGTTAGTACTAGTAGTGTCGTTATAATAAGTATTAATAGTAGTTTCGTTGTTATCAAATCTCGTCTTTCAGAAATGAAGTCATGCATGTTTGAACTCATTTGACCAACCTCATATTACATAAACAAAACCAACAGAAAATAGCGCTCCCCCATTGGTCAAAATACATGTCCGTCAACCTATGTATTGCATCACTCTGTATCACACGTAACTGTGATTGGTCGACTCGCCACTTCGCTGCCTCCCCCTCGCCTCTGATTGGCCGATACCGGATCTTTGCCGTACATGGTAAAAGCGATTTCGCAATCGACTCCTCTCCATGTTCCAAACAAAAACACTTACAGCTCACACCGACGGGACTAAACTCCAACTTTCTACTGAAACTTTTCCAAGTTTGACGGATGGTTGAATCTACCGCCGCCCCGTGAAGGTAAACTGTGTTTTAAAGTCTTTGTTTGTCGGAAAAGAAGGGCGAACCGAGAGGTTAGAGCCCGTTAGCACAGGAGGCTAACTGAAGCTAGCTGGCTAGCTGCCCAGCTGAACGGGCTGTCAGAGGAAAGTGAAAATGTGGTTTCATTTGGGTTTATATTCGAATTAGGCACATGTCGGCGTGGTAATGTAACGTATGAAGGGTTAATGAGAAGTCACAAGGTAGTGAATCATCTGTTGGTGGCTTCAAGGAAAGAAAAAGTTAATAAAAGTGGTCCGAAAGGCAAAATTCGCCGTTTTTGAAAAGACCTGTCTGGATTCACACGCCGAGTCTGTGTTTTTATTTCGGTCAAACCTTTACTTAAGTCACCTAAAGATTAAGATTAGTGCTCAGTCCCGCATGACTCCGGAGTTCCCCTCCTGTCGGCACAAAGACAGCCGATGATGCAACACCAGGCAACAGCCGAGCTACGAGTTTCACCCGGAGCGCTTTTCGCTGCGCACCGCTGACTGGCTGCATAGCAACGCGCCGACCAATCAGAGCGGCGCTGCTAATTGGTCATACAGAATAATAATCCGACCAATTACAGAGTCATATGTCAGCGAGAGGTGGAGGCAGAGCGTGTAGAGGATGTTCCACAGCTGCAAATGTGAAAAACAACATTCATGAGGTCCCAGCTTTAGATATTATTTTCACATTTGAACATAAATTACTTGAAAGATGCATATTCAGCACATTTCCATGTGTATATTTATATTGCAGTCCTTGAAGGTACTCTTTATTGGCTCAGGATGGGCTTTTGAGAGGATGACCACTGTAATAGATAGAATTCTGCTTCTTTTTCTCCTTCTTTACCCCAAATGTCTTAATATCTTCCTAAATTTTTGTTGATTGATTAACTAATTGATTAAGTGACTCTCGACCTGACGGTTAAATTCAAATCTTCCCTTCTTGTTTTCAGGCTCCATTCAGTCGAGTTATTGTCCGCTTGTGGTCACAGTTTCATCTGTAGACTTGAGGAGATCAGAGATCAGCACCTGCAGGCAGCACATCCCAATGAGCCGGCCGTCACAGCCGAAATTAACCACATCCGAGCACAACGGCGTGAGCGTCATCCAGAGTCAGGCCCACGCTGCTTCGTCCTTGTCCCTCCCGGCAGTGGTCACCGGCCTGCAGCAGGTCCCCCAACTTGTCCCCGCCAACTCTTCGGCCGGCGGCGGCAAGGCCATCCCCCCCAGCAGGATGAAGAAGCCCCTCGCAGACAAGGACAGCGACGAGTATCGTCAGCGCCGTGAGCGCAACAACCTGGCGGTGAAGAAGAGCCGCATGCGCAGCAAGCAGAAGGCGCAGGACACGCAGCAGCGCGTCAACGAGCTGAAGGAGGAGAACGAGCGGCTGGAGGCCAAAATCAAACTGCTGAGCAAAGAGCTGAGCGTGCTTAAAGACCTCTTCCTGGAGCACGCTCACAACCTGGCCGACAACGTCCAGCCGCCCTCTGCCGCGGAGGGCGCCAGCCCCGCCCCCAACAATGCCTCCACTAATGGGCAGTGAGGGGGGCGGAGCCACATGGATGTTTGATCAGAGGAGCATTCACCTGCTGCAAGTTTTCTGGAAAGTTTTTTTCACTTTGGAAACATGACATCACCACCTTTGCTTCTTCAGTTCTCTCATATTTAATCCCCTAATGACCTCTGACCCTCACTTCAACCCTCACTGCTAATGATGTAATGGTATGATTTTTTTTTTTAAGTTTTAAAAACATAATTCTTAATTACTAAAGTTAAAACCAGCTGAAGTAAAAAAAAAAAAAAAAAATCTGAAAATGTTTCTGGACTGTGCTGTGCGACAGATGGTGAACTCTGCTCACGTGAGAAGCTGAAAGGATCAACTGTGTTATTGATTGATTGGAAATGTGAGCTCCTACAAACTGAGGTGTGGTCAGCTGCAGCGTTGAGACACTGAGCAGCAGGCGCCTGTAGGAGCATTTCCGTTCATCCTCATGTTAAACCTGGTTGAATTAAGGGTTCGTCGGGCAGGATGTGGACGCCATCGGAGCACTTTTGACTTTTGACGCTCTGTGGCCGAAGTATCAAGATGTAAATTTTTAAATTCCCCTTTTTTAGGATGTGTATTTTCTTCTGTTATTCTACAAATAGTTTTTAAAAAAATGTCTAAACCTCATGAGAGCTTTGAGGTTGTAAGTACATTCACTACATGTTGATGCTTAAAGGCCAATTCTGTTTTTTTACAATCTAGGTCTTTTCATAATTATCTCCACTGTTTGTATTATTTAAATTTCAATACTGAGGGAATTTTTTTTTTCAAAACCCAATTGCAGAGTATAAATACTTTGCAATTAACAAATCAGGAGAAACATCTAAATGAGGTTGTTTACACAACAGTGTCCTTTTGTTGGGTGGTTTTCATATTTGTGTGTGCGCAGCCAGAGAGGTGGAACCTGGGTCTGCTGGTCACAGTTGTGGCTAAAACACCTGAAGGTAAACTCACCAGGTCACTGTAGAGACTCCAGAGTCCACTGAGGTCATATATGATCCGTAAACACGTTTCCTGTATGTCTAAGAAGAGTCCGACAATAATGTGTTGTTTTTTAATGCACAAAATCACCAACGGGTTGTTCTATAAAGTTTACGGCTTTCTCTGTGACTGCTTATTTTAATTGTCAGTACAGCTAATTGCTCTAATATGTTATATTGTGCACTGTCTTAACAGAAAGAGAAAATGTAAGAACAGCTCTAATTACAGACATGTAATTCATGAAGAAGTCAACAAATAATTGTCAGTAAAAACAGACACGTTTCTACATTCAGGGTGTAGATAAACGCCTCTGCTTTGTGCTTCAGAGAAGCTACCCAGTCTAACAGGAAAATCCTTTTCATAATTGGCCAAGTTATCACTAGTAATGCCATGTCTGAGCCTCTCCCAACAGGTCAAAGATTAAAGAAGTTGTGTTGATTAGTTCCTGCTAGATATGACTTTGCTTAATGTCGTAACAGACTCCAGAGATGGTCATATGAAGATTAAAAAGCTGCTATTCAGCTGCAGCTAGAGACTTTCATTATTGATTTACCTGCAGATTATTTTTCGATTTGTTGTTACTCTAGAAAAAATGTCATTTTCATAAAAGATGAAAAGTCCGTAATTCTTTTTTTGTCTGATCAACTGATCAAAATTCAAAATATTGAATTTAGTATAACAAAAAAACACTATATGAGATGCTGAAACAGCATTTTCTTTTAATAAACAGTTAGGATAGTTGGTGATTAACTTTCTGTCAGAGGAGGTATTGTTGCAGCTCTGATGTGTGACTGTACATGTGGACTTAATCATGCGAAGCATCCAGAGCTTTCAGAAAAAAATAATCCAAAACCAGAAACTTGGGTAATTATGTCGGTGAATTGTGTCGATTAGTGAATTGTGGCAGCATTTCTTGTGTTTCCCTATACAAATAATATATATATATTTTTAATAGTTAGCTTAGATTGTTCTCAAGGCTTCAGTGGACTCATTCTACTGTCTCTACAACAATTACACAACCAACAGCAAATGTCCAATGTGGGTTCATCCATCAGTGTATACAGTTCTAGAAAATTCATGTTATAACCCATTATAGCAGTTATTGATCTATTGAACTATGGTGAAGCCACAAAACGTGACGACCAGACTCAGGTTCTGTGTTCAAGAAACGCGTAAAAACAGCCCTGCAGGAGGAATCTGTCCGCCGTACCTGGCCGGCCGTGCACCTCTCTCCTCCACCTGCGTCCAGGTGTGTGCACACTGGGCGGGTCCAGACACCTGAGACGTAATTGGCCACTTAAGCAGAGCCGCAGCTTTAACGAAATCCACTTTTAACATCAAGTCGGGTTATTATGTGTCTGTTAATGAACAGATCAGAACAGGCCCTCTCCCACCGTGGCCCCGCCCAAGCCGGCGTGCCGCAGAGGGGGGGCGGGGCCACGGTGGTCAGACTTTATAATTACTGGAGCTTTGTGCAGGTGTGGATTGTTTTCCTAGATTTGTTCCTGCAGGAATGTTGTTGTCTGTCATGAGTCAGTGCTGCTCCCCCTGAGCCGCTCAGATCAACGTTCCCACATTCTCATCACGACGTCGCGCACATAGAAACGCTTTTTAAAACGAGGCAGTTTTGCTGTTTTTTAGTCTTGTTGCTTCCTGGGAATATCGTACTGTCCTCTCTCTGTGTTCTCAGGAGTTAATTTAATATAAATGAAATTTGATTTTAAAAACAAAACCTGCAGAAATGGAATCATGAAATGTTATTTTTGTTGGCTTTCTGTCATTTTCCCCCAGACGTTGGTTAAATGGACACAGAACAGTGGGTCCTCTGAAATTGTCTTTTTCAGCAAATTCTAGTTTTAACTTGTCCGAGTGTTGAGAGCGGAGCCTGCAGCCACTTCAGCAGGTTGGAGACGACTTGTCGAGTTATGACTTGTTCTCCGCTTTGTTCACTTATTCTGTGTTAAACATAACCAGCTGAACTATAGGCAGTAATGTGATGGTCAATCTGTATACACTGTACATCAGTATCATCGTTGATATCAATGCATTTTCTTGATAGTGATCGATCCTAAAGTCACAAATCTGGCAGTAACATAGAATCTCTCAAACTGACTTATATTCTTCTGCAGGGTTTGTGTTGTAATGTTTTAAAGTTTAATGTGGAAATGTTTGGTCTGATGCACAGCACTGTTTAATATCCTCAAAACACAACGTTGTGAAAATGTTTAAATCGAGCCTGATGATGATGATGATGATAGGAGCAGC
Source organism: Eupleurogrammus muticus (assembly GCA_036785175.1). Taxonomy (NCBI): domain Eukaryota; kingdom Metazoa; phylum Chordata; class Actinopteri; order Scombriformes; family Trichiuridae; genus Eupleurogrammus; species Eupleurogrammus muticus. The sequence goes on from JAYKQN010000002.1 coordinate 30,830,503, forward strand.
TGATATTTCCTTGTTTTGTTGACCTGAACGTGTCTGGAATGTCGACGCGACGTCGTGAGAACGTTTTCCTGCTCGCCGGCTGAGCCGCACCAAGCACAGCCTTCACCTTTTTCACTTTTCTATTTTTTGTTTTGTTGTTTTTTTTTCGTTCTACACTTTTATTCCAAACAACAGCATGTTTATAGAGTCTTTGCATGTCGGGGAGCACCATGTGTCTGAGAAATAAAAAGCTGACTGGAAGGTCCTGAATTAGGAAACCGTTTGATTGTGTCGTGATGTTTTCTGATTTCGTCAGATGTTTGTGTTTTTTTTTTTTCTTTTCATTTTTTTTGCTTCAGTGTTAATGTTGCTGGGCAGCATTTCTCTGTTGTCACTCAGCTTTTTTATATCAGAGGAACCTGGGCTTACGTGCATTGTAAATTAAAATTCAGTTATAAAAAGTTCAGCCATGTGTTTGTTTGTTTTTTGTGTGTGTATTACAGCACACAACAGAGCTCTGGAAGTGTTTTACTTGATTACAAATTATACTTCCCTTATTTTAACCCTTCACAACTCAGTTATAGCACCTGTTCTCGTCTATAAACTGTAGCTACATTATGTATTATTGTTTTAAACTGTAGTAGAGATCTAAAAAGCTTCCAAATCCTGGTTTGCATTCATATGATGCTGTCAGATTATTATTAAAAAAACAATAGAAAAAAGAGAAAAAACTCTGTTAAAACTAGTTAATCAAAAAAAAAAATCTCCTTCATTCTCAATGAAGAATGAAGAACTACAGGCTCCAAATGACATTTCTCTGGATGTGTAAATTAGTGTAATTTCACTGTGAATAAAGAAAAGAATCATACACTAAAAAAAACCTTAAAACCAGAGATGAATCTGTGTGAAGCTTTTTTAATGTATAAATAAATTATATTTAATGGTCCCGTATTTAATGGTGTGAAAATGTTCACCACCTTCCTGATTTCTTATTTTTTGCAAGTTTTCCTCACACTTAAATGTTTCAGATCATCACATAAATTCAGTAAAAAAAAATGCCATGCACAAAGAGAAGTTAGACCAAAAGATTCTCAAAAGCTGAGACGTCACACCGAGATCTAAAGGAATTCAGAAACAATAGAGAAAGAAAGTAATTGCGATCTATCAGTCTGGAAACGGTTATAAAGCCATTTCCGAAGCTTTGGGGGGTTCCAGCAAACCGCAGTGAGAAGCGTTATCCACAAACACGGAACAGGGGGGAACCAGCTAAAAATGACCCCGAGAGAATAGTGAGGACTCATCCAGGAGGTCACAAAGGTCAAAGAACCGTAGGCCTCACTGACCTCTGTGTGCAGGGGTCATGTCTCCAGCAAAAAAAGAACATTAGACATAGACCTCTGGAAAAAAAATGATTTTTTTTGGAAGGTGTGGGTCCCATTATCTGGAGGAAAAACAAAAAAGTAACACTGTATATGAGAAAAAGATAAAAAAGAAGCTCACACCAACAATAAAAAATGGTGGTGTTTGTGTGTGTGGTGATCTGGGGCCTGTTTGAGACCTGGAAGACTTGCTGTGATAAATGAAACCATGAATTCTGATGTCTACCAAAAACACTATGAAAAAATAAAATGATGAGGGAGAATGTCCAGCCGTGTGTTCTGATCTTAATTCTGCAGCAGGACGACGTTCCAGACAAAAAAAAAAAATCAGCAAGTCCACCTCTCAATGACTTCAGACTGACCTGGTCCTGAATCCTGACCTGGATGACCTTAAAAAGATGGATGTTTGTGTCCAGACAGGAAGTGAGCCACAAATTCTTAAAAAAAACAAGGAAGTAGAGCCTACAAATGACATTTCTCTGTATATGTGAGTCAGAGATGAACATTATTGTGTGAAGCTTTTTCAATGGAGAAATGAATGATATTTTAAGGTCCCATTTCTGTATGCTGTGCATTTTTCGTTACCTAACCTGAAGCTCTAGAAAAAAAACTTTATTTAAGCTGCAGAAACAAGCAGCAGCTGAATCCGTGAATGTCCGTCCCTCAAGAGGACGTTGGTTTACTGCTTCATTAACCTCGCTGCAGGTTCATTCGTTTCTCAGGAAGGAGCCTGTGTAATTGGTTTGTGATATATAATGTGAGCTCATTACTCATAGCAGGTAGAGCCCGTGATGATTACTGCGTAATCACGTTAGATAAGACGAGCGCAGTGACGTGTGAATTTAGACATTTAGAATTGCAGATTTGATTTATTGGAATAAGTGAAACCCAGTTAGTTTGACTTTTGTTTCGTCATTATTACCCACGTGTGCTTTAGCATCAGTATTAGTGACTCAGTGGCGTTGGAGGGCAAGAGTTCATGTCTGTGCTTTTTATTCAGATCTATAGGAAGCGTTTGGCTCCGGTTGGTTGGGTGACTCAAACAGGAAATAAAAATAATCTCTGTTTCTAGGTCGTTGCTACTTGTTGGAGTCACCTAGGTTTAGATGACCAGAAACTCACACATGATTTGTGAATGCAAAAATAAACTCCTTGTGAATTCCAACGCCATTAATATCGCTTTGGTTCAAGTTTGAGTCACTAAGGCAGCAAATGTTTTATTACCCTGGACCAAAACCATGTGCATTTGGCATTAAAAAGTTATTAACAGTCCATAACAAACTCTGACATGCCAGTTTAAAAATAGCAGATTGGATTTATTATTTTAGCTCCTTTTCTCCTATAATAAGAAACGACACGAACTGGCTCGGAACAACGCGAAATAAAAATCGCAGGAATTTCTCATTAAAAGTGAAAAATGTTATTCGCTTTCCCATGACACAATGGGTTTAAAAATAAAAAAAACCTCTTCTAGTTTTTATGGCTGTGGCTGCGTTTCACGCTGTTCAGTGCAGCTCGGCGCGATCGTTGCACTTCACCGGTCCACGGGCCGGTTCCATCAAAACCACGAGCCTGATCTGAGCGTGAGTCCGTTTTATTCTCTCTCAGCCTCATCTCCATCCGTCAGAATCTTTCCATATCTTACCAAAATAAGTTTGTTATAACACGGAGTTGTAATGTGTGGAATAAAAGTATATCCTATACTACTAATAATGAGGAAAATCTCTAAATGATGTGAAAAATAACTTAAAGTGATCTGATTAAAAATTACGCTGAGTAACGTTAACGGGGTTAATGGTTAACACTGTGTAAAGGGTTACTAGACGTTGTATTACCCACTAATAAAGATTATTAGTCACAACTGATTAAGCCTTGATAAAGGCCCACCTGTCAGCGGATACGTCATGTTCATTCAACTGTGTCATTTATTTATTGTGTTAATGGTTAAAAACTATTTCTCTCTACACAAAGCTCGAGAAGCTGTTTTATCTCCTCTGAACAATTGCATTTATTTATTATCCGATTGTATTTTTCCTTGGAGTTAAATGTATTGCTATCAATCAGTTTCTGCCTTTTCAAACACACTTTGTGCAAGTTTAAAATTTAAATCGTCACCCTGTTATAATAATGATCAAAGTATTGAGGAAAACTCAAAAAACTTACAAAAAAATAGCAGAGAATAATATATTTTTTAATCCTTTTAATCAAAAAGGCATTGACAGTGTTGACTGGGACATGATATATATATATATATATATATATATATATATATATATATATATATACATATTATTTCTTTTAAACTGAAGTAGAGATCCACAAAGCTTCCAGATATATCAGATTGAAATCCTGGTTTGCATTCATATGATGCTGTCAGGTGGTTTTAACAAACTTAAAGCTAAGATAAGATAAGTTAAGACTTTATTGATCCCACGACGGGGAAATTTGTCTGTTACTGCAGCGTACAGAGTAAAGACATGAAAATAAAAGGTATGCATTATGGACATAAGAATGGAGAAAAAATACTAATAAATAGCAAGTAAAGTAAAGTATGTATAAGCAAAGCATATATACATACATACATACACATACACACATATTTACATATTTGCATATATATACGCACATACACACATGTACACATACATAGCTAATGCATACTTAAGGTGCAGGATGTGTGTGTAGAGAAAAGTGACGAGTGAATAATTATTTAATGGAAATTAAAGTAGGCACCTGCCTGTATTCAACCTGAGCGGTTTTGTTTAAATGTGAACTAAATGTGCCCTGAGTTTAGGAACTTATGGAGGAGCATTAGACGTAGGGGAGAAAAACTCTAGTTAATCACCAAAAAAAAACAACACCATTCTCCTTCATTCTAAATGTTGTTGTATAGTTATCATAAATCAATGATTGTCCAAATCCAGCAAATAATAGTAAGGAAGCCAAAAAATCTAAATGAAGAACTACAGGCTCCAAATGACATTCCACTGGATGTATGAATTAGTGTGATTACACTGTTAATAAAGAGAAGAATGAAACAGAATTAAACAAAAACACACCCAAAGCCAGAGATAAACGGTACGGTGTGAAGTTTTCTCAATGGAGAAATGAATGATATTTAAAGGTGCCATATTTATTGGTGTGAAAATGTTCGCCCCCTTCCTGATTTCTTATTTTTTGCATGTCATATATATACTCTGGCCAGTTTTTAAAATGCAATTGATTAGAATTTAATCGCTGCATGCTTTTATTGTTAATTTGTCATTAACAAAAACCTTGTTGTCACCAGAGAGAAAAGGAAAGCACAAGCAGGAGAACTCATTGGCTGTTTTTGATGATGATGATGTTAGATGTGAATGAATTCATCATGTGCCGAATTAGTTTGGAAACAGTTTCATCAAAATTAAAACTCCACTGATGTGAAGAGAACGTCAGCGTCCACGTCCAGCCCCAGCAACGAGATGAGAGCCGCTCACCCGTAACGTCCGGCCCTCGGCGGGGTTTACGACTTTGGTTTCCATCGGCCGCTCTTACGTCATTCCGTGTTCCCGATGTGTTCTTGCACAATCCAGATCCAGATCCGAGATCAAGATAAACCTCCTGTTGCCTCCGAAGGGGAAATTTGTCTTGGAGAAGAACAATGCGGTACGAGCTGCAATCACAGCGCTTACATAAAAAACACTGACACCGCAAAAATAAAAAAACGAATCAGGAAAAACATCATCGTGTCATGGCCCCATCACACGCCTGCGGATTGTTGCATCGGCCTGTGGATGGATAATTGCTGCAGGCGAATGCATCATATGTGCCACAATATTCCCGCTAAGATCCTCAAATTGAGAAAGAGAACCATGAGCTTGAACAGAGAGTACAAATGACCGAGTGTAACATTAAACAGGGCTGATCCACGCAGGTTTAATGATCTCAGAGGTCTTCTGAGAAATGCATGCATGCAAAACCGATCAATGGCAACGTCCTCTGTGACGTTTTGCTGAATGTATGATTGTGGTGTTTCGTGTCACTTTGTGTATCATCATTTCGCAAGACAAAGTCAGGCTTGCTCTGGCTATTTAAGTAATATCCTATCACATCTATGAATGATTAGGGCCAGTTAAAGGCAGCATCCGTCCTGCAGGAAATGTCCACTCTGTCACTGACTTGACTCCTTTTCTCAACAATAAGCTGCAGGCTGGCACCTCCACCAAGTGCGCTGGAGTTAATATGTATTTTCATTTCTGATTCTCCTGCAGTGTTTTCCTATGAGTCATCAACCGCGCTTTTTATTGTCTTTAGTTGTTATCACAGCGATGGGGAAGAGTGTGCTCAACGAGACGTCATGTTTTCTGCTCGGAATCGGCCAAAGCTCTGTCCTCCTCCCAATTCATCAGAGGAGCGAGAGGAGGGAGGGAGGGTCGTACCACGCTCGTTCCCATTCAACGAAACTCTGAAGCTGCACAAACACGCCGCCGTCGGGTGGAAGTGAACGGAAGTGAGGTTCAGTCAGAATGAGGGACAGAGCATGATGCGTCTTTAATAACCCACTGATGGATCGATCAGTGTGTAAGACGTCGATCAATATTCGATCAATATTTTTGACTGAGCTACAGACACAATTATCTATTAGGATACACACTTTTTGTGCATGCACTACATACAACAAAACACACACACACACGGCCTAGGGCCCTGCAATATGCAGATACACAACAAACATGTTTTGCTGCTGCATACTATGCCTGATACACACACTATCTATTATTAATATGTCAGAATGACACTCAACTTACAGCAATGTTAGTATACACACGACGTTTTTAAGCTCAGATTTTAACTGCTCAACTACATCGATGCATCTAGGGAATATTTAAATATACAGAATTAACATGTCGGTATGCAGCATAAAGCTCAGATTTTAACTATTATTTATTACTATGCCACAATGCTACTACTTCTATATCACTTAATTTATGTTCTTATATATGTCTACTGATGTCTAGTCCTTGCACTTTAATTTCTATATTGTCTATGTCTTGTCTAAGTATGTCTGCAGGGGAAAGTAAGAAACGTAAATTCAAATTCTCTGTATGACCAGCCCATGCAAAGAAAATTACCAAAAAGCCTTGACTTGACTCAAAAACGTTGAGTTCACTATCATCCAAAACCCAGGAGTGAATACATTCACACGTGAGACGCTGCTGTTTCATTCACACAGATGTTGCAGACGTGGTAACATCTGCCGGCTGAAGTTCGGCCCCTGAGCAAACACACACCTGCAGCACAGCAAACAGCGGCTGAAGCAGCCAATCAGAGGTCACCTCCTGACCGTGAACCCTGGTTTTTATGTTTAACGCTCCACATAAACTAACCAGTGTTGGGAAAAATTACTTTTGTCAAAAGAATTCGCTCACTCATCCGAACAATCAGAATATTAGGTTACTTTAGGTTTAAAAATGTACTGGTATTTCCTGCGGGTCTTTAAACGCATCATAAGACACTGCAGCTGGTAAAGAAATAAAGATGCAGCACCAGTGAACTGTTCTCACTACTTTCTTACTTTTGTCACACTAGCCCAGGTAGGCAGCCCTGGTCCTACAGAGCCGCTGTGGCTGCAGGTTTTTGTTCCAACCAGGCAGTAACACACCTGAATCTACTTAACGAAGGTCCTTAGCAAAGAGCTCTGATGGTTGATTAGTAGATTCAGGTGTGTGACTGCATGGTTGGAACTAAAACCTGCAGCCACTGCAGCTCTGTAGGAGCACCTATGTTAGCGTGAGGCATAAAGTAGCAGCTGAATCAGCTGAAATTCATAACTTATCTCTACCTTTTCTCAGGTAAGTCGCTGCTTTATACTCTGATTGTGATTATATAATCCCCCCTTCATTTAGCTGGAGCAACACACAATAACGTGTTTGTAACACTAATGCTGTTATGATAGAAAAAGTACTTAGTTATAATACTAACACTGTTAGTAATGGTGTTTATTTTAACGCTATTATTCCCGTCACTGAAACTAACTCACAAGCCAGACTGACTCATTAACAGACTAATAATCTTATGAACTGACTGACTAATCAGATTCATATGATTATATGATGGCTCCACTATCTGTCAGAGTGGACAGGCATGCGTTCTATTTAAAGTCCCTTCACTCAGTAGACTTTCTTTACTTTTATTTTTTAAATATCAGTTTAACATCTGGATATACCTGCAGTATATATGACATGGCCCAACATGTACACATCATATTAATGCATCATATCAATGTATGTATATATATATATATGTGTGTGTGTGCAGATGACATGAAAACGTTTCTTGATTTTTAAATTTGAGATTTTTCTTCCCTAAATCCTAAAAAGCTGCAAATCTGCAAAGTCATAGCTGTGACATTCAGTGATGTGGCGTTTCTAATGTTAACCTGGTCAGTGTGTGTGTGTGTGTGTGTGTGTGTGTGTGTGTGTGTGTGTGTGTGTTGTGTGTGTGTGTGTGTGTGTGTGTGTGTGTGTGTGTGTGTGTGTGTGTGTGTGTGTGTGTGTGTGCCGGGCCACTGATAAGGACCTTTTTGATTACTTTGATTGATAAACGGTTATCACACACGGCGAGCTGAATGTGCAGCCTGACCCGGCCGGCCTTGAAACCAAACAGAGCCAGACGGACGCGTGATGAGGGTGAATGATCCACAGGATGACATCACGATGGCCTGAGCCAATCAAACCCTGTCTGGCATTCAAAGGTCAGGGGGAACATGTCAGAGAGCTATAAAGGTTTTTACTGGCGAGGAGTCAAACGTCTCCGCCTGACACGCCGGACCCGTCCTCCCATTGTTCTAAATATCACCAGCGCTGTCTGAGAGCGGCTAAAAATAAAAAAAATCATCAACGCTCAGGAGCATCAGCCTCTGTTTCTGAGATCCACCGCACGCTGTCAAATTACCGGGAAAAACCAGGAGAGCCGAGGTTTCACCTGCTGGTCAGAGCTCCTCCAGATGAATAATGAAGTTACTGTCAGTCAGGATCAGATCTGCTGTGTGTGCAACATGCATTCATACAGCTCAGAACCACACTTAAATAAAACTCTATATTCAACTAACAAGCCCAGATGTCATAAATATGCATTTTCTATGTAGAAAATCACTGTAGTTTGATCCACACTGAGCTACACATCCGATTACATTTCCTACGCTGTCAACCATTAACTAACTAAATGATAATGATAATAAAATATATCCTCACGCGTCGCCTGGTGTAAAACCAGGGCAGTGTGTTGGTAAAGTTCAATATGTGGACTCATTGTTTAACCATGCAGGAAGTCAATCAGACGCTGTGACTCAGAGACGTCCAGTCGAACTTTAGGTAAATGTAAAGTCGTGAGAGTTTAATAATAATACAAATAACAATAATGTCGATCTTATTATTATTATTAATAATAGTAATATTGTTTTAATTGTAGGTGGACACATTGATAAAGATAATCAACATGTTAATTAAGTGAGGCTAACAGTAATCGTGTTCAGTTCTAAATGCATTGACATTTCAGAGCGATTTCTGTGAAAAAGCACAAAAAGGAAAATGCAAATTGACACTGGGAGAGGGAGAATTTTGCAGTGAGACTACATCGTAGGAGAATTTACTGTCATCATTTATTTGCAAAAAACAACTTCCATAGCCAAAAGCTGCATTTTCCTCTCATCAATACGCTGATAAATCCTCTTCCATGTGAATTTGTTTGAATTTCTTGCTTTTTATCCAAGTATTTATTTAAATATTGAAAATGCAAACAAGGAAAGGTGAATGGGAATATAATTAATGTGTTAGAATACTGTCCCATGCATGGATTTATACTTTTACTCATACAGCTTTAGGGGCCCAGCTCCATTCATTCATATCAAATCATTTTGACTTTAGGATTCCACTTTGTGGGCACCTGCTGATTTATCCCTCCAGCTAATGTGAAAATAGTTAATGCACTTGATCACAGTACGGTCATAGAATATTCTTTACAGCTCAAAAAGTATTTACTAAAGATTTACTAAGAACATGTTGAGTTTTATAGATGTTGACAAATTACAGTGATATGAAGTAACTCTGGTTCAAAGGGAACAATTTCAGCTTTTAGGGCTTTTTTCTGTTACTTATGCTCCATTATGATGTTGGATGCTTAACAAGCTCCAGGTGAATGTATGCAGTTGTTTTTGGTCAACTTTGCCGACAAGTTGATTCCTCACACGTTTTATTTATGGTATCTATCCACTGTATTCATTATATCCTTAGAGTATTTAGCAGGAAGGTCACAGGTCAAAGCCTGGAGCTGTGCATGTTCTCCCTGTGTCTGAGTGTGAGTGAATGGTGTGTGTCAATCAGTAGAATGGTGACACAGCAGACCCTAGTGCAAACCCTGGTCCTGTAGGGCCACTGTGGCTGCAGGTTGTTACCACACCTGATTCTACTAATGCAGGTCCCTAGCATAGCGCTCTATTGGTGGATTAGTAGAATCAGGTGTTACTGCCTGGTTGGAACGAAAACCTGGACACAGTTAGCCCCTTAACGCCTGAATTTATATAGCTGTATATAAAAAAATGTTTTGTGTGTTTTTGCCTTTAAGTAGATGGTAAATAATGTTGAGAGTATTCATTTCACTTTTGCACAAAAAATAAATAGAAAATTCGGTATGTTGCGCATTTGCAACAACAGGCATAATGGTCAATAATAAGATAACAATAAAACTGTGAAAAAACAATGTTTTATTTATTCACCTTTTTTTTTTACTTATTTATATAAATCTGCAACAGCAGGTTTTCAGCAGCATCGAAGGGGATGCAGACCCTGTCCCGGCAGGTTGATTGAGTTGAGCGGTTTGTTGCATATTCGCGACAGCAGGCGTTAAGGGGTTTACGGTTTTAGAAATGACGGTAACGAGTATTATATTCAGTATGTGCTTTTTCTGTATTCCAGGTCTGACCAGGGACAAAGACATCTTATACACAGCATATTTGGTAATAAATTAGTTTTTTAATGTTGTGCTCTTTCATATTTCAGCTCTGATTCAGGTCCAAGTTGAAATGTTTAGTTAGTTAAGTAGGAGAACGAAAAAAGAAGTGAAATCCTTGTTTGTTTGTGATAATTCCTGACTAAATAATTACTGGCAGATGGTGGAAACAGTCTTTCTGTGTTTTTTTTTTTTTTTTGGGGGGGGGAATTTTCCAAATCTGAATGCAAATATATAAGCAAAAAAAAGAGGCAGGGTTGCAGGACGCTGCAGAAGTGGCGACGCCGTGTTGTGTAGTCATGTGATTCCACCGTGAACATACCGATGGGTGGCGCGTCGCGGCTGCGTCAGGTGTGGCTGTCGGGGATAATCCCCGTTGCGAACGGGCCCCTCTGATTGGTTCCTGATGGAGGCTCTCGCTGCTGGCACGTCTCCTCCCTCCGGTACCTGTGGGAGAGGAGGTCAGGCCGGGGGCGTGCGAGGCTGTTTCTGGCCTGGGAGAGAGAGAGAGAGCGGCGAGCGTTTCCAAAACGTCACGTTGGACTCCAGAAACCCTGAATGTAAACTGATATTAATGTTCTGCAAAGCACGAGCATGAGGCAGTTATCAGGAACATTACTCAGCCCCAGTGTGTGTGTGTGTGTGTGTGTGTGTGTGTGTGTGTGTCTGTACACATATTTGTGTGGGTTTGTCCTTGTGTATCTGTGTTTTTATTTCTTTTTCATATGATTTCATGCTCATTTTTTTTCGACAGAAGTTTATTATTAACAGCAGAACTACCGAGCGAGAGCTCGGGGCGGGTTTCAAGGCTTTTTTTTTTTTTCAGAGCCAAATCCAGATTTTTGTTTAAAATCTCTTCGGTGATCCGTGGCTCCCCGATGTCACAGCCGGCAACCACGAAGCTGGATGAGTCCGTGCAGGGACACCAGGTAAGTTCCTCTGAAAAGTCCACAACACAACGTCAGGGGATTGTAGAAATCTGAAACGTCTTCCTGGTGTGTGTCAGTCAGCTGTTGAATGGTTCCTGGCAGCCATGTTTGTTTTTTTTTACATCTTGATGAGTCAGGAATGACAGGTTTCCCACTTTTATCCTCCAACTATGGTTAATTTCCACATGTGTATTTACATGGTTGGATCACGATCAGAATCACAAACTGACAAAGCAGCTTCACAGCGAGGACGAACATTTATGGAAATTATCAGCGACTCTGCAGCTTTGTGGAGCTTTATAGTAAATGTGAGTTAAGCTGGCTACGGCTTTAATGTCTTGGTTCATGCTCAGAGCTCTCAGAGTGTATATCTATATATATATATATATATACACTAATGGATATATTACTTGTGCATTTTTCACAAGACTTTTCATAAGAAAATTCTGCAGAGCCGCTTTTATTTTGAAAAACCCTCCGTCGTAGTTCTGGACAAGGAGGAAACAGGGAGTTTTGGATCAATGATGCAGACGCCCACGCCTGCTCTTATCACTCTCCCTTGTGTTCTCCCGCGATTCGTCATGCCCCGATCATGTGACACCCCCCCCCCCCCCCCCCCTTTTCAGGGACCGCGTCGCCGTGTTTGTTTTGCGGTGACTCCCAATCTGTGTTGACCGTCCTGGGGGCCACACAAAAAGATAAAACGTCTGGCGTTACGTCACTATTGCCGTTCTTCCTCTGTTGACTTGGCTGTCTCCATGTGCATTGTGGGTAATTAAGTCCTACAGTTTCTACTCTGGTCTTTTTAATTGCTGTTATTGCTATTCCTGCAAATAGTAGCCATGCATTCTACTCATAAATGTATAAATATAAAGATGTAGGAATGCTCAACTAACTGAAAATACTAAATATTTTTTGCCATACTTGTTTGAATGTTCAGGTCACAGCTCGTCCACCGCAGCGTTTTGGAGTTGGACTGCGCATTTTATGAATTTGATAAAGGGAAAACCTAAAAATACCATTAGGCACAAAGTAGGTACAGCACCTATTGCTGCTTTTTCAAAAACGTTGCACTATCCCTTTAAATGACCTGCTGTGAATCCTGCTGTTAACAGGTGAATTATGCAAACTGTTCAAACGTTGCGTGTGCTGTAAATCCTGTGTTAAACACGGATACATTTTTTAGTTTTATGTGTTTAAAAATATGAATATATAAATCCTGTTGAGTTGCGGGTGAACATCGAGCTACAAGTGTTAAATAGACCGTGTTTGTGCGTATGTGCACACATGCATGTGGCCTATGGTTGCAGCCGTGGTTAGGACGTACTAGAGGAAACACACTACCATTGATCATCTGTGGAAACTGGTCTTTCTGTGACATCCACACACAAATAAAATCGTATTTCATTACCATGGATTTGATTAAACATTTCAGTACACCGCTCTGTTTGTAGTCTGGTCACGTGATGCACAACGCAACTCGATATAATAATAACTCCTCCCTTTGCAAACAGCCAATGCATCATGATAACACTGTTTCTATTGGACGGCTTTCCAGAGGTCAGAGTTGAAGCGGGCTGATGTTGGATAATGAATGAGATCATAGAAACATAAAACATCGGATCCAATCGGGCAACGTGTGCGATCCGATGACTTCTATGGTGACGTTGGCTCCCACGCCTTCAAATCTGAACAATAAAAAAAAAACAATTTTATGCAAATTTGTATTGTTAATAAACAATCCATAATCGCGTGTTTTGGAGAGTTTGGTATGGTGTGTGTTTGTTGATGGTGTCATGCAGATTTTTCTGGTTAAAGTTGTATTTGTGTGTTTGCGACTACATTTTTTTATCTTAATAAGTGGTGATGTGTGTGTGTGTGTGTGTGTGTGTGTCGGCCGTAATGCAGAGCGGCAGTCGCAGTGTTTGCGCGGTGAGCGCTCTCTCTCTCTTCCCACGATGCTTTGCTCTCTCTTCCTCTCCAGATGGGGAGACATGAAAACATTCGAAACTTCAAACATAAAAATGAGCGATGGCCTCATCCTCCATTGCCAAGATACGTTTGTTTAAAATCCACCTCCTCCGAGAATCTGGCAGAGGGCTTCACACAGAAACATCTGGAAAACATGTTCTTCATTTGTTTCCTCTGTGTGTGTGTGTGTTTTTTTCTCTCCTGTCTCTCCCTGCATCTTAAAGAGCGAAGCAACCGAACAACTTTTTAGCTTAAAACATGAGAGACACGAAACCTTCAGCTCGCTGCCAGCAATCCCTCAAACACACATTTATACTCCTAGCCTTGTGAGAACACTCGCAGACATTATACATTCCTGGGCCGCCAACCCTGCCACAGATGTAGAGCGTGTAGCGCGGGTCGACACGGCCCCCGACAACAAACCCAGCCATGTTTGTTGCTACTCTCTCTTTTGAAATGAGGTCCCCGAAGGCTTCTTAAACACAAGAAAAGTCTCTAAGTTGACCACGCTGCACATTAATCATCAGGTCCCCTTCATTCATAAAGCAGTTTACTCATCTTCTTCCTCTCCTCTGTGCAGAATGACATCTCTTCACCTTCATCTGCCCGAGGAGAAGTTTCTCTGTGCTCACCTCAAATCTCATTTCACCACCTGAGGCCAGATCCTTAAATGACGCACACACACACACACACACACACACACACACACGCACGCATAAGCCATTTCCCACACATAAAACTGGTATTTATAAGCAGAATATGCAGTGAGAACGTGAACACCCCCCACCGACTTCAGCCCAGCGGACACATGTTTCTCTGAAGCCGTCTGAGGGTGAAGCCGGGAGAATCCTTTTGTAAAATATCGTTTTGTTTAGGATGATAACCAGCTGCTGCAAATGTGTGCGTGTGTGTGTGTGTGTGTGTGTGTGTGTGTGGGGTTGTTACGGGTTTACACACAGATCTGTCAATTGACAATCAAAACTGAATTCACACATGTAATGTTAGCTCATTATTATCTCATTATTATTTTTTTTTAATTTGCTTTTAATGCTGCTTTGCTGCCTTTTATACCGTGATTACACTTCTTAGGTTTCACAGCCAATGGTGGTTTACAGTTGCCGAGCTTGATTAAAGACTCTAAACCAGGGGTGTCAAAGTGGAATGGACATGGGGGCCAAATGAAAAATTTAGGAACAAGCCAAGGGCCGGACTGATTGAACGTTCATTGAAAAAAAAAATAATAAAATGGCTGCATATAGTCTAGTGATCCCCATTAAACAGACTGAAACCCTAAAAATAATACCTATAACATATTAATAATTACTATATGATCAAATAAATAATTTATTATGGCTCTGTTAGTAAATTTTAATTTTCAACAGAGACAAAAGCTTTGTGTAAAAATCCCCAAAACATGAACATTAAATGAATGAAGCGGTATTATTCAAGGCAGCATCAGTATTACTTCTCAGGGAAATAGCAAAAATGGCCTAAATTTACTTCAAAAAAATACATAATATCGGCAATTTTCTATAATTCACTTAATTGAAACATTTTCAAAACAAATTGGATTGAAATACAATAATAAAGTGCAAAAAGCTATAAACATGAGGAAAAGGAAAAGTCACATGTGGTGTGAAAACAAGTAGTTCACTTCTAAACTTTACCTGAGTAAAAACTCTGAATACGTTGCACAGTAATGGTTTTTTTTAAGCTGTGGCTGATACTTGGTGGTGTCTCTTCTTTTCAACAAGTCCATCAATGTCCGGGCTAATTCAGCGATCTCTTCTGTCTTGTCTCAGATTCTCTTTTATCACCACACAAAGTCACAGAGGTTCTGCAGCTACCTCCGTGAACATGTGCTCCGATTCCCACCCTGTTTTAAAAGTCCGGTTCTCAGTGTCCACCTTCCGTTTTGCCATTTTTTAAGGGTAGGCTATCTGAAACTTTTGAAGAGACGCTAATGCCGCTGATGAATAATGAAAGGAAGTGGCCTCCTGCTCGGAGCGCCACCGTTGAATTGTGGGAAATGTAGTGCGTTAGTGCGCGTAAAGTACCTGGATGCTGCTGGCGTGCAGTTGCCTGCGGGCCAGTTCTAAGAATAAATGTATATAATCCTGGGGGCCAGAAAAAACCCTCTCGGGCCTTGACTTTGACATATGTGCTCTAAACTGTGTGTGAGTGATTGGTGTGTGTGCCCTATGATTGGCTGGTACCTGTTTGGGATGCAATGTGATTGGCTCCAGCTGACCCCTGTGACCCTAATGAGGAACAAGTGTCTATAGAAAATCACATGAAAATGCTTTTCTTTTCTTTAATTTACAATCACCCTCATACGCTGCTGTCGTAAAGGCTGGTGGAGAGCGACGTGATGATGGAACCTTTCATCCATGCAATGCATGGCTACTACATATTTTATGCATGCAGCCTCCTGCAGGATTTGAGGCATCACTATGCTCTAGCACTATAGTAGTGACACAATGTAAATCTGAAGCCTGCAGTGCACAATCAGATTTTAAAGCTCTGCATATGAAGGAGAAAATGTTTAAGGGGTTTGTGAGAAAAAGAAAAGTCTATCAGATACAAATTGTAAGTCCAAGCAAAGATTTTTTTTTTAAACATGTGTTGTAGATCAGTTCTTTGTTGTTTTGCATCCAACAACAAAAAAAAAAAAAAAACAGCGAAATCACCAGAATTATTAGTTTAAACAGTCGGTAGGATATTATCTTACGTGTTTACTACGTAACTCGGATGCACAGCTGATGTCTGATGTGTTTAGTTTGGCTGAGGCGGCCTCTGAGGTCAGTCCAGTCTGCGTCGCTGGGACAGTCCGGAATGGACCGCTCCACCACTGAGCTGCTGCGGTTCAACTTACACCATCGTATACGTCTACACATCCATGCTTACATCACCAAGCTTCTTTTTTTTAATCTTAGCCTTTAACAACCCACAGTAACACCGGTGTAACAAACTCTTTGGTTCCCCCAGACTCTTCATTATGAGGCTTGATGTCTGAACTTACTAATCATCCCAATATGGAATATGTTTAACACTAATGCCCAGTGTATGCTCAATGAAATACAGATCTTTTAGGAATAAAAAATATTATTCTGAAAAAACTTGGTCTATGGTATAACTCACATACTTTTTCTTGAAGGTTAAACAGGCCTGGGTTCTTATGGGTTGGACCAAGTTCTGCTCTGAAAGCATCTTCTCTGGCTTGTCAAAAAATGAAAGAATTGGTTATAGATCAGGCAGCGGCCTGGTTGAAAAAGAAGGGAACCGACCGACGGGCTCGGTGGGAAAGAACCAGCCTACAACCAGCGGAGAGGATTTCTCCGCTCCGTGCGGTGTACAGATCCGATCCAGATGGAGCCAATCAGCTTCCTCCAGGAAACCGACCTCGGGGGAGGCGATCGATCCCACGGAGAGACATCAACTCGCCTTCCTCCTCCTCTTTCTCCTCCTCGGTCTTCAGGTGTCTGGTCCAAGTCTTTGAGCTTCGCATTCAAAGGTCGGCGGGCGTGGAAGCGGCAGCCACCTGCAGCAGGAGGAGCATCTGAGGATCCTCAAACCACAGGAGCGGCGTTAAAAACACTGAAATATGTTGGGGTTTTTTTTGTTTTTTTTTCCCGTGACCGTGATGGCGTCATGGCGGCCTCAGCGTGAGGATTATTACCCCGACACAGTAATCGCTGCTAACATCTGGCCCCGCTCCCCGGCCCCGGGGATGCTGACCTCTGACCTCCCAGAGTGCCTCCTCTCCGTCTTGGCTGCACTTTCCGTGCTTCCTCCTTGCGGCCTCCTGTCACCACGGTAACTATTATATGTGGTGAACCTGCCGATCAACAGTGAGGCCTCAGTGCTCCGCGTGTGTGTGTGTGTTTATGTGTGTGTGTGGGAGTTTGTTTTCTGTGACCTGGAGATGCCGTGGCGATTAATCTCACCTCCTCTGGCGACATTAATTTCACTTGGCTGCTTTTACTTTGACAATTTTCTGGAAATGTGGATAAAATACCGAAAACCTCCTGATTCACAGCTACACTCACTGAACGCTGTATTAGGAACACATGGATGTTAATGAGGAGGAACCCACAGTACACCACCCCCCACTTTACTTTAATAATGAACATAAAGTATAATTATTTCCTTTCAGACTGAAAATGTATGAACTTCATTAAACCACTTTATGCTTTAGTTTACAATAGATTACACAGGTTCTTCCTGCATGAAGCCAATCAGATTAAATTGTTGGTCTGATCTGATCAGAGGGCACATAAAAGTCATGCAATTGATTTAATTATGTAAGTTCTCTGTGTAATATTGTAATTTTTTATTCAAAATTTCTACAGTTAGTTAATTGTCTTTATTTCATTTTAAAAGAAAGTAGTATTTTTATACTATTTATATTATATACTGTACACTCGCTGGCCACTTCATTAGGTACACCATGCTAGTAACGGGTTGGACCCTTTTGCCTTCAGAACTGCCTCAATTCTTCGTGGCATAGATTCAACAAGGTGCTGGAAGCATTCCTCAGAGAGTTTGGTCCATATTGACATGATGGCATCACACAGTTGGTGCAGATTTGTCGGCTGCACATCCATGATGAGAATCTCCCGTTCCACCACATCCCATAATGCTCTATTGGATTGAGATCTGGTGACTGTGGAGGCCATTTGAGTACAGTGAACTCATTGTCATGTTCAAGAAACCAGTCTGAGATGATTCCAGCTTTATGACATGGTGCATTATCCTGCTGAAAGCAGCCATCAGAAGTTGGGAACATTGTGGTCATAAAGGGATGGACATGGTCAGCAACAATACTCAGGTAGGCTGTGGCGTTGCATCGATGCTCAATTGGTACCAAGGGGCCCAAAGAGTGGCAAGAAAATATTCCCCACACCATTACACCACCACCACCAGCCTGAACTGTTGATACAAGGCAGGATGGATCCATGCTTTCATGTCATGACGCCAAATTCTGACCCTACCATCCGAATGTCGCAGCAGAAATCGGGACTCATCAGACCAGACGTTTTTCCAATCTTCTATTGTCCAATTTCAATGAGCTTGTGCAAATTGTAGCCTCAGTTTCCTGTTCTTAGCTGAAAGGAGTGGCCCCCAGCGTGGTCTTCTGCTGCTGTAGCCCATCTGCCAAAAGTTGGACGTACTGTGCGTTCAGAGATGCTCTTCTGCCTACCTTGGTTGTAACAGGTGGTTATTAGGGTCACTGTTGCCTTTCTATCAGCTTGAACCAGTCTGGCCATTCTCCTCTGACCTCAAGGCATTTCCACCCACAGAACTGCCGCTCACTGGATATTTTTTCTTTTTGGGACCATTCTCTGTAAACCCTAGAGATGGTTGTGCGTGAAAATCCCAGTAGATCAGCAGTTTCTGAAATACTCAGACCAGCCCTTCTGGCACCAACAACCATGCCACGTTCAAAGTCACCCAAATCACCTTTCTTCCCCAAACTGATGCTCGGTTTGAACTGCAGGAGATTGTCTTGACCATGTCTACATGCCTAAATGCATTGAGTTGCCGCCATGTGATTGGCTGATTAGAAATTAAGTGTTAACGAGCAGTTGGACAGGTGTACTAATAAAGTGTCCTCTGGTGTTTTTAGACACTTATTTACTCTGGGAAATTCCATTTTTTTCCCTTAATCTTCATTGCAATTTGGATTTGCTTGAGTGAAGTGATTCCCAGGATCTTTTTGTAGTGATTTTGGAGACATTCCTAACAGTAAAGTGTTGAAAAGTGTTTTCGCACTTTCCCCAAACATCTGTTCTGTTATATGTAAAATGACCGGTAGCTTTGGATTTTTTCACATGTAAAGAATGTGAAAGGTAAGCTTAATTTCCCCTGTAGTCCCTCCAGCTACGGGAACGGTTTTGTGTGTACTTGGAAGTAGTCTGTGTTTTAAAATACCTCAAATTCATCTAACAGTCACATTCATGCCAATAGGGTGATTGTGTTTCTCCAAGCTGTGATTCCACTCACTCACTCGCCACTACAGTTGTTTTTAGTTTACGCTGTGGTTTATCTCTAATATAAATCATTGATTTAGTTTTTTCTCAAGAATTTGTTCGTTTTTTTTAGATAATGGCTTTTTGAATCTTTTCCACACAATTCTTCAAGTCTCACATTTGAATTGTGCTTTTTTTATAACCAGAGAAAATCAAAGCGTTCCACCAACTCAAAGTCTATGAGCTTCGTTTTAGGGCTCGTTTCATTGTTTCTGTGGCATCATGGGAGTTGTTGTCCTTCGGTTTATCTTGGTTTAAAAACTGTTGGTAGCATTTCCATTATAGTACGCAACTGTACTAAATATGCAATATTATAATAAGAATAATACATCTCAGATATCTAGTTATTTGTAGAAAACAATTGCCGTAATTTCTGTAATAGAGGCCGCCTTTTTTTTATAACCACATAAAATCAAGTCTACGAGCTTTGTTTTAGGGCTTGTTTCATTGTTACTGTGGCATCATGGGAGTTGTGGTTCTTCATTGCTGGATGATGCGCAGCAATCAGCTTCTTCCACGTAGGATTCCATCACTGTTCATCATTCAGGAGCCAAATTATAGACAATACAATTATAATGCAGAGGTCTCCTCTGCTGATTAAAACCGTGATTCCATTTTTAAAGCAGCTTCACTGAAAAATTGCATTTATTCGCTTTATCTTGGTTTAAAAACTGTTGGTAGCATTTCCATTAATGTAAGCACGCAACTGTACTAAATATGCAATAACATAATAAGATTAATAAATCTCAGATATTTAGTTATTTTTAGAAAACAATTGCCGTAATTTCTGTAATAGAGGTCACCACTTTTTTCAATGCTTTGAACCCTGCGGCCTATACGATGATGCAGCTAATCCTCTGCTTGATTTACGGTAAAGTGCCTGTTCTCTCTCCCGCTTTTTGGCAGCGACAGCCAACGAAATCGCTGACGTCAGGACTGCGAGAGGACACGAGGAAGCGTTCCGCCGCCCCGCCAAGCACCGTGACCTCTGTTTTTCTGTTAGATCACTGCCGGGACTCGGTGCTGGGAGCCCAGTGTTTATTATTGTTGGGGCTTGTGCTTGGCCGGTGAGTTTGTGAATAAGAGGGAAGATAACCCAAACAGCCAGAATCCCTGTCCTGACAATCCCCTCTGAGGTCACATGAACCCTTACAAATGGTAATAACAATTTTTTTTAAAAATCTTTCTGTGTACCGTAAATATCTCGTTGTAATGTCTGAGGCTTTTATTTAAGTCTGGCATGTTTATGTATGTACAAATGTGCTTTTCTTTCTAAATTTAGTTAAATTCAGGTGCACTCAATAGTCTGGAAATTGACAAAAGTCGGTGTAAACGTGTTCATTCATAGTATAACTTAGTTCTAGAGTGAGTCAGATTCCATTAGATCCTTCCAGGTTAAAAACCCAGCTAAAACTCCCAATAAACAGACCTTAACATGTAGCTGAAAACCAGCTGATCTGGCAGCAGCTGTCATACCTGTCACACTAACAAATATAAAACACAGAGCAACAGCCAGGAGCATGGAGGAAGGCAGCACCACAGCTATGAGCATTAACACAATGTGATGGAAAAGTCAGTACTGACCCCGACTGAACCTTAAGGACTACAGTCCATTTAAACTGCAGGTTTTTCCTCCTGTTTTTGAGAATATTCTGCAGGGTGAAAGTGTGTGTGGACTGAATGGATGGCAACAAAGTGAAAGGGAAATGCTAGTATTTAGAGGCCTGTTGCCTCAATACTGAACCCTGTTTAGATAAGGATTAAAAATTGGATGCAAGGATGAATCTGACACGTAGTTTCAATATTAAAACTGATAAAATAATTACTGTCTCCGGTTCTCAATGGGCTGTGAAAATAATGTTGGCAAATAATAGGTTACAGCAACATATTGGGCAAAAAAAAAGAACAATGAACTAGCTCATTTTTTTTGGAACCATGAACTTGGAACCTGGAAATTTTGAATTATGAAATATGAACTGGTTCATTTTAAAATTTGTGAACTGAAATTTGAAGTAATTCATGAAGATAGTGAACTTTCCCAACACTGGATTGCAAACGTTTAACGGAAATAATCAGCTTGTTGTATTAGTCAGTTTATACCTAAATGAATTATTAACTCCATATGATGTTATGAATACGCATAATGAACATTTGTAACCCAACTTTTAACATTATGCACCTCACACACAGTCGGACTGCAGGAACCATGTGTGAGTTTGGAGGATTGTCTCATGCTGACAGATGGTTGGTCGGACACAGAGGAACCTCCTGAGGGTCCGGAGACGTGTTTTGTGAGGAAGAGGAGACCAAAAGGTGAAGCCGTTTATGCCGCCGATCGATCAAGGAGCCGCGGCTGAGGAGGAACCTGTCAGACCTCCAGATATCTGTAAGCAATCAGGGTCAGCGTGATTGACAAGTTCGGGGCTCTGCCTGTCAGGAGGAATTAGACCGGCAGGAATAACGCCTTCTGTGTTTTCTGATTCATGGCGGAGGGCGATAACGTCACCGGGAAGCTTGGCAGCGCCGCGCTCCACGCCGCTGATTTATTCCAGCTTTCACAACTCATAAACAAGATAAACGCTCGGCCCGGCCGATCTGAATGTCAATGAGCTACGATGACGGGAATGTTCTCTCGTGCTGAGCGAGATACTTGGAGACACATGCAGTTTCGGATCTTCTCACACCCCTGACCTGGGCCCGGCCCCGACGGGGGCTCGGCCCGGCCAAGGTGAGCCGAGCCGAGCCCAGGAATTCTGGTGTCAGTCAGCCACCTGACAGAGGGCGATCTTAGTGCGAGATGGTGTGTTCTCCTGAAACAGACGATGGTGGTGCAGTGGGTAGCCCTGTTGCCTCCCAGCAAGAAGGTCACAGGTTCAAGGCCTTGAGCTGGGGCTTTTCTTTCTACGGATTCCTCCCACGGTCCAAAAACATGCTCAGGTTAATTAGGCTGAATATAGCTATGTAGAATATTTAGTGAATAGGTGCTGGCCTGTCTGGGGATGTATTTCTGCCTCTGAAATATGCTAGTAGGATCGTGAGGAACATCAAAATGACATTTATTGGAGGCTAATTATATGAATGTCCAGCAAAAGTCAACAAATCAAGGCTAAAAAAAAACATTTAAGGAGCTTTATTGATCATAAGTTATTTAAAATTTCAGAGCCTTAAATACTGCAGATACATGTTGGTGTTAATCCTCATTATGCACCCTGTCCTGATATCATCGACCATCATGATAATTCACTGTAAGCATCGTCAGCAGCTAATTAACGGGACCTCAACTGTTAATTATGTATATAATAATGATGATTATTTGATTTAGGCTTTAAAATACTACAATTTATGGAAAGAGAACTGTATTAAATTATAAATGAAATGATGTGAGAGGTGTGGTTCACATCTATTTATGTCAAATGACTTCACCAAATTATATAGAGAATATACACATATTCATCTTCATATAAACTATTAGAATACATTACTTTTCGTTAAATATATGTATAAACATTAAATGAGAAAAACCTGCATTTCTACATTGTTTCGTTTTGCATTTTCTTTACTCACATGAATAAGATAAGATAAGACTACAATCATCAAATCTGCAGCAGATGAGTGTGAATATGAATAAATGCATTGAATGAGACTGAACAATACAAAAAAAATAAAATGAAATAATCAATATGCAGTATATTTAGAAAATAAAAAGAAGATTGAATTGTAATGTTTGATGCATATTTATAAAGATTAATAAACGTTAGGTTGTACTAGTGATATGAGAAGTGAGGACTGCAGAGGTAAACTGAGCGAAAGTTGATGTGTTTGCAAAACACAAATATTAGATTTCAGAATGCCTGACAACTGCTCTTCAGTTGGTAATAAATCCAGACGAACATTTCGAGATTGCTGAAACCCTAAAAAGCTTTTTTGGAGGAGTAATTGAGAAGAGTTATTGAGGTTTTTAGTCTTCTTCTTCAAACTGAGGTCCAGCCACTTTTGTAACTCACGTCCTGACTTCCTGCCTGTGTGTGTGTTGGTGTGAAACAACATCTCTCCCCAGCTCGCTGCTTTTTAATCCGTGTGCGCAACAATCTCAACTACCCAGGGTTCCATAAACGTTTAACAACTACTTTTTAACAGAATTTTCCAGGAAACTCGTCAAAATAAATGATGCCTCTGCGTCAGCTCCGCTGAATTTGTGCAGTTTCTGTGACACTCATCAGGACGAGGAGGTGATCAGCGCAAAGCTTTGGAGGCTCTGCTCCAGCTCTGGTGTCCTGGTGGAGGACGGACAGGAGAGGACCGTCTCTGCATCCATCTCAGGAAGGAATATTGCAGCAAACATCGAGGGACTGAGCTCTAACTGCAGATAATAACCGCTCAGTTCCACCACTCGCTGCCGGGTGCTGAAGCAACTTCCTTGGACCACTAGGATCCTGGAGGAGATCCCATAATGTCTTTTAAAACTCAACTTCATGACTCAACCCAAATTCTCAAATTGTTAACAAAACACTTAATAATTGCTGCTAATTTTTAGATTATGGTTATTTGCTATTTACTTGGCCTGTTGACAAATAAAGATTTGATTGATTGATAAAGGAGGACTTTGATGTCCTGGTTTTAGACAGGGATGACAGATCATCTGACTGAAAGAAGTCATGTATGTCCCCCTAGGAAAACCTTCACTAAACAAAGGAGGTGGCTTAAGTGCATATGTCCACAACTTAATACAACAACAATAATGGAAGCTCATTCATCCTGTCACACATAAAATCCATCCTGCCCCCCAGCCTGGACCCTTACCAGTTCGCTTACAGGGCAAAGCGATCCACAGACGATGCAATTTGCTCTGCCCTCCACCCAGCACTCACCCACCTGGACAAGAAAGACTCGTATGTGAGAATGCTGTTCTTAGACTTCAGCTCAGCGTTCAACACCATAATACCACAACAACTCATCTGCAAACTGGACAAACTGGGCCTCAGCACCTCACTCTGCAACTGGCTGCTGGATTTTCTCAGCCAGAGGCCTCAAGCGGTGCGTGTTGGCAACAACATCTCAGACAGGATCATCCTGAGCACAGGGGCCCCACAAGGCTGTGTGCTCAGCCCCCTCCTGACACATGACTGCACACCAACCCACAGCTCCAACCACCTTGTGAAGTTTGCCGACGACACAACACTGGTGGGCCTCATCACCAACGGCGACGAGACCCACTACAGGAAAGAGGTAGAGCTTCTGACCAGATGGTGCAAAGACAACAACCTCCTGCTAAACATCAGCAAGACCAAAGAGATTGTTGTCAGCTTCCAGAGAGGCCACACCCAACACCCCCCTTTGACCATCGACGGTGCTGCCGTGGAGAGGGTGAGCAGCACCAAGTTCCTGGGGGTGCACATCAGTGATGACCTCTCCTGGACCTCCAACACCGCATCACTGGCCAAGAAAGCACAGCAGCGTCTCTACTTCCTGCGTAAACTGAAGCGAGCAAGTGCCCCGCCACCCATCATGACCACGTTCTACAGAGGAACCATCGAAAGCATCCTGACCGGCTGCATCACCGTGTGGGGCGGGAGCTGCACTGACTACAACAGGAACGCTCTGCAACGCATCGTGAGAACAGCTGAAAGGATAATCGGTGTACCACTACCCTCCCTGCAAGACCTTTACACCACCCGCCTCAGCCGCAAAGCTATCTCAATTGCCACGGATACAAGTCACCCTGCACACAGTCTGTTCAGCCTCCTGCCCTCTGGAAAGAGGTACAGGAGCCTCCGCTCCCGCACCACCAGACTCACGAACAGCTTCTTCCACCAGGCCGTGAGACTGCTGAACTCTCTCCCCTCCTCCCTCTCACCCCCAGCCCCAGCCAGAAGGAGCACCGGGCTGGCAAACCAAACCTCACTGGACTGCCCCCCCACACACACACACTACCACCCACCCACCCACCTAAATTGACTCTGCACATGCAAAAATTTGCACACACTTGCTGCTTGTATATTTATATTTATATATATATTGCTATTGCACTAGTCATTACATTACAACAACTACCTCATAATGCAGTACTGTCTTGTTTTGTCTGTTTTATCTTGTTGAACTTGTCCTTCCACTCCATACTACTTATGTCTTGTCTTGGGGTACTCATGTCTTGTCCTGTCATACATGTTTGTTTGTTTCTAGTTTTAGTTTAGCACTTTACCGTTGTTGTTGTACCGTAGTTTAGGATTGTCTCGTCTTGCGCACCTGCACTTTGATGTTGTTGTACATGTAAACGCATAGGATAGTGAGAAACGAAATTTCGATTCCTTTGTATGTCAAGTACATGTGAAGAAATTGACGATAAAATTGACTTTGACTCATTCATTTTATTTTATACCTGTTTATTCCTCACTAGGGTCATAGAGGCTGGAGCCAATCCCAGGTCACCAGCCAATCAGGAGGAACACACCCTTCACTCACACCTGTGGGCAATTTAGAGTCTCCAATTAACCTTTAACTGTGGGAGGAACCTGGAGAAAAGCCACAGAGACACATGAGAACATGGAAACTCCACGCAGAAAGATCCCAGCCCGAGGCGTCCAACCTGTGACCTTCTTTCTGTGAGGCGACAGGTAAGATTAAAACACCTGACACATGACAGGTGACGTATATTCACATGACCACTTCTTAGTTTCGGGAGTTGTGGTCATGTGAATTTGGTTTTACACTCTGAGGTTTAAGCACTGAATCCTAGAACTGAATACGAATAATTGTCGTGCTACCAGAAGTTTCGTTGCTTTTCTCTACAACTCTACAAGATTGATTTCTAATGTGCTCAAGTGAGCTAGAGAATGACAGTAGAAAATCCAGTGAATTAGATAAATAAAACTGTGACTATGTTCCACGCAAATCAATGGTAATGCAGAAGTGACAAAAAGCTGCAGTTAACTCCATAGACTCCTATGTTAAAACTTTACAGCAGAAACATGCATGTTTAGAGCCTGGTTTTGGCCTCCATTGACAATTTCCCTATTCACGTAACATATAAACAGGAGACATTTTTTATGTAATTTGCCTGTTTAAATTGTAATACGTATGCATTGAATACTTTTGTACAGACAATGCAAAGTCTCATACAGCTAATGCAGGTTTATTTGGGCTCTGGGACATTTGCACCAATGCTACTTCCTACAGATGTGCAATGTTCAAATCATCAAATCGTTGCAGAGTGAAGCCCATTGTTATACCGATATGTGGATTTTTTTTTTATTCTTCTTCCAGGCATTATTTCAGTACTCATCTCGTCCTACAGCTTTGAGAGGACCCAAGCGAATGATGTAGCAAAACATGCATCTTTATATCAGTAATGATGTGCTTTTGTCTTTATCTGCACAATGTGACTTTTTCGTGATGCAAATCACTAAAAAAACAATGTGAGAATGGGTTGAGGTCTGTTTTAAAATCGCCAACATCTCCAAAATATTTACTATAGAAACACCAAATCACAGCAACACTTTTTGTAAAAGTCCTTACAGTGATGATGGTCCATTATATTTCCTTAAAAGCAGTGGAAAGTCCATGTTTCTGTACTTCCTCTACCTGCCTGTCATCAGGAGCTCAAATTGCACATACACACTTGACTGAAAATGAAAGTAAACCTCCTGATAACCAGAAAAAATATTTTTTTTAAATTTTTTTTCAGTTTTTTTTAACTAGGAAAAATTTCTGTCAAGGTCCCACCACCAGGAATGACACATCATTGAAAAGCTCAGGGTGTCCTCTGTTAGGCCCAATAGGAATTAACACAATAGCCTGTCTGGTTTCAGAGATACAGATCTCAGGAGGATATTATGATGAATTTACATGTTATATATCTTACTACTCACAAATTATTCGTATTTTTTATTTATTTATGGTTTCTTTTATGAGAAATATGGAATTGTGACATGTCACACATGTATAGTAAACCTGCTAAAGGGACCAAATGCTTGTTGTAGGTGCCTTTTTTATCTCATAAAAGGCAGTAGCCTTTGGAGCTCTTTCAAAATCCCCCCCAGAGAGAATGTTCTAGGTTATATTTGCAACCTAGATTGCGCCGGTTGTATTTATCTATTTATTTAGTTATATGAAGTGGTGAGTGCTGTGTGTGATGCTGATCCAAAAAGCAAATTATAGAACTGGACTTGCATCTCGGTAACTACTTTTCCTGTCTGAATTCTCCAAGTAACTTAAGTCTGCTGACTTTAGACATTTTTTTGAACCCAAAGGAAAGGTAGGAGAGGAATGTACAAGCATTCCAGTTTTTTTTTTTTTTATAAATCTCTGTGGACAGAGATTGAAGGCAGATTGTCATGCACTGATGCAATCTGTGGCGCTCGGGGCTAGCTCCATGCAGACACACACACACACACACACACAGTTCGCAGCTCTCCAATGGGGATTTTGCAAGTTCCCCAATATTGACACATTTTAATTGGATGAAACCGGAAAGAGCATTTCCCGTACTGGATTCTCGTTTCATACGAGTAATCGGATCGAGCCTTGTAGCCACGAGCTGTCGGCTGCATTCAGCTCCTCCCCAGCTCCACACTCTCCTCCAAACATGGTGACTTCTGGCTCCGGTGAGCGACGTTCAAAAGTGCCAAAGGAATTCATTATTTTACATAAACAATTAATGCGTAAGATTACATGCACTCATTTATTACATCTTATATCCAGTTCGTGCTGTACGGCTGCAGCAGGCAGTGTCCAGGGGCGTGAGGGAAGGTCTCGCTGTGTTTTATTTCAGTGCTAAAAGCTGTGAAGTGCAACATCGGGTTGCTTTTTGCATCTTTCTGTATGTGTTTTTTGTCCCAGCATCCCTTGCAGTGTGTTTCTGGTGGGGTGTCAGTCATCTAAATGGGGGGAAACCTGTGTTTCACCACATGGCCTGATCCCGTGTAAATGCAGTCTGACAACATGGGAACATGATTTTCTGTGCAACCCTGAAAGCTCTTTTTCATAGCGTCATTATAAAAGAATCTCCATTACAGCCACTGTAAGGGTTTTTGCATTCCTCCAATAGATGGAACAACCCGTGTAGAAGGTATGCGGCGAGGCTGGGAGCTGCGGCGCTCTCGCCGATGTTTGCAGCCTGCGATCACTTTGTGCCTCCGCTGTAAATCAGCGCGTTCAGCAGGAACGTGGAGCCGGACCAGAGGCCTCTGCTGTTTCTCATCTGCTCGTCGCTCCTCAGCACAGGAGGAAACACGGACTGGAAACTCTGCCTGAGAGCTGGACAACAACCGAGACCATAAATCCCTCAGCATGCTCACACAGAGAGAGAGGAGTGTGTGTGTGCGTGTGTGTGTGTGTGTGTGCATGTGTGAAATAAGATTTTAACCCCTTGAGCCCAATATTCAATTGTACACATTTTCTTTTCCTAATTTAATACCGCTAAAGCCGACATCGGCGTCCAAATCAAATCAACTGGTGTTTTCTTTTGAAAGGGCACACTAATATTTTCCTCCTGCAGGATCCCCTCTGCTCAGGCTCTAATCTTACTGTAAATCTAATTTATTACGTGCATAAGCAGAGACAGTTGGAGCCTCGCTATGCTTCCTCCTCCGCTGGAGGAGGGAGGGAGGGAGGGGAGCCGGATTAGCTAATCGTGGCTAAATTGGCCGCTTCATCCCGGCGTATACATGTGGACAAGCCTGTGAATTATTTCGTGCGCAGCAAGACACTTGTCAACAGCGACAGGACGAATCCTCTGGAATCACGGAGCTCGTTAAAACTTCTTTCATCACCTCAGCGCTTTGCTCTTAAATTTGACTCGTGTATTTTATTTATTATAGAATCACTGTTAATTACTTTAAATTGTATTTATTATTGTTAAAGTGCAAAAATTCTGAAGGTGGACGGCTTTCTGCCCATGTCCACAAATATAGCTAGTAGTCACAGATTCTTGATTTGATTAAAAAAAAGCTCTTAAAACATTTAATGTTGGACGACAAAGGCCCAGGCCTTTTTTATGAATTTCCTATTTTCACAGCATGATAGTGAGTTTCAAAGGTTTGTTTTAAAACGTGAGAGCATCATTTTACTGTTGAAGGGGGGCTGCATAGATGTGGTGGTGGAGCAGGCCTTATCCTGACCATAGATGGATTTTTGGAACGTCGTCTTGCGTTCAGCTTTCGGGATGGGGATCAGCACGTTGATGATCCGTGCTGATTTCCAGGTGGTGAGAGATTTGAGGCTGGGGGAGCAGACCGGGATCCAGGGCGTGGCCGCGGCGGTGGGGGATGACGTGCCGAGTGAAGCCGAGGCAGCGGGAGGCTTCCAGGAAATTCCGCGGCAGGAGGAGGAGAGCCGTGGCACAGAACTGGGTCGGAAAGGGAAATCTGAGAAGAAGCGTGCAACGCGTTGTCCGCAGACCTCCTGGCTTTGTTTAAAACGGCCCTGCGGCGTTCTACTGGACGAGCCTCCTCTCCAGGGACATGTGCAAGTCCCTCTTCATCACTGCAACAAGCTCCACAGCATTGATCCTCCCAAGGTTTTATCTTTACATCTTAAAGGGTTGACTGAGCTGGGAGCTGCTGCATGAGGATGGGGGAGGACTGCACTGCTTATGGAGGATAGTACGAACTAAACGTGTGTACAGAGCCCCTGAATGCAGCACGCGTTTACCATCAGGTGTAAGGGGGTCTTGGTGGGTTCCTTGGCGGACATCTTCTCCCACAATCCTCTCCTCACGTTGTTAGGTCGTGAACAAACATCCTACCCATGCATGACCTCTTCATATTGAACCATTATGCCTTTTTTTTTTTTTTTTTTTTTTTTCAATTGGGCCTTTAATTCTACATCACAACGTTATGTTCTACTCACACAATGTTTTATTTGTTTATTTGTTGATCTGCTGAAGATTTAGTGTCTGCAGACATCATGAAACAGCTTCCTATGGACAAAGTGATGCAGACCAGAACATAGGTAGTTCATCATTTATTGATTATGGTACAGTAGCACTAAGAACTTGTATTACTTTACTATTAATTGTAGTAAGTGTTTATTGACAGCTCCATTGATTGTCTAGTTACCTTAGCTGGTACAAAACCTGGATAACATCTTCTTCCATTTGATAAGAGAGAGAACCTGATGTGATGGCAGCCATCTTCCTCGCAAAGCTAGCAGCTAAAATTAATAAAAAACTGAACAAAACACGACTCACACCTACAAGTTATCAGTGCTACTGCACCATAATCCATAAATGATGAACAACCTATGTTCTGGTCTGCATCACTTTGTCCATAGGAAGCTGTTTCATGATATCTTCAACACACCTTGGGGGAGTAGAAAATAACGTAGTGATGTAGAATTAAGGACCCAGTTGAAAAAAGATGCTCTTATCCTTCTAAAATTTGCTAGAGGTCCAAATACTAAATTCTGAATGTAACAAAGTCCCTAACCCTGGCTTCACGTCTCATCCTGTGTCTCCAAGCCGTTAGACCTTCTATTCAAATGCATTGGTGTCACGAAAAAAAAAAAAAAAAGGAAATTGGAATGAATAGATTAAAATGTCGTAACTTCACAAACTTGCCCCTGCAGACTGCGTGTGCGTGAGCCGCTGCCGCCGCCACACAATAATTAATCAGAGCAAACAGAGGTGAGGGTGAAGCCCAGACTGCTATTCACACTTGTTCTGGTTCCTGCAGTCTAAATATTAATCCCGCGAGATAGCAGCACTGTGACCTGGATACACAC
Source organism: Eupleurogrammus muticus (assembly GCA_036785175.1). Lineage (NCBI taxonomy): Eukaryota > Metazoa > Chordata > Actinopteri > Scombriformes > Trichiuridae > Eupleurogrammus > Eupleurogrammus muticus. The sequence continues at coordinate 30,861,496 of JAYKQN010000002.1, forward strand.
ACAAAGGCGGCGGGGTGGACAATGAGGGCTGGGCTGCTGCTTTGTGTCTCCTATGTGCTGTATCGCGGCCGTTTCCAGCACTGATAGCACGGACTGTCTTTACACAACGATAAAGAGACACTGGCCAGGTTCTCTCTCTCTCTCTTTCCTGGCTGCAGGTACTCTCAGGTCACCGGATCAGCTCACATTAGTGGTGTGATATCACCCAGCTGGAAATAAAAATCACGAATCACGAGAATTCATCCATAAATGTCTGTAAAAAAGCCAAAGTTTAGTATTTTGAACTGCATGCCACATCTCCAGCATTTATTTTATTTTTACTCTGTTATAACTTTTTCTTATTTCAAGTAGTAGTGGAATTTAAATTACCTTAAAAAATATAGATTGATGTTTAATTTGCTAGTGCAGTGCCTGTAGGAAGTACTGTATGTATTCCTATAGAAACATGGAAGTTTAAATAGATGTTTTATGTTTGGCCATCATAGACTTACATAGACTTAATACAGAAATTGTATAAGACAGGGACATATAGAACATTGAAATAAGGAGAGACCTGCAAATGTAGGGGGTATTACGTCTCTCCTAATGCAAATGCATTATTAAGTTAGTGAGGAAAAGGCTGGAATTTAATATCAGTTTTAAACACACACTTTTTCCCGTATAGTGTAACACCCTGGGCACCTTACTAGTGTGATATGTGAGTTCAGGCCCAGATTCTGTTCTGGTAGGTGATTAGTGTGTAGTATTTGGGAGGCATTGCATAACTTTTATTACATTGACTGCACCATCTGTAACATGAGGAGGAGCCACAATATGTGTGATGCATAAATAAATAAAGGAGATTTAATTTTTATTTTTTTTTTAAGATTTGCTTATACCGTAGCCAGACAGGAAATATTAGGAGGGAGAGCAAGCAGCAAAGAACCACTTTGGCCTGGACAAGTCGGCTGCTTAAGGAAAATGGTTCTAGGGATTTTACCTGTTAATGATAATAATGATGCTTGCAATATGCATGCAAAAAAAATCCACAAAAAAAGGATATACACCATCATGCCATGTGCAAGCTACATGCACTGACACATTAGATAAAATGTTTTTGGTAATTTAAGAACTCAGATGTATAAATAATGTTATATGCTAATCATGACACATGGTAGTTACTGTGAACATAACATTCCACCTCCACCTGTAGGATATATTCATCGTTAAAATATGTGGCGCAAATGTGAGCTTTTGTTCCGATGATTTATTCATCGTGTTTTTAATGATTTCCATTAAAGAGACTGTAAACATTTCCATGTGTGCGAGTTACCGCAGCAAATCCCGTTACTGGACGTTTAAGCAGCAAAACTAAAAAAAAAACTGTGGTTACGAACTTGACCAGACTGAGAAAACTCTCCAGAGGAGAAAGAAATAAACTTTTACCTTCTGAAATATTATTATTCATATTATTATTAGCTCTGATGGAGCTCAGTATGCATCTATAAATCTCTTCTGAAAAGGTGATTTAACTTGGGTAAAAAAAAAAGCGAGTTAGCTACACAATTCCAAACATGCATACACTTGTTAACATGCAACACACACACACACACACACACACTGAAGCTGAAGCTGTTTCTGTCAGAGCATAGTCACAGTCTAACAGCGTTGACCTTTGACCTCAGATCCTTACCAGAGGGAAGGACTTGGTTAATGGATAATCCAGAGGACGTTGGTGTTATTTACAGAATGTAATTAATGGACAATTTGTGTCCAGTTTAGGCGTTTAGCACCAATGAGTTCGACCTTTCGTGACTGTTTTAGGACCCGCCTAAAAACGCTTGAACCCCTTCTTTAAGTCCACAAATCCTCATGTCTCCACATGTTGGGACATTTGGATCCAGACTGTTCTAATTAATCTGTGAGGAGCCGTGACCTCTGATTCCCTGATTCCCTGTGCTCGGTACATTTGTTCACACCTGGCATCAGAAGGTGTTTTCTACCCCAGTGACCACTTGTCTCATTTTCCTGCCATACAAATAAACAGGATTTCAGTTTAAAACTCATGGAGCTCGTATTGCAGTATTGCAACGAGTATTAGGTTACTGATCTGTGTGTGTGTGTGTGTGTGAGCCCTGGACCTGATCTAGTGTGATTAAAACTGACAGAAAAACACAGTAGAGACCGTGTTTATCCATGTCATGTTATTTACCTAATTTATCTGCACTTGTTTCATTTCAGCTCCGTGTGACCGAGTTCTGTGTTTCTTATAAAGTGAATGTGACGTGACGTGTCGTGAGCTCTAACCGCAGACATTCAGGACACAGGCTGTCAGGTTCGGATGGGGTGAACTAGCTTCGGGTCTTTATTTGGAAGGATCCGAGCAGAGATTTCTCAATTTTGGCCCAGTATGGAGCAAGAGCCAGCAGCCGACGTGGTATAATGGAAGCGGATGGGACATGTATGCCCAGATGTGTTTGTCCTCTATGAGCCAGGCCAACTCGCAAAGAGAAGAGCCAGAACAGAGCTGCTGGCTACTGCTGGCCGTTTCTGGAGCGTCCTTAGATGTTGAGTGAGTGGAAAAACTAAAACAATCCCGAACTTTGGTTTGGTGTGTAATGTCATAGCAGTGACTTTTAACATATATACATCCTCTATACTGACCCCAGCTCTCTGAGGAGGGTGACATTTCCAACTGTGCTCGGCAACCGGCCAGTCACAACACCGGGGGGGGGGCAGCAAGTGTGTGAGAGGACAGAGAGGACTGCAGCTAGACCAGGGGTGTGTGTTCCAACCAGGCAGTAACACCTGATTCTACCAAAGAAGGTCCATAGCAGGAGCTCTAATGGTTGATTGGTAGATTCAATTCAATTTATTTGCAAAGCCCAGAAGGCTGCAGTAGATGATGTGTGCAGGTGGAAACATTACAGGGGAAATTGGACATTACAAACAGACAAACAGAAATGTAATGAATGTTGGTGTAAGTGGAGGATGAGGAGCAGGATCCATCACAGGTTCAGGTGTGTTACTGCCTGGTTGGAGGAAAAACATGCACCCACACGGGCCTTCACATGTGAAGTCCAAAAGATGCATGCTGATTTATAGAACTAAACCACAGAAAACAAAAAGGCCTCTTCATCCTGGACGAGGGATAGGGAGTTTTACTTTGTACGATGTGAGGGTCTAAGTCAAGTTTATTGTCAATTTCCTTGAACCTACAAAGAATTGAAATTTCGACAAGACATGGACAGTAAAACATTTAAACATTAGAATAGACAGGTGTTAGAACATAAATTAAGATGCTGACATAGATATAGTGCATTGTGGCCTAATAAATACAACAGTTTAAAATCCGAGCTTAAAGCGTTGTCTGTGTATTAGCATTTTTGCAGCGTGAAAAAACATCAGTGTGAGGGGGGGTGTTAGTAAATAAAATTGTTCTTTGGAAATTAGGAAACTCCGTTAAATTCTGAGCGTCAATGACTGATCTCTGTGAGCTCAGTGATGACGTCGCAGCATCACGTGTTCGACATTTGCATGAAATGATGCATTTCTTCCGAATTGCACCGACAGAAATCGGCAGTTTATTGACTTAACGTAGCCAGTAGTTATTGTGAAAAAGTGACTCTATGCAAAAAAAAAAAAAGACGGGAGCTCTGTGCATCCTGTTATCAGCCGCTGCCGCCGCCGTCTGCCAAACAGCTGCAAAGACCTCGAGCTGCAGTCGGGAGACATCAGCAGAAAAAAAAAAAACGAGACGATGCCGTGGAGCCCACACTCAGATTCAGTCTGTCCCAACATCCAGTCTGAAGTCATCCAGGTCATTGTGTGTGTGGGTGTGTGTGTGTGTGTGTGTGTATGGGGGGGGGGGTTTAACGCCCAGGGACCTTTGAGCAATGCGTGCAGTTCACGTGTACCCTCCCTTCCCTCCCCTCCCTCTCGTGTCCGTCCTGGTCCACCAATGGAGGCTAAATGTCAGCTCACAGTCTCTGGTGGAGGCGGTTCACCCCGTCTGAACCCATCGGGCTGGACGCCGGCCCGTGATGGCGATGACCCCGGCGAGGCTGGTGCACGGAGAGTCTGAATGGATGAGGTGCTGCTGCGCTCTGATTGGCTCCCGGGTCTTACCTCACCTGTTGCCCTGCACACACAGGGGAAAGAATTCAGCCTGCATGTGTTTAACTCTCCACTCCACTGAAAGGAGATGTATGTGGGCTATAAACGTTGATATATTATTTAATGCATTTCAAATGTTTCAAGATTTATTTAGATTTGCACACTATGTAATTAATATGGCGGACTGAAGAGAGAAAATAAAGCATGTTACATGTAGAAATGAGTGAAAGGCAGTAGAAGTAGTAGTAAAAGTGAATGTGGGCATCCCAGCTACTTCTGTCTCTTCATGAAATCCCTTTAACTTGAGCTTTAGCTCGAGGAAGTCTGCAGGTCCACACTGACAGTTCAGCATGTCCCCTAGCAGACGTGATCCTGGTGTTAAGACGTCACGAGACTATACATCTGTGCAGTGGATGCAGACAGAACTTCCACAGGACTGGGTTCAATCATTCACATGTGAGTATAATGACAGCTGACCAGATTAATTGTGGCCTACTGATAAATCTGTGGTCAGGAATTTCTATTAATCTCAATAGAAACACGTTTTAAGTCCTGTCCTATCTCTTTTAAGGTCTTATTTACCAAATCAGTATTAATTACTGAATGGACAGCATCGACGATGTGTCTCTGACTGTTTTTCAGTCACTTTTAGGCATTTAGACTTGCTTTAGACCTTCTGCTTTTTTGTTTATCCTTCATTTAACAAAGAAGTGTCCCATTGAGATGAGATTTCATCACATGCATATTGTGTTTTCTCTCCCGATGATAGAAGGATCATCGAGGAAAAGCTTCCTGAGACTTGGGGAAAAAAGTTAGGAAATGAAGTAGCAAAAGTACATTTTAAGTTATCTTGCATCAGTAGGATTGAGGTTTGACAGCACTGTAATGGTTCCTGCTGCCGTTGGGCCTCGGACAGCAGATCCCATCAGATGGTGCAGGAATCACCTCTGGAGAAATGACGAGCGCGTTCAGCCAGCCGAATGTCACACAGCGCCTCCCACTTTGCAAGCTATTAGCCGAGGGTTTGGTTATGAAACCATCTTTTGGCTGCGAGGTCTGGCAGCGCTTTTAAAGCCCGGGTAGCGTTGCTCAACCGGCCCTGCCTTTCATCACAGCAGCTCACAAATTAAACACGAACTGATGGTGGGGAGATAACGCTAATCTCGGGCCAATCTGCAGAATTTCAACTCTGCTTCCTCTTATCTGCAGATCTGGCACGGTTAGGCGTGCATATCTCTGTGGCAGTTGTCGTCATACCACACTGTCTGACCTTTGTCATCATTAAACCGGAGTCCATCGCTTTTTTATAATCTGTCTGCTGGAACACTGTGATGGCTTTCATCCATCACTAAGTCACTGCAGCACACGCTCCACCTCCAGGTGACACTCGGCCATTTTACGAGCCCTCAGGTGAGGTGACCAAAGGTGCAAAACGGCCAATGGAATCACTCAAAAGTACAGAATGCACAGTGAATGGAGCAGGAGTCAGAGATTTGGTCAGGATTAGCTATTCTGTTTAGATGAGCAGTTATAGCATATTGAAAATACAAATCTGATGTACCGACACAGACTGATTTATGAGATTTATGAGGCAACAAAACAACTAATCTCAAAAGCAGCTCTGAGGGTGCAGATGTCCACCAAGCATATTATGACTAATATATCCTTGATGAAACGCAGTCCAGAAACAAATGCAAAAGTCAGGGTCTGTGGTGGCAGATGCAAGACATCACCAGCAGGTGGCCCCTAAACGATTGCACCCCAACAAAGAATTCATAGTGTTCCAGAAAATGGCGGATTTCTTCCGGATTATCGGCAAAATGTCACCATCTGTTCCTGGTACCGTATCTCAACAGTCTCTGAAGTTGGTAGAGGTAATAAAGGGAATACATTTACACAGAATTCACATAGAATATGCTTATTAAATAACAGAACAGTTGACTACACACACATATTGTGTTGAAACGTTGATATCACACCACCACCCTACAGCTGATATCTGGCTTTGCCCTGTTTAACTAAATATAAATACTTGCAATACTATAGTGACATAATAGAGCCAGTACAACATGAATTCCTTATGTTTTTAATGACTTTCATATGTGTTGTGAAGCACTTTAAACTGCATTTTTGTGTAAAAAGTGCCATCTTCTTTATTATTACAATGGTCAATAACCATGCTTTGACTGAGTGTTGCTTTCAGGTCCTGTGTGGAATCCAGGAGTTAAACTGCAGCTGCGACGTTGCTTCAATGACAGCTTTCTGCTGTTTTATCTAAATCCACAGCACTGGTTTTTTGGCCTCTTCAATTGTAATAGTTGCGCCACATCTCTGCTCCGAAATTATATTGTAGACGGATGTGTTTTGTGTCACAACCGGCTACAGTGGTTAAGGATGGGGGATGTTGTGTGGGGGCGAATCTGTGATTTGTGATTTTTGTTTTTTGGGCTATACAATTAAAATTGACTTGACTTGACAGTTCTGCTTTTGTGAGATTCAGATCTAAATGAATCATAAACAGGGCTGTACTGGCCATCAGGCATCCCAGGCCTCTTCCTGGTGGGTCGAATAATGGTCTAAAAAAACCCAAAAGCAGTAGATCAGCAGCCCACTTGGCACTGGAATGGCCTTATTATGTTGTTAAAATCCATTTTGGTTTAGTCTTGCCTGCATAGCCTAATGTCAGCAAAAGAAATGTCAGGACATGAGTTGTTTCCTAAGAAATAGCACTTGACACACGCTTTGTCTGTGACCCATTGGTTGTTTTCTGCAGTGTAGTGCACCTTATAAATATAACATATTGCAACGACTCTCAAAAACCACACGATAAGACATTAGCTGGTTTAGCTGCTGCTTCCTCATGCTAACACGCCAACAACTAAATTCGTAAAATAGGTTTGGGAGTGCCCTCAGGAGCCCTCGGGAAATCTGAGCACTATCACCTAACAGAACAGAATCTGGGCCTAAACTCATTTTTTTCATGAACACAGCAACATGCCTAAATCATTACAGTATCTCTTGAGATGGAGCGAATGCTTAAAGAAGGTGGTGGTGGACAGGGCACAGGGTAAGCTTAGGCCAGGGATGCTCCTGGAGAACTACTGTTCCACTGGCTTTAGGAATCTCACCACTCCAACAGGCCTGATTCTAATTATTAACAAGCTGTTAACTTGAGCTACTTGAGGAGGTGACAAGTAGAATCAGGTGTGTTGGAGATAGGGAGAGTCCTGAAACATGCAAGATGGCACCTCTCCAGGACCAGGATGGGCCAGTCCTGACCTAGTCTATGTAGCCTAATGAATCTTTAAGCAATTTTTTTTAGTAAAATAGATTTTGTGCAATAGACGCAAAATGAATGATTCAACTTGATCTCAAAACCATGGTTGGTGCTTATGAGGTAAGAACACTACCCTCTACACACTAGATGTGATTCGTGATTTCACCTCTCCAGGACCAGGATTGGCCAGTCCTGACCTAGTCTATGTAGCCTAATGAGCAAAGCAACCCAACCTCTTGGTAAATCTAATATAATGATAAAAAACTGAATGTAAAAAAAGTTATTTTGACTAACTAGTGCAGTTCCTGTCATTGGTATGTATTCTTTTAGAGAAGTAGATATATTGGATGTATGTGATGTTTGTCCCACACACTGCTCTATGTGTATATGTAGTAAATAGTGAAATGATATTGTTTGTGCACTTTCATTTAACAACGTGTTCCACAACCTATTTTTAAGCCATTTTTTTTGGTAAAATAGATTGTGTGCAATAGACGCAAAACAAATGACTCAAACCCAGGTTGGTGCTTATGAGGTAAGCACACTACCCTCTACACACTAGATGACAAGTTTAGTTTATTACTACCTATGCCTTTCATCCTGAACTAAACAGTACTGATTGTGATCTGAGAACACAAAACCACCATTTATCAACAATAGCAGTCAGCTAGCAGTATTTTAATTTTAAGTATGAGACTATTATTATTATTTGTGGGGTGAGTTGTAGGCATTGGCCTGTTTGACCTGGAAAATGTTTTTATGTAAATGGTTAGGGACAATGTACAGAAATAAAAAGAAGGAAGAAATGCAAAATTGTACAATTTTATTTATTGCCTATGTTATGCTGATGCAGCTGTGGGGCTCTTTCCTCTATTAACACCATTGCACTGGACTATTTGTAAATGTAAGCCACCAGCGTTGGCTCGATTACACAAGAATGATCAGCAATAAATAACGTTCTTACTTCTTGTCAAAGCAGTTGCCTCAAATTGTGCTTTGTTTTCCTTAAGAGTTGCAGAATAGAGACAGGGCAAACAAATCTGCACTGTACTGTAATATAAACACTACAGTATCCTACAGTAGACTAATACTACAGCATTGCTGCAGTAAAAGCAATATTTTGGACAAAAAAATGCTATATATACACACTGCAGTTTTTTTTTTCCCCATAACGGCAGTTGCAGCTGTAGCATTGGTGATATTTGGCTGTGTATCAGGAAACTAATATATTTAATAGTAGATAATTTAGTGTCTGCTGTTTTCCATCGCTGGTGTTATATGGTATGCGTATAAGTTTGGGCAGAGCCATATTGTACTGTCCTTGAAGGCACCACTATAGTTACAGATGATTGTCTGTAGTCCTTTCCAGAACCTATGCAAACAATATTTTCCCTGCTATTATTATATATATACATATAGAAATCCCCCCAAAATTACACCGAAAGCTATTTAGTGCCCAGAAACTGCAAAGAACCTGGATTTCTTGAAGCTCATTTATTCTGGTTTTAACCCTCGCGTTTCACGTAACACGATCCACATGTCCAACAGCTAATAAACTGGAGCAAATCGCCATTCTGTACAGTTTCACGCACATTACACACACTGCCACGGCCAATTACACAAACCAAATATGATATGAAATGACTTCCATTCCCCACATTCCCAGTGCAACCCTTATCACATGCAGACAGATAACAGCTGCAGGTGTTCTGAGGTGTTATGATGTTATCGCCGGCCTGAAACATGACCACAAAGGTTTTTTTTATTTTATCATTTCCACATTCTGTACACACACTGCCTCTATCAGCTGGACACATCTCTGCTCGGCAAACATCATTATTCCAATAATCATCAAACTGCTGATCAGCTGATAGTCAGAGGGTCGATCACCTTTCACCTATATGTCTCCTTTTTTCTCTGTTTTCCTAATTTATATCAATACTCAATCTGTTTTATGAATGATGCAGCAATTGAACAGATATAAGTGCCCTTTCTAAGTTTAGGTTACCTCCCTCGAATCTATTTTGCTATTTCCACATCCAGGAATGCGTTCAAGCCAAACATTTCCAAATCTGCCAAACACGGGGCTGGATGCTGTTTTAATCCAGAGAGACAAGTGAATAAAGTAAAGATAATATTTATTCTTTAAATCTTCGGTTCTTTAGACTGTATAGATGAAAACGTGATGGATTGGGCCTCGTCCCTGAGGAGCGGAAAGATGAATCTCACCCCCCGCGGAGTCCAGACACCACCGAAGAAGGATGAAGCTGGTGAACAGAACACACAAACGCACCAAAGCAGAGAGAGAGAGAGGGAAACGTTGTCATAAGAATGACATGGAGGGTACATGTGACCAACGGATCCTGATCGGCTAATACAGGAAATTGTGTGAGCATGTGTGGAAGATGCGAACGCAGGAGGACAATCATTACAGGCCTAAGCATGCAAAAAAAATAGACTGAACTTTAGATCAACTCCATTTCACAATTGCCCCAAATCCCAAAAATGGATGATCTCCTATCTTGAGCTTGATGACATTACAATATGTCCTTTTTTTTTTTTAATATGACACTAGGCCCTGGTTAGGGTTGTCTATGTGATGCAGCTGTGGCTTAGAGTTCAAGTCAAATCTGCTTTATTGTCAATTTTCTTTAGCTGAACTGGGCATAAAGAGAATTTGAAATCACGTTTCTTGCTTTTCCCATGCAGACATACAATCTGATACCCGATTGCTCTCGGCTGCATGTCAACGTGGCAAGAAAAACCCTCAGATTGCTCCTGATGAGTGGTTGGCACCTTTGTATGGCAGCCATGACCATCAATGTGAATGAACATCCACATTTTTGTGAATTAGTGAATGGGACATCTATATGTTCTGTATCTCAATACAGTTCAAAGTTCAACATCATTGTCAAATCTACAAGGCCAGATAATGCAAAGGGTGATTTTGGCTTCTGGCACTGTTCTACTACTTGAAATTTAGAGCTTCTGTGTTTGGAACCTTTTCTGACATAATTGATATTGATGTGAAACCTAAAGTCGAGGCGATGACACGTCTATGACAAACTGCGAATGTCCTCTCGTAGCCAGGAGAGGGAAACCACTGAAAGCATATGTCTGGCTTAGTGATCATGTGACACCCCCCCCCCTCCCACCCCCCTTAATGTGAGTCATGATGCTGCTGCAGTTTGAGCATCTAAGGCCTGGATGAGGTTCAGGGTCTGAGGAAGACGTCCTGGCTGAACCCTCCGACAACGTGCTGCTCGGGATGAGATGATGCTACGGGGTGTTCCAATCAAACCAGCATGACATCCTATTTACAATGGCTTTTATTTCATGTCTTATATTGTATTTGTGTTACAAAATGTACATTTTTATCGTATGACTATTTTTTAGGTGAAGCACATTTATTTTCTAAACGAGGAGCTTGGGTAAACCTGATATGAGACAAGGGAAGCAAAAGAGTTGGAAACGCAAAACATCTGTAACTGTATTTGTCCATTGCTATGGACTGTCATAAAAATAATTACCAAAGAGAAAGCACACTCGATGTGTAGTGAACTTAGCTGACTCCTCCACACACACACACATGCAAACACACACCCAAAAAAAACACTTAATAAGAACACTTAACCTCAAAAGGGCTTAATATTTGTCCCTAGGCAAGAGGATTCATGTCCCCTACCTAATGATGAATGAATACTTAACTAACACACACACACACACACGCAGTCAGCAGCACTCCATTAATCACTGCACATCTCCACATCTCCATCTGCCTGTCAGCCCGATGCAGTAACTCCGCCGCTCGTTGCATCAGCAGTTTTGAAAGTGCTCCTCGGGGGAGACGGCGGAGGCGGCGAAGCGGGCCAAGGCGATGCCAGAAACACACACTTGGCGCGTCGAGCTCGACGAGGGAAACACGACCGTGTGCTGCGGCGGGCCGGCCCTGGCCGTGACGGGTCGCTGCGGAGGAGGAGGGAAGACCGGCCCCTCGCAGCAGGCGAGGGGTTGAGCAACAGCAGCGAAGAAGCGGACCGGACCGGGCCGACCGCCACCCTTCACCCAGTTGGGCCGCTCTCTCTCTCCGATTGGCCCGGGGATCTGGGGGGAAGGTGGCCGAGCAGCGAGCGACCCCCTCTGAGCGAGTCCTGACCCACGGAGCCTCGGATTAAAGCGCGCTGCCAGGGTCCAGGGTTCAGCTCCCTGCTGTGTTGTTCAATACGTGTAGCAACGCGCCAACGGCATGGCTGCTCCTGCAGAGACCACCAGTACCGCACGCTTCAGGATTAACTGTCCTCTCAGTACTGCACATTGCCGCATAATGGACTGACAGTTTCGTCATATAGATAGTCTAGTCTCCATCATTATAAAATCAACCTATCAAAAAAAAAAAAAACAATAAATAATGGTTCACAGAGGGGATTTTCTCCGTTGGTGGAACCTGTCTATTATATACTATATAAACATCATTGGGCCTAATGGTCAACCTTGCGTTACACCACCAAGTGATAACGTACAAGGCATGTTGATTTATGACAACCAATTTTGCTGTATTCTGCCTCTTAAAAGGCTTTTCAGACAATTTTGCATGGACCGAGGTTTGACGGTTTTATCACTGAGCTCTTCCAGACATAAATGAAGACCAATTTGATAAAAAAAAAGGATAAAGCGTTGGAGACACTAGCATGTGTTTTTTTTTTTTGCAGAATGCCCAGTCAGGTTCAAAATTTCACATGGTTTATACTTTCTGTTTGTGGGCAAATGTAGGCACTGATCTTGAGGCGCACCATGGATGACTGGACGTACTGGACATTGAATCTTAGAATCTTCTGTGCAGTAGCACTGAAACCAATTTAGGGAAGAATCAGGGTCTGATAGTGCAGTTTGGTGCATTTGCAGTAAGAACAGTTTTCATAGTATAAGGAGAATCATTACAAAAATTCTAGAGGTTGAACTGGTCATGCATTTGGAGTAATCTGTTGTATGAAGTCTGTTTAGTCAGTCTGTTGTGGGGCATACACACCATTCACTCACACACTTAGAAAGGTATGGACCTTCTGGTAGCTTTGTCCAGATGGAGAAGCAGCAAACAAACGGTGCCGGCGTCTTTTCTCCAAAACAGCAAATATTTCCCCACTGCTGATTTACTCCTGAGAGGGGAGTAAATATCCTCGCTGTCTTTCTCTTATCTTCCTGGCGCCGCAAGCTAACTATTTAAGGTTTAGGAAGGAGGTGCACTTGGATTGAAATGGTCACGCACGTGCCATGGGAATTTCAAAATAAGAGTGGATCTTAAAGGTCTGGTTCCTATCTCCACTCTACTGTTTTCTGATGCACCACAGCAGCCTATCCTCCTTAAAACCAGCAATTCATTGTTGTCCTCTCAGGGGACATTGGTTTTTGGACCGTATCTTTGGAAACATGCATGCTATTGTGTTAATTCCTGTTGGGTTTTCCAATGATATGACATTTGTGGGACATCCTGGTCTCAGGAGGCTGTAGGTTGGCAGCCACCAGCAGGCTGCAGAACCCCCAACATGCCATGAAACCTGGCATGATGAAAAATATTTGTTCAAACTTTCTAGCTCTCACTGAACCTCCTGATCCAAAGCCCTACCTCGTCCTTTGCCCCAAACAGGTTAAAACACACCCAACACTGCCTCCATCCATTGCTGGGGGAAGGTGAAGTCAGGACACAGCTGTGGAAAAAAAACAATAAAAACACAAAAGCGGCAGAAGGCATGCCGCTGCTCGTCATCAGCGCTCCACTGGGCCGCGGCGTCTTCTCATGATATAACTGAAGAACACAGATAAATCAAATAGATTTGACACATCACTGCCCTCCCCCAGCTGATTGTCCTCCTCTGCAGGTTAACTGGCAGCGCGCCGAGGACGTGGTCCATCCGCCCCATCGACACCTGTTCCAGGCGAAGCTTCATGCCATGCTTCGTTTGGCTGAGAACGGATCCGACTGCCAGCCGTGAAGAGGCCGCAGGTTTGTTTGTTTTAATCAGTTCTTCCAAATGACGTGATAAATCAAGGGACTCAGAGTTATCTAACAATCCTGGCTCGACTTATCTGGATGTAGCGTTCTGCCGTAGCACGAAAATACTGGCAGCCAAACGTGTGAAATGTGAACACCCTAAATACTTCACAACACGAGTTTCCTAACTTTTTGTTTCAATGTTTTTATGTCTATGGAAGAAGACACCACAACTCTGGGAGAGATTTCCATACAAGGAAATGTGCATCATTCAGGTGGAAGGGATTCCTTTAATCATTGGGATTTAAAGTGACGGAATGTAAATCCTAGAAGTGGGTTGAGGATGACGTTTATAACATATGTGATATTGTCTCTTCTTAGCTGGTTTTGAAAATGTAATATCATGCAAAATGAGCGAAGTCTGCAGACGACTAAATGATTCCACTCTGGTGTGCAAGCTTCCATTACAACACATGACGCAGTTCTATGAAGGTAATAGGCATGTCAACTCACACTCCTTTTAACAGGTAATATATTCCTTGCATGCAACGCTGCATGCAACATGAATTTAATAATCAGACATGTCTTCGTTGGTGATAAACCTACTGTGCATGTAAGAAATATGGATTCCAGGCTTTTAGCTGCTGTCACTTGCTGGCTGTAAATGGTCTCAAAACCAGTGTAAAAGCTAGAGATGCTTCAGCACTTGTGAAGGAGATGAGGGCTCCATAGTTCTGAATCCTCGTCACATGCTCCAGGGTTTGTATTTTCTCTTTCTTCCCATAGTCCCCTTTAGTCTTTTACTGTCTCCTGATATTGTATTCTGCTGCTTCGTAATTTCCCATGTTTCCTGACTGCAGACATTCTGTGATACCCATGGTGATCATGATGGACACACAGCTGACATTACAGCTTCTTGCTGTTGGAATAAAGTATGAATATAATTCTTTTCAACTTAAAATGTAATGCATATGTATGCAAACGTAAATATACATATATTAGCACAAAGTTTCCTAAATTAATATAGTAATGATTTAATCGTTCCTATTTCACACCTAAAAAAACAACAGCGCGCCTACAGGGTGACGCACTCACCTGTGAGAGGCTTTTCTAGCCCGCACTGGTTTTTGTTTGATCAATAATGTTGACAGAACAATTTACAGCCAGCGGAGAACCTTAAAAAAAAAAAAAAAACGCATGTCTGTCAGTCAGTGTTGTTTTAACGCCGCAGCCAGAGCATTCCTGGCCTGGGACCAGCTACAGGTTCACACTCATCGTGACTAAGCACGCGGCGCCCGGGTCGGCCCAGATTTGATTACGGGCGCGGAGGTGTGAACGCTCCACGACATCACCGTGGAAACAATTCCCTGCATGGTTGGACAGCTGCATATGCAGTCGTCAAACTAATGACCCACCTGAACACTTTGGGTGGAGGGTTGAGGTGGTGGTGTTTGTCCAGAGTTTGCAGGCCGTCCATCACTCGTCCTGTCCTCCCCACGCAGCTCGACAGAAATTGCATAATGCCCCCCCCCCCCCCCCCCCTCCTCCAGCCTGAGAGGACGCTGGGCTCGCTTTATGCGATCGCTCTGTGTGTATTTTTAACTTCTCTCTAGAAACTGGAGTGATACAGCAGTTGTGAAACGGCTGGCGCGTCGTGATGTTTCATGCTGAAAGTGCTGGCTCAGCCCAATGGATAATGGAGGTTAACGAAGCTGCTCGGAGACGGGGAGGAAGAAGCCTTTCGCAAAGTGTCCCGTCATCGTTGCACAGTGTATGTTCACATTAGGCGCTCCATGCTGTGATGGTGTCTGCAAAAGCACATTTGCCCCCAAAAGACCAGTTCATTTGACAGGTGTGATTTTTCCAACATTGCATAGATGCATGGAACAGATTTGTGGTCTGGCATGTTTAGAAGAGGTGAGCATCACTTATAAATATTATGATACAGTTGCACGTGAATGGAACATTAGGACCATGCCAGTAGCATCTATCAGGCATAGGATGTTTGTCAATGCAAACAGTGTATTGAATCAAGTCGATTTTATTTGTAGAGCCCAAAAATCACAAATCAGAGTCACCTAAAGAGCTTTACAGTTTGCACAAGAGCAATTCAACATCCCCTGTCCTTAGACCTTCAAATACAAAGAAAAAGTCCTTTAAAAAACTGTAATGGGGAAAAAAGGACGAAACCCCACGAAGAGTAACAGAGGAGGACTTCCAGGGCTGACGGCTGCAATAGATCTTGTGTGCAAGGGGATGGAAACAATACATTTAAAACAGGAAAAGAGTTGAGTGCGACATTAATTAGAAGAACAGAAATAGAGCGGACGGAGAGTTGGTGTGAGGACAGGCCAATGGGGGGGGGGGGTGGGACAGCGGGATTTTCTGGCATCAGCGTGGTAAAAGGCATCTGAGCCGCGTCTCCACTCTGCTGTTCTACCAGCCTGAAGCTTGCATCTGCATTCACAGTCTAGACTGAGGTTTGAAAGGTTGCATATCACCAATCAAAAGCCAAGCTTATGAATATTTATGAGACAGGCCAAAAAGGATCAGTGCTTTCTAGAGCTCCACCGAGGTGTGTGAGAGAGCTCTGTGGAACTGCATCAGGTCGAGTTGTTTTACTTTACAACTAATTTGCAAATATATCATGTAAGTGGTTTCACCTAATATAAGCCCCAGAAAAGTGAATAATATGGAAGCTTTAATGGTCGCCTGCTTATGCAGTCCTGTCTATCAGAGGTTATCTTTATGATATGCTAATATGCTTTTAGAGGACATGTTTCATGAGACATGAGGCGTTTTGTAAAATTCCAGAATATACATGGGAATGGGTCTTGTTCACTGCTAGAATTCTCTCATGGCAGCAAAACTCAATGTGAATAATTTCTTGAATTCTTCTTCTACAACAGTAAATCCAGTTTCTATGAAACAAAAATACGACATTTGAGGAGGTCGCCTTGGTTTTTGGTGAACACTGGTCAATAATTTAAGGGCCAAACAGGTAGTTGAATTGGGGAAATTAGTCAATAACGTAAATAATACTTGCATTCCCTCTGTCCACACTGGCCTTTAACATCTTCTTTCTAACAGAATCGACAGCCTACAGTATGTTGAATCTACACAGAGGCTGCAACATAGTCTTTGCATGTGCACTACACCATTGTGAGCATTTATACTAATGTGTCGCTCTTCAATTTTCTGCATTTTTTTAGAAACTGAGCAGATTGTGTTGGATCTGGAGGCAGCGTGTGTTCACCAACAGTTACTTTCACAAAGCGTTGAAAAGAGTCGATAGGTGTGTCGGACCGTCGAACAGGTCGAGGCAGGGGGGAAGTTGAACTTTCTGTGCTCGTCTGTGTGATGGGAGCCAAACCTATGCCGTAGGTACGCTGTCAGTGCAGCGCTAAATAAATCAATGTTAGTCTGCTCAGAGCTAAATTTTCTGCAGGAGGCAGTTCTTGCCTGAGCCGTGGAGGAGAGACTTAGTCACGTGCATCAGTTCGTTTCTTGACCCTTGTGCTGAACTGCTTTATTTATCTCTGTTTCGACAGCTTTTTGCCACAGTTTGCTCCTTTTCGAGATCCCCTTAAAGCAAAATATCTAAAACATCATTGAAAAACAGCAGAGACTCCAAATATTAGTGTCTAATATCAATCCTGCACACGCAGTGATTGAGTTCTAGCTCCCTCTGTTGGTGGTGAGAGTGTAACTACACAAACACTGATGGAAAAAAAGGGGAAAATAGCTTTGAATACTTACCGTGCATTCACACCAAAGACAATAGAAGCAATGCAGGCTTCTTATTTTACGCACTCAGTGTTTAAGCAAGGAGGAAGTGTAGTTACGTCTGTGCCGTCGTACGCCATGTCAATGTGCGCTGTTTGTTGCAAGCGATCGGAACAAACCCTGTTTTACGTACTTACCATTTGCTGCAGATCGCAAACGTTAAATCTGAACCATAAACTCTGAATCTCAGGGCCAGTGCAGCTCAGACAGACCATGTGCTGGATTTATATTCAGATGTCTGGTAAAGGGATTCAAGGTCCCGTCGTGTTCTCCGTCTCCACTTTCCAAAAGCTGATACTGGAAAGAAAAAACAACTTAAGGTCTTATATGCAAGTGAGGGGGGGAAAAAGAAGAATCTGAAATAGATATTCCTCTTAAAATAAGATTTGTCTTGATAACGACCTGTCTGGGATGTGTCCCTGCCTCTCGCCTGAAGGATGCTGGGATTGGCTCACAGACCCTCTGGACCCTAGAGAGGAATAAGCTGTTACAGATAATGAATGAATGTTGAAAGATCTGTGAATTTGGTCAAAGGCTAAAGTCTCAAATTGACTTCGGGTCAAATTTGTCATCAAACTTAATATTTTCACTGTATGTTTTGCACAGTGGCTTTTTATTGTACATATATGTATGTCTATATATATATATATATATATATGTGCTTAACTAAACATGCATTAAAGGTGGCAAAACTTTAAACTTCTACTTCTACTTCTTAGGGTTATTTAGAAGTAAATCAAGCAAAGTGAGGATGAGGAATAATATCTAAAAAGCTCAAAATTCTAAACACAAGTGAATAAATCGACACACACCAAAAAAATCTGCTTTTGATGCGATATCTTTAAGCTGATCAGCGGGTTTATTGTCGGTGCACGTCGCCCCCTGCAGGTCACACACGGAACTTGTATCTCCGCGACACGAGCGGCTAATTTCACTGATATTTTTCATCACTTTTTTTAGGCGTTGCATCAGTCAGACGTTACCATGGTGACGAAGGCGACGGCACGATGCTGCAGGTGGATGTTGATAGGGATAATTATTCTCAGCTAAAGTTTATTTTTGATGTCTTGTGAATAAAGCTTTCTACATTTATTCTGTGAAGCAGCAGTGAGGAGGGTTTTAAGGGAGAGAACAAATATATATATATATTTTACTTAGTTCCTTTATCGCACAACCTTTCACTCCCCCTAATTTTCTTCCTTTCCAACCTCCCACTCCCACTTACTGCTGATCCTTTTCCCGGTCAACTCTGTTCTTTCCTTTCCAAGAGGGAAAAAAAAACACAACTTCATCATAGTTTGTGTTTTTTTTATAGTTATCATGTGAAACGAACTAAATCTGGCAGTTGCTGAACACATCGTCAACCCGCATGAGGAACTCTGAAATGTGATCCTATCAGTCGTATGTGATCAGTTCAGGTCGCGACCTCTTTCAGGATTTTAGTGGCCTGAGTCTCTGGTGTATCCAGGAGCTTCTCCTGCTTCTTCATTCCTCCTTATTTGTGTTTTACAGTAAATATACTCAAGGCAGGGTTGAGCGACGCCTGTTTTTTTTTTGTTTTTTTATCCTCGGCTGAATGAAACCACACTTTGCGAGGCCTCTCTGTCCTGTTTCATGCTGTTTGCTGTGCTGCAGGAGTGGAAATTCCTCCCTATTTGATCTGGAATTTCCTCAGGCGTCTGAGGTGAAACTGTCTCTACCTCGCCATCTTCATCACTGAGTCACAGAAACCGTTGATACAGGGAATCTAATCTAATCAGTTAACGTGTGTTGTCTTATCTGTGTGTGTTATAATGATGGTATTAGTCATGTTCTATACCTGCCTACGTCCTATATATGTCAATCATTCAATCATTTTCTATATCAGCTTATTCCTCATTAGCGTCACAGGAGCCGATCCAGCATTTTACAGGTGACAGGCCGGCTGGGGGACCAGGAGAGAACCCATGCAGACACATGGCCGTGCATGCTAACATGCTAACATGCTAACTCCACACAGGAAGACCCCAGCCCAAGGATGTGAACCTGTGACCTTCTCTGCTCACAGGTGTGGCTCCAGCACCTTCAGCCAAGATGGTTTGGTTTTCCATCATTTTACAACATTATTTCACCTATTTTACACAATTTTTCTTTGCATTCAAAATCAACAGGATGTTTAGCATGTAAGCCTGTGATGTGTCTATCTGAAAACTCCAATTCAGTTTTAACTTAGTTAGCCAAAAAAGAAGGAATGGAGAAGGTTCCTCTGCTTTGTTGAGGTAAGGCCTAACTGATGGGTTGTGTATGTACAAGGAGTCTGGAAGGGGGCTTAGTACACAGCCCTGGGGTACTCCAGTGTCAAGGATAAGCGTACATGAGGGTGGTTTGTCTACCATCTGGGGGTCAGGAGGTCAAGGATCCACATGCACAGTGAGGTGTTTAATCTATGTCCTATAATTGTTAGGACTTATAATAAAACACATGTAGTTGTCTTTAATCAATCACATTTGTCTGGATCGTGACTTTCACACATTTCACATGTTGTAAATTCTCATGGTATTTTTTTTTTTTTTTGTTTAACACTTGTGTGAGATGACATGTGGATTTAATATTGCACATTATGAGAACATAAATGTGCTTTTTGTTGTAATGGTCCAGGCAGCAGGTGGTTTCAGAGAAAGAAAAAGCATCACTGCCAACTTTTTTAAGTTTAGAGTTCGTCTTCACTGCATAAATCTTTTCTGACATCCTTTTCTCTCCGTTTCAGTTTTTCTCACCCAAAACATCCTCCAGAGTGTGTAACTCATAAAACACGGCTCTTGTGTTTCAGCGTGTTCTTTTATAATTGATGTCGTAAGCGTCTTGTGTCACCTCGAGTCTCGTCTTGGATCCCTCATCTTAAACATTGATACGGCAGAACGCACACAAAGCTGCGTCTGTGATGGATGATCAGACGGCGTAATCATTATGAAATAAGGATTCAATCAGTTTAGCAGGAGCTTGAGTTTCATCACATGGCTGGAGTAACTTCTTTTCAAATAATTTCTTGTTTTTTAATGATTGTGAGCATTTTCCCTGATCATAGGAGATCCTAGAAGATGCTTTCATGATACACTTTCTCTCTCTTATTCTTACTTTACTTCCACCGCAGCTTAACAGGGAAACACAAAGAGGGGATTTATTGCAAAAAAAAGGCTGTAAATGTGTCAGATATTGATGGAACTCAGACTGCTGAAACCTCATATAAGCTTCATCTCTACTTTTAAATTACTGCATGAAAATGCATATTTTGCCCTGCATCGCTTACATTGAAAACACATTTGAGGTGGATGTTTTATGCACAGGAGGAACGATTGCAGTGACCACAAACTCTCTGACGGTCCTGGTGGGCACCTCGCTGCTGTTTCTAACACACGCTGGGACCGTTTCGAAGCCTCCCGTAACAAGTTTCCTTCCAGGTTTCATCATTCATTCAGTACTGGATCGTTCTTCTGCAGTTTAGAAACTTCATGATGAAGGGTTTCAAGAACACAGAGGCCGAACTCAGAGGGCAATGGAAAAAACAAACATGGATGCTGTAAAACTGATGCTGTGGATTTAAATCGGCTGTTTTTTTTTCAGTCTACAGTGAGAGTTACGTACCTGAGGGGTTGTCCCTGTGCCCCCCCCCCCCCCCCCCCCCCCCCCCCCCCTCCCTCCACCTGGATACCTGCCCAGGCCAAACACCGCGGTCAGAGATAAGGCCGACAGCCTGAGTTTAAGGCCGATGAGACACGATGTGGGACGAAGGTCAGAGGCTGCGGAGTCACCAGAGGAGGACACGCCAGCCGCGGAACCAGCAGGCGACACGTGGAGGGTTTTACTGCGTCAGAGCAAACGGCGTTTCCTGTTGAATGATGAACAAATTAAGCTTAATCGCATCCTTACCTCTTCCTTTCTTCCTGTGAAAAAATATACTTGTGAAGTTTCCAAAAGTAGAGCAGTGGCGAGGATTAATATTTGTAAGATAAGAATCTGAACTGAATACAAATGATATTTGTTTTTTTGGGGTGTGTGTAAATGAGCAGCGGATGAGGGATCTGACCTTGTCTGGTGATGTCATGATGGTGAGTTTACTGTCGGTGGATGCTGCCCCCTGCAGGTCACACACACAACTTTTATCTGTGTGTGACACGAGCAGCTGATTTCACTCAGATAGATAGATAGATAGATGGATGGATGGATAGATGGATGGATGTCACTTTTTCTTATATTAGGTGCAATGGGAGTCAGGCTGATGTCATAATGATGAAGACACAACAATCCCCAGCAACATTATGGTGCTGCACGGCCTGATTTTGCTGCAAAGTTGCAATTGAAATGTTGTTTAATCCAGTTGTTGTTCGATCTAAAAAATGAATGAGTGATTAAGAGGAATAATAAATGAATAAATTATAATCCCCGAAGTGGAAAAAAAAACCTGAGGCAGGAAAGGATAAAAGGAAGAATATTAAATTAAACAAGTCAATCAAACACAATATCCAGGTCAATAATAACAGGGACTGGGGAACCCCAAAGACAGAAAAACTGAGCAAAAACTCAGCAATATTGTGTGTGTGCAACCTAATGCATCGGAGAAATACTCAAACCGCAGTGGGACAAGCCTCAGCTGTACACCTGCAGCTAATGGATGGAGGTCTCTCTTTTGAGGGTTCCATTGTCCTGGATCTGGACAGGGAAGACAGATGGTCCACTTAGAGACCAGACCCCGTGTTCACTTTCTACATGAACAAGGTCAAAGTTCAGTCCACAAGTTTTAAAATGAACCAGTTCGGTTTATATTCCAAAATTGTGAAGTCCATTATAGTAGCTTTTTTTTCCCCCGAATATAATATTATAATTATTATTAGAACAACGCTTCTCTACACCGTACACCACCTTCTTAACTCCTCTTCTCCCCCATTCATCCTTAACGTCATTACACTTCCTCCTCTTTTCTAACCCCTGGGTATCATCCTTACATCCTTATTTATATCCTATGATCCTTAATTTTTCCTCCTTAAAGCTCCCCCCTCCCTCTTCTTGATATCCTTAACACCTTATTTCCTGTATTACACATATCTTCATAAACACACACATCACTTCACAGTGGGAGCAGTCGGCCAAACCCGAGCAGCTGCAAACATTCACGAGTCGGAGGCGGTGACCATGGCAACCGTGGCTCGCGCAGCATCACTTAAAGTGCCATGAAGAGTCAGAGTCGCTGAAAACAACGAGCAAATAGGTCCTGCATGAGATTTTATCTCATTCTGTCAATTCTGCTGTAACCCAGATCATTTAGCCAAACTTTCAGCTACTGCTTGCAGGTTGTAGTCCGTCACATTATCAGCTCCTTGGGATGGGGGGGGGTTGTTAATTTTTAACAGTGGTGATGGCCCAATGGGAGAGATAGTGTCCTGATAGCTGAGGCTTCACACCAGCAGGTCACAGGTCAGGACTGCAGGGTCATCACATACGGTTCATTTTACTATTAGGCTAAACACATATTTTGTGAAAGGCATATTCTCTGTGCACTGGAACCAATCAATCATCCCTCACGTGCCTACAAATAATTCAGATTCATAATCCATTTTATTCCTTTGAATGGACTGGCCTCTCACCCTTGCAGAATTTGTGATTTCTTGGCCATTTTTCCAGAAAAAAAATGAATGATGATGCAAAAACTTTTCATTCACAGTGCTTGGGTGAAGCAATTTATTATCAAACCACCGGGTTTACTCCTTTTTAAACAGAAAATGCATGAATGACCCTGTTTACAGATTGAGATGTTGACCTGATAACACGCACGCGGGTCAACAGGTAACCTGAATAGGTAACCATCCTCACCTGTGACCTGCCTGCTTGTCATCAGGGTGTGTGTAGAGGTTCAGTGAGTTTCTGAACCTCCTGACATTTGACGTCTGTGGATTCAGAGTCATGGGGAACGCAAAAGAATTCTCAGAGGATGTGCAGGAAAAGGTAAGCATCAGTGACGCTTTAATTTACCAGGTTACACCAAACATCTACAGACATATGTGCGTGTGCATATTTTCGCTCTTCTGCATCTACACTTTTGCGACGCATGATGACGATGGTACAAAACCGGGGGGGGGCTTCCACCCTCAATCCCCTCGGTTCACCCGGCTTGTGCGTGCGTGCACGTGCACGTGGTGTGCGTTTCCGCCTGTTTCATCACCGAGCTTCTCTTCTTATGCAATCGAGCTGCAAGTCGTTCCAGACTCGAAGGGTAGAGGAACGCCGACGCCTGCTGGATCACACACGAACTGCACAGCACGGGAAGAAGCATAGGAGAAGAAGTTGAAGAAATGTTGTTAGTATAAAAATATAAATATATAAAAAAAAAAGTAAGATATGAGTGCAACATATCAGGAAACTGTAAGATACACACTGAGAGCTAATCTGTTGGAGAAACTGTTCGATCATTATTTCAAATGCAGTGATGCTTTTGAATATAATGCTATCCAGCAGCTAATTGGTGTTTCACTAAAATAAACCCATGTTTCCCTTGATTTTCTTGTTTTATTGCATTTGTATATACACTAGTGTACACCCTCATGCATTTCCAGCCCCACCAGTTCCCACACGTATTTCTTCTTCTTCTTCTTCTTCTTCCTGACAGATGAAGCTGGGATGATGAGGCAGAGCTGCAGCTCCCTCAGGGGAAGATGAAGAGGGTTTCAGTGAGCTCCGTTTCACTCCTCAACTGGCTCTGATTCAAGAAGAGAAGAGAGAGAGGAGAAAAAAAGCCTGTCCTGCTTTCTGGTCCCCCCCATCCCCCCCATAGGACCCTGTCTTAAAAAATGGTGAGAGATGAATTATCTTTTGATCCTGTCTGATTTGTGCCATAAGTTACACACATCATCATCCTGTGATACTAATGGTTTAAGTCACTTTTTTAAATTATTAAACATTTGAATCAAAAAGGCCTTGACATTGGATGACTGTAGACATATATAGAATGTTGTGACTTATGTAACATTAAAGAATAAAGGGACTCAGGCCTATTTTTTAACATTATATATATAATTAAAATGGAATTTAATTCCATAGTGGAAACACTTACATTACCTCTAGTTAAATAAAAAAATAAAAGTCAGGTAAAGGGACAATGATAAACCTGTCATGTGCACCAGATAGTTTAATTCTCTTAATAATATTTTAAAAAACACACATGCTGTCAACTAGGTTCTTATTCTAGGGGAATTAAAGGAGTCCCTTTTACCACTTTCCCAGTTTTTTTTTTTTTGCAACCTGATATATGGAAAATTTTCAAGGAAGTGATGGACTGAAGATCCTGGATTTCCTTTCTTTATATTTGGCTATACATTCATTTATTTAATTGATTTAGATTCAAGTATCATGTTTAGAGCTTCTTCTTGCTTCTTGAAGCAGCCACCTTCACGAAAGCTGCCTAAATTGCCCAAATTAAGGCATTTTATCCTGACTCAGGCAAAAACATGACCTGACCTAGCCATTATTTTAATAGGGGAATGATATGAGCTCTACCAGCTACCAGAATTATAAAATACTGACGATTTTAGTAGTTTTGTGTGGAACCGCTCAGTGAATTAGTTGCTACAGCTCCAGCAGCTCTGGGACGTTGGTGAGGGCTGAACGCTGTAACACTGACCTTCAACAGTTCCTCATCAGGAATGTTTGATCACACACGTCCCTATCAGCAGGGGAGTGTAAGTCATGCAAACAGCGAGTGATTATCATTAATGTTAATGGCAGATAGCTGGAATTCCAGAATGAGTCATTCTTTTCTGTGGTAAATGGGGGGGAAGTGTCATCTCTTATAGATAGCTGACTGTGGAGGAGTCAAAAGAGGATTTAATTAAAAGTCACGTATGGTGAATGTGTTGGAAAACAGTTGCTTATTTACACATTCATTCCATATGCAGCAACACTGTTTATTCAGAGCCGTGTTTCTGGCCACTTGACGAAATTAAAACCAATGATCACTGCATGTTAGTGCGGAATTTCAGTCACAGAGTGAGTCTTTGTTTTATGTAAACTCTGCCGTCTCTTATTTGACTGCATCATGAGAGGCACAAACTGAAGGTTCGTTTTTTTGAAATAGTCTAATTTTGATCAGAAAATCATTTTTTTCTCACACAATATGTGTATTGTTGGAAAAATCCACCTGTGCTAACATCAGCCACCTTGTAAAAAATGCATACATCATGCATTTTAATTCAATTACTGCTGAAAACTCCGTAGCTATAATATGAGTTGTTGTACTGCAGCTCTTTGACCAGCAGGGGGCGCCGTCCAACAACAATCTGCTCAGGTCTGACTTCTCCATCTGAACTCTTCTATTCGTCATGTTCATCATGATCGATGCGAGGAAACAAAATACAAGCGTGTTGTATGTACTGAGCTGTTTTTAGTAACATATTTTTTCCTTCTTTTTGTGTTATTATCTGACACTGAGCAGGTCTGAAAACTGACCTCAGAACAGCTCCACACACACACACACACACACACACACACGTACACACGCACGCGCGTGCACACACAATGTTTCCAAACACCTATTTATGACGTCACGCTCCTGCTCTCCGTTTGCGAACGGGGCTCACATGACGTCACCACACCCCCTCCCATCGAGTCAATTCTCAGCACACCGGATGTTGAGGCGATACTCTCTTCAAAATAAAGGTGAAAACTTTAGTCGAGGAGATTGAAAATGAAGGGTATGAAATTCATTAGAATCACTGTTCAGTAAGACAACTGTGGGAATCAATCGTAAAATACATTAGTATACATAAGTATTTTATTTTTAAAGTGCTGTACTATATACTACAATCCACTAAATCTCAGTAGAAAATATTGTAATTTCTTCTCCATTACATTTATCTGACAACGTAGTAACTCATTTAATATTTTAAACACAAAAATATATCATAAATAGTTAGATACAATTCACAATATACCAAAGAAACTCTGCATTCCTAAATTAAAACATTACAATCAACTTAAATGAAGCTATTTATTTATATAACAAGCAGTTTACCTGGTAGTTTAACCCAAAAAATCTTGGTATCAGATAATTTAACCCTCTAAAACAAAGTTGTATTTTTCTATCAGCTTGATTTATATTCTATGTGGATTAAATATATAACATTTATCACTTACTCTTTGACATTTCATGTCAAAGAGATGATAAAAATAATAATTTTTGTATAAATAAATGGATTTTTTAATGACAAGAAACCAACATGAACACAAAATCTACATTTTAAGAGACGTGATGAATTCTTCCTAAAACTATATTTTAAGTTGATCCTGGAACTTCCTTATTTTCTAAATATAACTACATATTTATTTATTTATTTGTTCGACTTAAATTCAAGAATCCTGTTACTGTTGCCTCACAGCA
Organism: Eupleurogrammus muticus; assembly: GCA_036785175.1. Classification (NCBI taxonomy): domain Eukaryota; kingdom Metazoa; phylum Chordata; class Actinopteri; order Scombriformes; family Trichiuridae; genus Eupleurogrammus; species Eupleurogrammus muticus. The sequence goes on from JAYKQN010000002.1 coordinate 30,888,043, forward strand.
AGAAGGTCGCAGGTTCAAGACCTCCTTGGGCCTGGGTCTGGGACCTTTCTGTGTGGAGTTTGCATGTTCTCCCCGTGTCTGCGTGGGTTTTCACCGGGTACTCCGGCTTCCTCCCACAGTCCAAAAAACATGCTCAGGTTAATTGGCAAATCTTAATTGCCCGTAGGTGTGAGTGTGTGAGTGAATGGTGTGTGTGCCCCACGATTGGCTGGCGACCATCTGGGGTGTATCCCTGCCTCTCGCCGTAACGCGCTGGGATAGGCTCCAGCAGACCCCTGCGACCCTAATGAGGAATAAGCAGGTATAGAAAATGGATGGATATTGCCAACCATTACCTACAACTCGGACAACTGCCACCTACAGAAGTTCTCAGATGATACGGCCATCATCGGGTGTGTATCAGATGGGAACGACCAGGAGTACAGGGGGGTCATCAACGACTTTGTCAGCTGGTGTGAGATCAACGCTCTCCAAATCAACGCCAGCAAGACAAAGGAGATGGTTGTGGACTTCAGGAGGAAGTCCCCCCCACCACACCGGTGAGCATCCAGGGAAAAGACATTGAGACAGTGGTCTCTTACAAATACCTGGGTGTTCACCTGAACAATAAACTGGACTGGACCACTAACACTGATGTCCTGTACAAGAAGGGCCAGAGTCGACTTCACCTGCTGAGGAGACTAAGGTCCTTTGGTGTGTGCAGGACCCTGTTAAAGACCTTCTACGACTCCGTCGTAGCATCTGCCCTGTTCTACGCAGTAGTCTGCTGGGGGGGCGGATGCTCAGACGGGGACAGAAGGAAAATTGACAAACTGGTACGGAAGTCTAGCTCTGTACTGGGTGTCCTCTGGAGTCGGTGGTGGTGGTGGGAGAGAGGAGGATGTTGGCAAAGCTGACATCCATCATGGACAACCCCCATCACCCTCTGCATGGGGTAGTGGGTGCGCTTAGCAGCTCCTTCAGCCAGAGACTCAAACACCCTCGCTGCAAGAAGGAGCGCTTTCGCAGATCATTCATCCCGACAGCAATAAGACTCTATAACATAACATAAACATAAACCTCACTGTAGCCACTGTCACTTTTACACTGGTCACTTTTTTTTCCTCTTCACACTCACCCTGCACCTTAAGTGTGCATTAGCTATGTATGTGTACATGTGGGTATGTGCGTGGATATGTATGTCCATATATATATATGCAAATATGTGTGTATGTGTATGTATGTAGGTATGTACGTCCATGTATGTATGTATATATGCCTTGCTTATGCATACTTTTTGTTCTTACTATTTATTAGCATTTCTTTCTCCATTCTGTCGATAATGCATACTGTGTATGCGGATTTAACAAATTCTGCGAATTTGTACATTGTGGTGTGTGTTTTTTTATTTTTCTAAAGTCTTTTTTATCTTCTTCAACTTTATTTTTCTTTTCTTTATCTGTAACGCTGCAGTAACACACAAATTTCCCCGTTGTGGGATCAATAAAGTTTTATCTATTCTATCTATTCTATTCTATTCATTATTTGTCACTGACCCATAACAGACTCTGCATTAAGAGTATTTTTTACTCTTAAAGTACATTTTATAGATTATCCTCCTACACATTTAAATAACTAACATTTTAAATTTAAATTTGTTCTTATTTATAGACGACAAAATGTTGGCAGTCTTGCTTTTATTTTGAAAGGCCAGACCGGAAGCTCGTGTGTATACCGCCAGCAGCTTAACTGCGCCGGTGTCATAAAGTCATTTCCCTGGTTCCCTTCGTTTAAAAGGCTTCTCCGGCGGAGTGCGGAGCGAGCAGCGAGCAGCGCACACGCTTCCAGCCGCAGTTCCGGTGGCCGTCACGCGGCCATGGCCTCCATCACCTGCCGGGTCCAGTACCTGGAGGACTCGGACCCGTTCATCTGCACCAACTTCCCGGAGCCGCGGCGACCTCCGACGGTCAGCGTGGAGGAGAACCTGCCGCTCAGCGAGCAGGTCGCCGGGATCCACAAGCTGCTGGAGGCGCCGCTGAAGGTGAGCGAACCGCCGCTGCAACGTGACTGTAAACCACCCGAAAACTCCTGGAAAACTTTTCTAGCGACTGAATAAACTCACATTGCGAAGTTCACGGAACGCTAAAGAGGGATTCTATATTTTTTAAAGCGGTTTATTACTCACTCAAACTCCAAAAAAACAGGGAAATCACTTTATTTTATTGTCTGGTAGGTCATTTTTTACACATCACGTGATTTACTTAATATATAACTATTTAGTGTGTATTATTCCAATATAAATTCCAATTTGACAATCATATATATATATATGGTATGGTCACATTTATCAATTTGACCAACAAATTGGTGCAGTTGTGTGATTAGTTATTGTATGTTTAGCTTTTAATAGATTTTTGTTTGTTTTCAGCTTTTTTTTAATACCTGACCACTAAATCTTCTCATCACTGAACTTTTACAGATAAGTTATACAAGGCATTAAGACATTAAAAAAGTAATTATAAGACAAGATAATGAACTGAATGTGATATAAAAGTATATGATTATAAAAAAAAAATACAAAATAAGATGTAAAATTAAGAAAATAAAAAAAAAAGTAAGAATGTAGTGAGTTAGTGCAAAATCTGAAATCTAATTTGACTTGCTGGAACACAGAATTGTTGAGATAATTGTTTGTTCAGATGTTGTTCTACAGGTTCAGGCCTGAACTGTTCCAGATGACATAAGGAAACTCAGAATGTAAAGCAGCAGAGTTTTTTTTTTCCCGCACATGTTTGTAGACGACATGCCTTCACAGACCTGTCAGGACATTGTTCCCATTATTGAGCTTGATAATCGGTAAAACTCAAGTTTTCAGTTTGAACTCAACCCTCCTGGTCGCATGTTGACTTTAAGGACTGTGAACAAAACAACTTTAAGAAGAGAAATATTGTTCCTGAGGAGTTATGCTGCATTCATGTGCTGTCTGAATAATGGGAAAGAGGAAGGTCCATTAAAAAAATTCACGTTAAACTATATTAGTTGCATTTAAAAAAGAGTTCACACGATTCTGATTCAGCCTATCACCAACAGGTAAATCTCTGTCACAGTAGACTGATCTTTTTAATCCTCGTGTTGGCGCCGGCAGGTGCATTGTGGGTAAAATAAATCTTCTATAATCTCAGAATATTATCAGACCAATTGGATCATATTCTGCCATTGAAAAGAACCGTTTCATGGAGGCTGAACTCCCACACTGCAGCTTTAATGGTTAAAATAAGTAGTTTTAGTTTCCTAAACTTAATCAGTTTTGGTCAAAGAAAATGCTCATATGACTGTTTGTAACATTTAAGACATTATTAGCTACTAACCCAATTAATTAATTGACATATTGGCATATAAACTGAAAATATAAAGGACCCAGTATAGAACCCTGAGGAGCTCCATAAGGATTAAAACACAACAACGTGGTGACCATGTGGCTTTGTGTGCTGGATATGGACATAGCCAACCTCAGATGTTGTGTTTATCAGTTTATTATGTTGTTTTGGAGGAGTTTCTGTTAATCGAGCGGTAAAATTAATGTTTTCGATGGAATTGTCAACCTGTTATGAGCTTTTACATGTTGGCATGTCAACATAAAAAGTAAAGGACCAAAAATGGTAGAAGTTACTCACCTGTTGATAATTGTTGTTAGCCGCAATTGTTTTATGAGCTTCCAAAAATGTCAGATCCTGTGTTTACAGCTTGTTTTTATGCTTCAAACGGCCTAAACATCCTCAACCGTGCAGAAACGCAGCTGCACCTCAGGGTGAATCATCAAACAGCCGAACTGATCACGGTTTTTGGAAAAGCCTGCTCCAGCTTCCCTCCGGTCGTCTGGCTCGCGACGCGTCTGTTTTTCCGTCCTGTTTTCCAAACAGGAAGCGAACGCGGTGTTAACTCAGCATGAAGTCACACACTTCAGTTAGTCATTTTTCATCTTAGCGCTCGTTCCAGTTATCAGCGAGGGTAAAGTACACCGCAGACGTAGCGGCTGAGTTATGTCAGCGACGCGCTCGTGTATTTCAAACCAGTTCGGTGTTTTCCTGCAACTTTACCAAAGGAAGGATGAAGAGACCATAACTCAGCTGTGTGTGTTCTGAAGTGCCGTGCTTCACGTTTCATCTTCCTTATCAAAGCGCTGCAGCTCTGCTTATTCCTGCTGGAACGTGACATTTTTTTTTCCCGCTTTTCATTGAAAGTCAGTTTCGGCGGAGCAGGCCGGGCCCGTCGCGAGGCGTCAGGAGCCACGCAGGAATCTCAAGGCATCAGATAAAGGGCAGAGAGCGCCGCTCCCACCAGATTACATTCCTCCACTGACCCCCCCCCTCCCTCCTTAATTATTCCCATCATGCTCTGGGGCCTGACCCCCAGGCAGATCTGAGGAGGTGATATGTCTGGTTCCTCAACGCGAGTCAAACTTTAGATTCATTATTTTCGGCCACCTCCTCCTACTGGACGAGTTCTGGGTCGAGCTGAGCGATTGTGGAGGAACAGGGTGGGATCTGTAAACAGGAGATAAGCTGGATGGATGGATGGACGGATGTAATACTAACAGCACTGTGTTGATAAGGAATGAACAGGCTTTTCCTTCCTCCTCGCATGTATGGCTGCAAGGAAAAATACACTCGCTGGGGCTTTAAACACGGTGAAATAATGAAGCCCTAATTCCTCGGATGATTCTCCGCTTCATGTCTGTCACTCTGTTGGGTTTGCTTCTTTTAAAATGTAAATCGGGGCGAAGTTGATCTTTATTTCTCTTGTTCTGTGACATTCCTGCAAGTCAGGAGCTTGAGGTGGATGAGGAAATGAGGTCATGTGTTGCTTTAAACGGACGTCCTCGGCCTTGCTGTCTATTTTGGACAATGTGGGAGTTTTATAAAAGTCCAAGGATCTACCCTCCACATGGGAAATCGATGCTAAAGGGGTACCCAGCGCATTGAATGACACGGAGTGAAATCAAGGACATCTTGCATGAGTAGAGTAACTTTGGAAGGACATCCCCTGTGGAAGAATACGTGCTGAATCATTGGCAGATTTTTTTTAAAAATGCATGAAAAGCGCACTTTCCTGGTGGTTACCACGTGATCATTTCAATGAAAGGAGTAAATTAATAACTAATAAAACAGACGTGAAATCCTGTCTGAATATTGGAAGCCTGTGTGCAAGCTTCATCTTTTGTGTTTTTTTGTTTGCTCTGATACTGAAACTCCACTGATCTGATTTCTTGTCTCTCACATGTACCTGAAGCCATGGGTTTGCTGTCTTTTTGATGTAGAGGAGAAAAAGAGTGATTTATCATAATTATGAGTAATTTACTTTAATGTGTATGTTGACGTGTTGACATTGACGTGTCCTGAGGGGACAGAAGGTCAGGCCAGAGTGATCAGGTCAGAGTTCAGGAAACTGATTAAAGCAACAGTCGCTCTTTGTCTGGCTGTGATTAGGTCTTCAAAGGTGATCGTTTTTAGTTTGCCACCATTGTCCTGCTGAATTGGAAAAGAAAACAGCACTCAAATCCTGTCGTTTGGGGGTTCTTCGATGACAGCCAAGCACTGACCGAGCTGATCCTCCGTGCACAGAAGAAGAAAGATGACTCTTGGCTTTGTCCTGTAATGTGGTTAACACAGTGCAGAGCCACGTCGCAGCTTTTCACTGCTACAGTAGGGCACGCCTCATATCACTGGCTTTGTAGGTCGGAGGTTCAGCAGACAAGAGCAGATCTCCTGACTTGATTCAACCACTAAATAATCAAGACCCACGTCAGTCTCCAGTCCAAAAAGAGTTTTTATTCTCAAAGAGTTTGATAATCATCAGAGGACGCGTGCTTGCGTGTTGCATCGCTGCTGCTGCTGTAGCAGAGAATGTGGCTCCACCGGTTCTGCAGCAGCAGCAGCAGCTGCAGTTCTGCAGCTCGCCGTCAGCATCGGACCCGACTTCCAGCTCATACCTGTGGGCATGACTCACGGTACGTGGCGAGGAGACGGCGTTCCAGCCGGCCCAGCACAGGGCCTATAAATAGAAAGAAAACATTCATATCTGGACTCCGCATTCACGCAAACTGGCACGCTGTGTTTACTAGTGCAGACGTAAGTTCTTACAAAACTGCTGCAGTGGAGGCGAACCATGAGGAGTTATTGATCAGTGTTCCACTAAACGGAAGCTGATCAGCATAAAAGACGAACGGCCACATGCAACAATGTGTACACAAACAATTTATAACACATACAACAATTTGGGCGTTTGAATTAGGGGGAAATGTGCATTTGCAGTCAGGTGACGACAAAAAATACCCAATAAAAGGCAAACATGACTGCAGGCACTATTATTATAATGTTTATAAGTACTTATAATTAAACAAAATAATAATTGTATGTATTTATATGATGCACAAACTCTAAAACATTGCTAGAGTCCACTTTAAAGAACAGAGTGGACTATTTAGCAGCATTTGGAACAGATTTTGCAGCAAAGATGTATAATATTCACAAGTACGTTTTAATTGGTGTGTAATTCAATCAAAACTCAGAATTATTGTGCTTTTATTACCTTGAGCTGGATCAGGTGGAGCGGAGCAGACAGTAGGAGATGTCTGGTGGTGCGAGGAGAAGTAGCTCTGTTTTATTTGTGGTTAATCGTGCACTGCTCGCTATCCGCTCGGAACCAGGGATGCCCCAGGATTAGAATTTGTGACCGAAACCAAAAACTCCATTAAACGTTTGGCTGAATCAAGAAAACATCAGTTTTTCACTATTATTAATATTGCCTGAATAGTGCCGAATAATTCTTTTTTTTTTTTTTTTTTTTTTTTCCATTTAGCACATATCCCATAAATACCGCCTGCTCGGTATCGTGTAACAGGCTCTATTTGCTGCAGAAGTCCTCCACAAAAACTAAAAACAAAAGGGTTTATCAACCAAAGCCATGAACTCCATCAACTCCACATGCTTTTTTTCTACTTTTCAGCTGTTTTTTAGGGTGTTTGGCTTTTAAATGACAAATTAAAGCAGTGGAGTTAAAGTTTTTTTGCAGAGGAATCCTCCTCTAGATGGTTTGGTTGCAAACTGTAGTTCTGTTCTCGCCGTCCAACACTTTCGAATATCTCCAAGATGCCGTAATTTGCCTCTTACGCCACTATTCGGCCTTGCTGAACTCGGCCCAAATATTCAGTGCATCGTCACCCGCTGTTATTTACAGTAGAAGCGTATCCAGCCCTGCTCGCTGATCATATCAAATAATCATGCACCTCTGCAGCTGGTTTACTGGCTGCACCTCCTCAATCAGCACAGTGTGTTTGAGGGAATGCATGTAGAGCAGAGACTGCTTTTAATATGTTTTGTATTTCCGACAATAAGAGCTATTATCTGAGCAACAAGAGCTCATTGTGCAGAAAGTGTGACGCACGGTGACAGTAAACTTTGTCTAAGGAGGACAGAAGTTGCTGGATTTCCACGGTTCGAGACAGGAAATGAGGCGTCAAAGTGTCACGTTCTGTAAATCCTCATCGACCGGGAAAACACCTGCTGACGATCGACGTTCAGCCCTGTGAGGAGAACTGGTTTAGTCAGTTGTGTTTTGTGTTTTTTTTTATTAGAGCGGCTGCTATTTAACACTGTGTGTCAACACAAGATCACGTTCACCCACAAGGTGAAGTGTAACCGGATCTATCTGGTCCAAATAAAACACACACACATGATGTTATTTCTGTTTAATATTTGAACCGCAAAACTAAGTTTGCCTCCCTCTGTGTGTCCCAGCTGGAGGAGTGCACCCTGCAGTTGTCTCCTCATGGGAACTACCTGGACCTGGACTCGTCTCTGTCCGAGCAGCGGGACGAGCTGGACGGCTTCTACGACGACGTGACGTAAGGACACCGGATTCACACACATCCGTAGCAACGCCCCGCAAAACGTCCGATTGTTTCCCCAAAGATGATGTGAAATTTCTTGTTTTGTCCCTTTGCTCTCATAGAGGAATAAAGGGGGGGAAAGAACAGCATTCCTGCACATGCTCAGTGGCGTCTGCCCTACACACAACTACTCTCCTGAGACTAAATACATGCTCCCTGATATTAGTTTTTGAAACTCTTCATGATGCAGGAACATGTCGTCCAGTGCAGCTCTGACTCACTGATGCTTTTAATAGTTTATGGACAACAATGGAGATCTGGCACAGAGGGAAAAGTGTAGAGAATCAGATTAATTAGTGGACTGATCTGTAAGTTGCTGTAAGGTCATTTATAGCTTTTTATATATATATATATATATATATATATAGTGTGTTTGTGTATGAGTAGAAAAACAGAGTAGACGGCATTTGAAACGAGACCTGGAAAGTGTGTGTGTGTGTGTGTGTGTGTGTGTGTGTGTGTGTGTGTGTGTGTGTGTGTGTGTGTGTGTGTGTGTGTGTGTGTGTGTGTGTGTGTGTGTGTGTGTGTGTGTGTGTGTGTGTGTGTGTGTGTGTGTGTGTGTGTGTGTGTGTGTGTGTGTGTGTGTGTTGTCACTGACAAAATCTCTAGCTTTTTCCTTTTTTAGTCTTTAAGCAAACAGAAACTCTTTCTTTTTCTTTCCACTCTTTTTCTTAGTTTCTCTTTCTGCTTCTCCATCTTTACCATTTCTCCCGTCTCTCTCTCTCTCTCTCTCTCATTCTTTCCATACCTCCATGCAGTCGTTCTTTCCGTGCTCTAATCCCCACCGGGCCGCAGTCTGCTCCTGTAGGTTAATATGGAAACTGAGCTGTTGTGGGATCAGTTGAGCGGAGACGCTGTCGTCTCTACCTGCTGCTGTCGCTGCTCCGAACCCTAGACGACCAAAAAGCCAAAACGCCGCTTTTCACCCGGAGCGTGAAGTAAAACATGAATTACTTCATCATTTAGAAGGTTTTTCCTGCAGAAGGTTTTGGAAGCAGAGCTGCACGATTCTTTCTGCAGGGTTCCTGCAGGGTCTTAAAAAGTCTTAAAAGCAATGGTTCATGAATTTGAAATTGTACACTCTTTAAAAAGTGCAGAATTTTGATATCTGGGTCTTCAAAAGTTTTATTTGTCAACCACTGTTGCGTTGCGTTCTAGAATCTCATTATCGTCGTCAGGGTGAATTCTGTGTGTCATTCGCTGTGGTTCTTGTTGGGGACCGTCTGCAAGTTACATGAAGCGATTGAATGAAAAATATTCACCCAAAAATAAAATGACCTGTACTACTACAGGTGAGGTTGTGGTGGAAAATCATCTTATATGGACACAGGAGGCGTTAAGTTTTATCCATGTTAGAGTATTTCTAATACATGCACAGACCAGCTGTGGACAGCTGTTTGCTGAGGAATGAACCCAGTGTTTTGTGGTGGTGACGGTCGTCTCTCTCTAATAAACCAGAGACTCAGACCTGGTTTTAATCCTCCTCCATCCTCATGGGATGTTTCAGGATGCACGTTCCTGCTCAATATTTTCTATATGTTGATTTTCTTTAAACATAAAGACACGATCACCTTTTAGTTGCAGCTAGTTTATTTAGCTCGTTGTCAAATCGCTGTGTTTCTATGACTCTCTTAGACATTTTCATTCATCATCAGGGTCCTGCCTGCTGTTCCTGTGAACTGTACATAAAATCACATAATACTCAGAGTCATCTTCCTATGATTCTGCAGCTGGAAGCCTTTACTCCAAATAAGATATTTAGCCCAGAGACCGATGGTTTTAGACTGAGTGTGTGTTCTGTGTTCTGGTCAGTGAAACTCCTCTGAGAGTTCTCTGATATTTCTGCCTGTCTGACCACCATCTCTTGTTTTATTCCCATGAGTTCTGACTGTTTGTGTGTGTGTGTGTGTTTTTCCACAGAAAAGGGAAGAAGCCCATTCTGATCCTGAGGACTCAGCTCTCCGTGCGCGTTCACTCCATCCTGGGTAATTATCTCCTACTCGCCCTCTCGGTTTTTAATCTTTCTTTCCACGTCTGCGTCGCCCCGTCCTCTCCGGCAGCGGAGGAGTGATGAGTCAGGGGAAAGTCTTCATTTCTGTCCACGCTTTTCACCGCAGTGACGTGTTGCTCCGAGTCAGCTGCTGGGAGGATTTCCTCTCTCTGAATTTGCTCCTTTTTTTTAACATTGCAACATCTTGCTCAGAAATGCAGCTGAATCTTTGCTTGTCAGGCATTAATTTCTTTTTTTAATGCATCGTGTGACCTTCAAAGACTCTTATTATTTAGTTTGGTTCAGTAGAAATGGTTTTCTTGTCAATTCTGAACGGCCCCAATCCACACACTTTTCTATGCAATTCACTGCCTGAATCATACCAACATGGTAGCTATATAGAGATATGTCAAACAAATGGAGAGACTCGATTATATCAGATGGAGTAGATTAGTGGATCTTTGTTGTATTTGTGACATCGAAGCACGGTTCAGGTTGGTCACACACTCTTTTGTAGTGAAACCTTTAAGACTGATGCAAAAACAGAATGCAATACACAGAGATAACCATGATGCATGATGAAGTGTTATGAAAAGTATTACATCAGTTGTTAGGAGAAACATATCCCATGTATGGCCTATTAGTCTGATAAGAACATTGAAGCACACACTCCATGTGTCTGTAGAATCCCGTTCATCCAGGTCATTGCAGTGTCAGAGGAGTTACTTGTAAGCAACTGGACTTCTTCTTGTAGCTTGAAGATGTTTAAGAATCAAAAGCCAGGAAGTAGAAGCCTTCACAAAACACATGAACTCAGTCAACAGCTACATCTAGTTCAGCAGGGAGGACTCCAAAGACAGAAAACTGCCTTTTCTGGACTCTCAGCATAGAGGTCTACAGGAAACACACACACACACACACACACTGACTGATATTTACTCTTTGACTCTCATCACCCACTGGAACACAAACTGGGGGGTCATCAGAACCCTTCAACACCGGGCAGACAGCATCCCCTCCAAAGCAGAAGGGAAAGAGAAGGAACACACACATCAAACAGGCAGTTAGAAATTGTGGTTACTCCAACTGGACATGAACCAAAACAGGTAGAAGACAGACGGAAACATGTAGTGGTATCATACGGATCTGGTTTCTCTGTTTATTTCAAGCCTGGCAACACCCTCAGACAGAGACTGGTCCACCTCGAGGACAAAACTCCAAGACCAAACCTCAACAATGTGGTTCATGCTGCACAATGCAGTGAAGAGTTCCTGGATTTATATATATATTGGAGAAACCAAACAACCACTGCGCAACACAGCAGAGCCTCCACATCAGGACAGGACTCTGCAGCACATCTGCATCTAAAGGAAAAGGGACACAGACTTAGACATCCTAGACAAGGAGGACAAGTGGTGGTCATCCATCTGCTACACAACATCCTGCTTGGAGATCTCATCCAAGGAAGTTTACCTGCTTTCAACCAATCAGAGCAGGACTCGTTCTCTGGATCATGTGACCACAACGACTCTCACTCCACGTCACACCTTGAAGTGTGACTTATGGACCAGAGATACAAGCTCCTGGTTTCCAGCTTCAGGCCAGAACTGAAGAAGCCTCCTGGATGGGACGTGAATGTCTTCAAGCTACAAGAAGAAGTCTGGTTGCTTACAAGTAACTGCATGTACGAATGCAATTACAGCTGTGCACTGGATTAAAAATCAGCTGTGAGATGGTTAAGAAATAAGGGCGTAAAAGAGGCAAGAATATCTTTAAAAAGTTAATGAAGCCTAAGAAAACAGAAAGAAATATTGGTGTAAACTTCTGAAGTAATTAAAAAAAAAAAAGTGTAGGGACATGTTTTACATATAGGAATTAAACCATGTAATAGTGGTGTAATTGGTTATTATATAGAGGACGTAGGAAAAGTTGTGGTGAGATTGAAGTACACTTTGTTTCTCTGCTCGGAACTCTGACTCCTAGTCCTCAAAGACAAGTTCTTCCTGATATACGATTTCTAATGCATGAAATGCAAGCCATGCTGTCCCCTGGCAGACAGAAGCGTAGCCTGCGCTGGTTTCTGAATCACGGCTGCGTCGCTCTGTGCATGTTAAAAACATTCGTTCACGCAGGTATTTGACATTTTGCTTATCGACCGCTGATGACCTGGCATGGTGTCGCTGGCTTTTCATATTTGGGTCTCCGTGCAGTCTGGATATTATCATTCACATCTATTTTCATCAACAAATATCTCAGTTTAAATCTAAATGTAATAATAATACTGTAGAATGAGCCTCACTGGATAGTATCTTTTAATTATGTTGATCATCCATCATTGTCTTTCAGAATATATATTTTTATTGGGTGTTAACATTTAAGTTTCATACCAGTTATAAACTGTGGAGTTGCCATAATTCCAACGTGACATGAGCACAGCGTGAACAGACTGTCAGTCTCAACCTGCTGCGAGAGGCCGTTTTTCAGTCTGCGTTTACCTGCCAGATTAAACAAGTAGAGGAGTAGACGGCTGCAAACCACACGATGCGTCAAAATGAATACGAATGAACTGAAGTAGTCGGCCGTCAGGAGTTTCTCTTACTTACTTATATTTTATCCTGACCATCGCGAGCTGAACGCCAAGTTATCCATCAGGAATGTGACTTTGTGTGTGTGTGTGGATTGACTAACGCAATGTTTATTTGCTGAAAGTAGAGTAGAAAATAAATGCATGGGCTCATTTCTTATCCCTAAATGTACATTTTAGTGGCTAAGGGTTTTATCATTTCATTGCATCGATTGAGATTTCATTCATGATTTTCTTCTAATCAGGTTTCAGTCACAATTAAAAGCATCACAGAAACTTGCATCACATCAATAAAACCAAAAAAATGCTGTAATTACTGTAATAGAAGAATGAAAACTTAATTCAAAATCGATTTCAATCCCTTTCTCTCACTTTGCTTAGCTTCTCCCTGTCTGGTACCTGTCTTATATGGTTACATCAAATATCAACATTTGATTATATCATCATTTTAGACAGTTAAAGGCTAATGATACTCTTCCTAAATATTTCAACTAGCTCACAATGATGTGTAGATATTAACAATACCTTAATGGTCTCAACTAGTTTACTCACATTAGTGACAATAAATAAGCATCAGGCGGAATTAACCTATGCTACCAATATGTGATATAGTAATAACATGCATCATTATATTATAAACGTCTGTTTAGCCCAGGGGGAGGGCCGTGTGGGTCCGGGTTTTTGTTCCAACACCTGATTCTACTAATTAACCATTAGAGCTCCTGCTAAAGACTTTATTAGTGGAATCAGGTGTCACTGCCTGGTTGGAACAAAAACCTGCAGCCACACCGGCCCTGCAGGAACTTAGTTTGACACCCCCTGGTTAAGCCTGTAAATGCAAATTTTCTTATCAGCCAATCACATGGCAGCAACTCGATGCGTTGATGCATGCAGACGTGATCTCAGCCAATCGCGTGGCAGCAACTCGATGCGTGAATGCATGCAGACGTGATCTCGGCCAATCGCGTGGCAGCAACCAGATGCGTGAATGCATGCAGACGTGATCTCGGCCAATCGCGTGGCAGCAACCAGATGCGTTGATGCATGCAGACGTGATCTCGGCCAATCGCGTGGCAGCAACCAGATGCGTTGATGCATGCAGACGTGACCTCGGCCAATCGCGTGGCAGCAACCCGATGCGTTAATGCACGCAGACGTGAGCTCAGCCAATCGCATGGCAGCAACCTGATGCGCTGATGCATGCAGATGTGATCTCGGCCAATCGCGTGGCAGCAACCCGATGCGTGAATGCACGCTGACGTGATCTCGGCCAATCACGTGGCAGCAACCCGATGCGTGAATGCACGCAGACGTGATCTCGGCCAATCACGTGGCAGCAACCCGATGCGTGAATGCACGCAGACGTGATCTCGGCCGATCGCGTGGCAGCAACCCGATGCGTGAATGCACGCAGACGTGATCTCGGCCGATCGCGTGGCAGCAACCCGATGCGTGAATGCACGCAGACGTGATCTCGGCCGATCGCGTGGCAGCAACCCGATGCGTGAATGCACGCAGACGTGATCTCGGCCGATCGCGTGGCAGCAACCCGATGCGTGAATGCACGCAGACGTGATCTCGGCCGATCGCGTGGCAGCAACCCGATGCGTGAATGCACGCAGACGTGATCTCGGCCGATCGCGTGGCAGCAACCCGATGCGTGAATGCACGCAGACGTGATCTCGGCCGATCGCGTGGCAGCAACCCGATGCGTGAATGCACGCAGACGTGATCTCGGCCGATCGCGTGGCAGCAACCCGATGCGTGAATGCACGCAGACGTGATCTCGGCCGATCGCGTGGCAGCAACCCGATGCGTGAATGCACGCAGACGTGATCTCGGCCGATCGCGTGGCAGCAACCCGATGCGTGAATGCACGCAGACGTGATCTCGGCCGATCGCGTGGCAGCAACCCGATGCGTGGATGCACGCAGACGTGATCTCGGCCGATCGCGTGGCAGCAACCAGATGCGTTGATGCACGCAGACGTGATCTCGGCCAATCGCGTGGCAGCAACCAGATGCGTTGATGCACGCAGACGTGATCTCAGCCAATCACGTGGCAGCAACCAGATGCGTTGATGCATGCAGACGTGATGTCAGCCAATCACGTGGCAGCAACCAGATGCGTTGATGCATGCAGACGTGATGTCAGCCAATCACGTGGCAGCAACCTGATGCGTGAATGCACGCTGACGTGATCTCAGCCAATCACGTGGCAGCAACCCGATGCGTGAATGCACGCAGACGTGATCTCGGCCAATCACGTGGCAGCAACTCGATGTATGCAGACATGATCAGGACAATCTGCAGGTCAAACTGACCATCAGAATGAGGGGGGGGTAAAAAAGGTGTTTTAAGTGACTTTAAGCGTGGCATGGTTGTTGGTGCCAGATTGGAAAAAGGGTGCAACATTCATGGTAGGATCAAGATTTGTGAAAGTATGGATCCTTCCTGCCCTGATCCGTGGTTCTGTGGCCTGTGCTGGTGGTGTAATGGTGTGAGGGACTATTTCTCGGCTCACTTCAAGCATCTGTCTTGGTCCTTGGTTTGTTTCCAGCTCCAGAAGCTGCGTGCCGTTCCTGTCTCTACAACATTTCCTGTCATCTCCCTCTTCTGTCGCTGTCACAAAGCCACTAAAATAAAGCTGTCAGCGGCTTCCGCTGTGTCCAGTCCCGTCTTTGTGGAGCCTGTGTGTGGTCGTTGTGGTGAAGGAAGACCTTTGTCCCCTATGATCGTCTGTCTCTGTCTTCAGCTGTGTTTTCATCCCCTTGTTTTGCATCCATTAAAATGCATAAAAACTCAATCATAGCAGAACAAAATATCCCAAAGACTTTATTCTGAGTTGTAAAAGTAGCTCCAATTGCCTAGTTGTATTCAGACCAGAGTGGAACTCCTTTTACAACATGAAAGTCAATATGAAAATATTAATGATGGGGTGGAACAAAAATAAAAAAGCAGTCATAATTATCAGTCACATGAGATCCCAACATTGGTCTAGTGAAACCAATACTTTATCAGCTACTGAACACACACACACAGGTTTAATATCCCCTGGGTAAGAGATAAATACAAGTCCAGTAGCTTTAAGAATACAATTTAAAAGAGAGAACAGTGATGTGGATGAATGAGAAGAGAATTAAAATTTATACCAGATTTTTTTCCCTGTTAAAGGTTTTTTTTACCTTGTACGATTCGAGGATCTAAGTACAAACTGTATTGGGGCGAATCTGCTATTTGTGATTCTGGGCTATACAAATAAAAATTGAATTGAATTAAGAAAAGTTTAAAGAAATAACAAAGAATTAGATTTTCATCATTTCAGCTTAATTTTGTCATTATGTGTGTTCTGTTATTTTAAAGCAGAGCTTCTCAATTGTTTTCTGTTACCCCCCCCTATAGAAGATAATTTGTCTATAAAATTGTTTTAAGTACCCCTGCATAACACAGTACATACTTAATAACATATAAATGAATGGGGGGGAAAAAAAATATATCGACCAAATCACAACAAAGAATAGCTTTATTAACTTAATTTTTTGACTGACCATGTCAAACCACATGATACTGAAAAATAAAACTACATAAAATGGTCTTATCAGTGATTGTGGTGTAATGTCTTTAATTTCTCTGTCTCCAACATTTCAGACTCAGTAACACACCGGTCTTTCACAGTGAACCAAGCGCTACAGACGCTTCGTCATATTTCCTCGTCTTAGCTTTGGGAGACTTTCGTTTGTCTCTTTATCTCCGTCTCTCTCCGCCTGTCTTCTCATCCCTGTTAAATATGTTTTCATGGTGTCACTTGGTGTCTACACTTCATACTCATACTCTGTGCTGTATGCTCCCTGCACACACTCTGCCAATGAGAGCGCCACTGCCCCCTAATGTAGTGGAGGTGCTATTGCACTTTATTTTAGGACCGTAAAAAAAAATGTTGAGAACCACTGTTTTAAAGGCATCAACTCACAACAGGAGTGGAGGCAAACAAACCTTCACTGTATTCGTTCATCAGTTTTCTGTCCATCAGGATGAGATGAGGCCTAAACAGACCTCAGTCCGGTTGTTCTCTGGGCCTCGGGGCCTGCTGCCTGTGTTTGTGTTGGGCTGCTAACAGATCAGCTCTGAAAAGATCACTCTGTGGTTTCTGTCGTGCTCTGCTCAGAACAAGCGTCTAGTTCATTATTGCTGCTTTCATCCCTGCAGCTTTTTTCTTTTTGTTTTGCCTTATCGGACGATACTGTGCTGTGGTTGCATTCCTGGTCAGAGCAGCAGGAAAAAGCTGGAGGAGAAAAAAGAAACTAGAGGCTTCGGCTATTTTTGACTTTTTGTGTTTTGTGAAATAATGAGGAGAAAAAAAAGACTTGTGCAGGGGCTGCGACGATGACGGAAACGTCACGTCACAGAAATCTGATCCGTCGGCAGCTGAAAGCAGAACGAGCTGAAACCTGCAGCCCTCGCTGCACAGTCACTGCTTTGTATCATCGTCGTTATCGGTTTCACTATCGGCGTTTTGGCCATCGGTCCCTGCAGGTTTTTAATCCTCCGGAGAGCAGGAAGGACTTCAGAGGATCGTGTGTTGTTGTTGAGAGAGAACTTCACCTTTTCCTGGGAAACGCTGAACTTTCCCAGAGTTCCTGCTGCCGTGCTCCTCCTCCTCCTCCTCCTCCTCCCTCCTTCCTCCCTCCCTCGCCGCCTGGCATGACCCTGCCCTTCCTGCTCCGGAGGGGATTTCCCATTATGCAGCTTTCTTCAAGGCCGGCCTCTGTTTGAAAACGACTCCTCCGCTGATTTCCGTGTTAAACAAACAGCTCTTTTGTGCCAAGTCGGGCGCTTCCAGAGCGACTTTAACCTGCAGCCCGGCGACTTCCTGTCATCCTCTGTCCTGTTTCTCCTCAAGCATCGTCAGCGTTTTCTCGGGTGTGGAAAAACATGAGGGGGGAAAATTATTTTCTCTCATTGCTCTAAGTTTTTATTGGGTGTAGATCAGATGATCACCTGCGTGAAACAAAGCTGAACAGGTGAGGTTATTCACGTTTCTGTTCGTCAGAGCAGGAGGAGAATGAAGGGGTGCAGGTTTATTAGGTGAAAATAATTTGCTATAATATGGTCAGTGATATGATCCACACATTCTTAAATTACTAAGTAATGGCACTTACTTTCTTTATACACTTATAGTTGAAAGACTTTCTTTTGTGTCCTATTTCAGTAAAAACTGAGGTGAAACACCAATTTCTAAGTGGAAAAAATCAAGAAATCCCTTGTATTTGATGGGGGTATGAATAATTTTGGGCTTAAGTGTATATGGAATGTACAGTAAGAAAACAATTACAAAGGTTATAGTAATATTCAGATGCATAATGACGTATTGAATACACTATGGTGAAGACTCTTCTATAGATCACCTCCTACCATCAGACTCATGACGTTGGCTGGTTGTCTTTTCTCACACATCGTTTCTGCCTGAATCTCCTGCAAGTGCAATAAATAAACTGACGTCCGTGCATTATTCATCCATGGACGTCAACGTTTTTTCGTGTTGAATCGTGTTAGTTTGCGTCCTGATCTCACCTCTGTCACACCAGGTGTTTCTATGCTGGGCTCTCACACACCACCTGCACACCCATCATCAATGAATAAAAACTGATGTGAAAAAAACAATAAACAAAGAGATGTTAACCTGAGCAGGTTCAGTAACCCACTGACACAGATGTGTGTGTGTGTGTGTGTGTGTGTGTCTGTGTGTGACAAATGACTCACCATGACAAACGACCTGCGTATTCCTATCAGGACAATGTGCATAAATCCCTGCGTGCGCGTGTATATGAGTGGCATTGCTCAGGCTGTGACTGTTTCCTTCCATGCTTTGTTGGTGGTTTGATGCTGACGCTTTTGTTTTGCTTCAGACTCGACCCGTTAAAACACATCACTCTGTCTCCTGCAAATCGTGGGTTAGATTCCCAGCAGCCAGCCAGCGTCCTTCCATTGACCGGATCCGTTTGTCTGAGTCACAGTGGCATGTTTTTTTTTTTTTTTAATCGCATAATCATTCTTCTCATTTCAATTAACAATACATTCTGGTTTCTAGCGAATCTCCTGAGAACGTTAAAACAAAACTAGAAAAGCTCCCACCCAACATTCTTCTCCTACACTCAGTCCTACACAGTTCTGCATACGCATACGCCAAAATCTGTACATGGAAAATAAAGACAAGGAAGTGAAAATTAGCAAGGCTACAATGCATTGTGATAATTCCCTTATGGAAGTTGCAGCCTTAACAGTTTATATCTATCGATCTGTCTCTGGTGTGCAGAGAAAATGAGCTGTGCAGTGTTTCACCACCAGGTGGCGCCTGTTTTTTTAAAGTCCATTCACCGCAATGTTACCAAACGGACAATTCAAAGTTATCCAGGAACCAGGATTTCTCCTGGATCTTCACCAAAATGTAATCATCTGTTCATGGTACCGTTTCCGACATTCGCTGAAAGTTTGACGAAAATCCGACCGGAAGTTTTGCTGTATTTTGCTAGCAAACGTTACCCTCTGGCGGAGGCACGAAGGCAACTTTTGAGAACATCTTCTGCATTTCCTGATGATCTTGTGATCTGATTTAATGATGCTGCTGAATGAAGCTGGAGGTTTCTCAGCTGCTGTTTCCATGGTTTCAGTTTCTGGATCGGATAAACAAACAGGATTGTTTGCTTTTGGTAGATTTAGCTAATTAAGCATCTGAAAAATCGTGACACTCATGTACATTGATGAGGAAAAATGTCATATTCAATTACATCATTGTCATATCTGAAGGTTTTTTCCAGATATTAATCCTTTAACCCCTCAAACATAGATTTTTATTTTTTTCCTCGAACTCCTGCCCAGCGAACAGCCGTCTTATCTAAATAAAGTCGTCCGCTCTGTTGTTTCTCCAGAGTAAAGCTCAATTAGCAACAGTGGCACTAACAGGAAATACCTCACTATGTTTATCTTGGTCACTTCCTGTCTCTGTAGGATAAACACATGAATCCTTGTCTCTCCGAACCGCTGCTCGGCTTCCTTCACTCATCAATCCCTCACATCATCATTCTGATTTATAATTTTTCCTCCAGATCACAGTTTTATACATGCATGTTCTGGGAATTCTACTGGAATATCGTTGCATGATTTCTATTTGAAAGTTCCATATTTATCCTATACTGGCCATTCATGCAGCATCAGATTTACAGACCATTTTATCACCCAAATAATTACCATCTTAATTGATAATATCAATGATTAGTTGCATCCTGAGTGGTAGCATATATGATAAAAAATAAAGATGCATCTTCTCAGAGCTTGAAGCAGCCTCCCTCTTTGTTTTTCAGCATGTGAAAGCTGACCTGAGTGACATTTTGCACAGCGATCATATTAACTGATGTGTATGTGTGAGAGTGCAGTCAGGAGAGAAGAATGTCACACACACACACACACGGTCAGCTGGTGTGTGTGTGTGTGTGTGTGTGTGTGGGCATCATTAAACAGTTATAGCTGTGCATAATCCAGAGACGTTCCCTCTTTGACTCTCAGCTGTTGTTGTAGTCAAACAGTGGCTGGTTGGCGGCTCGGATGTTTGAGCGTGAGTCATCGTCGTTTCTGAGAGGAAACGCTGAAGGACAGACGAGGATAGAGAGAGAGAGAGAGTCACATGGAGGTAACTGAGGAGGAGGGTGCATCAGACAGTAAAGTTCATTTACTGCATCAAATGTCGGGTTCTGGTGATCTAGTGACGACAAGGATCAGGTTGGAGAAGAATCCTTGTAGAGATGGAACTAGGACTGGGGGGGGTACCACCATCGTGATGGCACGCCCCCTACTGGTTTACTGTCAAAGGGCATTCTCTGATTGGTCAACAGATTCTCACCAAGCATTGTAGGAAACAGCAATGGCCATTAGCGTCAATGCAAGCTGCAATACGTGATTAATAATTGATAAAATATGGGCAATATAACTGTCAATATTGGAACTATATGGATTTATTGTTCATAATCGCCAATTCCAGGGTGGATAGAAAACCTTCTTTACAGGCTACGATCACACTGAAAGCAGCATGAGTACATTGTAATGAGCACAAGTTAATGAACTCAGCATCCACAGCAATGACTACTTCAGAGGGTTATGTCCAGTAGATGGTCTGGTTGGTGCTAACACCAATCCTCATCCATCACGATGATTCGCTGTGAACATCGTTAACTGCCAATTAAAGGGAGCTAATTGGCAGTTAATCACCCAATCATAGTTGAGGCAACGATTGGTCAGATTCAGTTACACAGAGGACGGTAAAGTTTCTGATATCCCACTATGTCCTGTGTAGAGCTGGTCTGTGTGGTCCGGTTCGTAGCTGCTCACCTCTGATGCAAAGCTATATAAATAGCAATAATCTGGTCCAGATGGGGTCCTGCCACGTGCCCTCGAAGTGTGCTCAGACCAACTCGGTGATCTGCTCCACTTCACTTTCTCTCTTCAAGTCCAGGATCCCTGTGAGATGGAAAACCTCGTGCGTTCCGTCTGTGCCCAACCAAACAAACGCTCGGTGCTTAAAGACCTCAGGACTACAGCTCTCACCTCGCGGCTCATGAAATCCTTTCAGAGAGGTGTAATTTAGGTTTCTCTGCTCCCGGATTCACCCCAGTGTCCATATGGGAGCAGGAGATGCTCTACTGTGTATGCTTTTTAACACAATGCATGCAGACATGTGATACAAGGGCAGCTTTCTGTCTGATACTTGTGGTTCTGACTAATCTCTGGCGTCAGAAAAGCCATTTTGTAAGGAGGAAAAGACACTTTGACATATTCTGTGATGAACTTCATCATTTATTTCAGAATCAAATGGGCTGTAGTGACCCTAATTCTGATTTAATAATAAGGCCATTTGTTTCCTCCAAGAAGTAGTTTGGTGTCATACATGTTTAAAAAACTGAAACTAAAAGAGAGCAGCTCTGCAACAGAGAAGAATAAGGATCATTTTATTGATCTTTAGGATCTTATTACACATCAGTAATAGATTAAACTTATGCACTGATGTGCAGAGCTGCAGTAATCTATTATCAAATAGAATGCATGTCATTTATTTTTAATAGTGATGCCTAATAGTTGAAAAAAATATGCAATTAAAATATGCAATTAAACATCTTAGTTGGTTGAATTTCTTATTAAAAAAAGCAATATATGGACCTCTTTGGACTTTGGGCTGTGATGTTTTTCCACGTCTTTGGACGTTCCGTGGACTAAACAATTGATTACCAGGGAAAATAATCGTTTGTCTCTGTGCGGATGCGTGGTGAAGTGAAAGAAGCCTAGTCATAAATCTTTATAAATCAGTGTTTCAGCTTCTGTGGTGAAACGTTTTGACAGTGGGGAAATATTTTGGGATGATTTTTTTTTTTTTTTCCGTCCGCTGTTGGGAGCCAGATGTTCCCGTTGGAGCGAGCGACGCGGGGAAACACAGCCGGTCTTTGTGTCTGGGCGCTGCAGGGTGCTGCTGTAAAGATCCTCACGGTTAAACATAGAAACGCGAGCGTCTGCTGACAGGAACTCTGCCTAGTGTGTGTTTCAGCTTTCAGACCTCCCTGTAATCTCTCTGTTCTGTTGTGCTTCGAATATCACAAACTCTCTTCGCTCTTTTGTCTTCTGTTCGGTTATAATTTTCAGTTTTGAAATAACAAGTCACATCTGCCCCGTTTCTCCCACAGAGCTATTTAACGTGACTCGATGTTTAACCCGTTCGAGCCCAGCTTCACCCTGCAGGAAGAAACGCGTGCTTTTATCGTCCAAACTTTGTTTTTCATACCAACAGACCCTGAAACTTTTAAGCAGTGGAGATCCAAGTGTCTGTGAGCGGCTGAATGTAGAGGAAGTGTGTGTTATTTCCATCTGATCAAATGACACAGACGTAGAAGGAAAAATAAAAAAAGATGTGCAGTTTAGTTTTGAATATTTCAGTGGAAAGCAGAGAGATGCCACAACCTGATACCAGACATATGGAAAAATAATTAATGATGCAATTATATACAGTCTGATGCTGTCTGCATGACAGGGATGTTCATCCTGTAATTATCTGTTCAACCTATAAGCATTCTGACTGATTAGCAGAAATAAGATAAGACTTTATTGATCCCACAACAGGGAAATTTGTCTGTTACTGCAGCGTACAGAGTAAAGACAAGAAAAGAAAATAAAGGCTAAAGAAGATAAAAACTGTAAAAAATAAAAATGTACACTATGTACAAATTCGTAGAATTTGTTGATCAGCATACACAGTATGCATTATGGACATAGAATGGAGAAAAAAAATACCAATAAATAGCAAGAAAAAGTATGCATAAGCAAAGCATATATACATACATACATGCACGTACACACATATTTACATATTTGCATATATATACGCACATACACACATGTACACATACACAGCTAATGCATACTTAAGGTGCAGGGTGAGTGGGGGAAAAGTGACTACAGTGAGTGAAATATTAATACTCTCCAGTTAGACGCTATCTCTGCATTCCTAAATTTTCCAACCAGCCACATATAATGTTTATTCACACAGAGTGCACGCTGTATGAACTCAGCAGATGCTCGTTTTTACTAGTTTCTGTTTAGGAGCAGCCTGCATTCAGCTGGTCCACCTTAAGGGTCGGTCCACCTTAAGTGAGCTGACCCCCCTTCACCTTAATCAGCAGGAGGCAGAAAGACGCAGGCCGACGAACGGCGTGAAGAGCACACCGCCGTGCTACATTCACAGCTCCACCGCTAACGCCGTCCTCCCGTCACCTGCTGCCTCCACTGTCACATACGAAGCGTCGGATTTGGGTCAAATGATCTAAATGAGCATCCTTACTAAAGACACTTTTAGAGAAGCTGCAGCTCTGTCATCTTAAACAAGTCCTCCAAAATTAAAGGACAAACTTTGTGGTTGTCTTTTTACCCCAGAGTGAAGGTACGTGTTAAATATCAACTGGTGGCGTCTGAACTCCTCTCTGGAGAATGAAAGACGCGATTAGGTTGAGTTAATGTTGAGCTCGATTTAAAAAAAAAAAAAAAAAAAAAAAAAAAAAAAAAAAAAAAAAAAAGGGGACAACATGACAACACACTCGTGTTCAAATAAATTCACTCACCACAACTTCTATAGTTATTTATTACTACTGATAATTACACAAGAAGAATTAAAAAGATTCTTTCTGTGTCAGGATTGTCAGTTGTAATAAATCCAACTAGTTGAAGGGGGAGCGGTGATGATTTGTGTAAATTGATTGACTTGATATTTTATATATGTGTGTGTGTGTGTGTGTGTGTGTGTGTGTGTGTGTGTGTGTGTGTGTGTGTGTGTGTGTGTGTGTGTGTGTGTGTGTGTGTGTGTGTGTGTGTGTGTGTGTGTGTGTGTGTGTGTGTGCTACTACAGATTCAGCTCCGTGACAACTAAAAAAAACTGAGGAGAAATCCTTTTAGAAGATTTCCCTTGTTAGGTTTGTGCTTTTTTTTAGTTATTTTTTATTTAATTTCAAGTTAACTTTCTGTGTTCTCCTTCAACTGGAGCTTAGCAGATCCTTTGTCTGTGACCTAAGACCAAACATTCATGAGCGTCTCTTCTCCGAAGCTCGACCTGGACAACAGTTTTATTGATTCTGTCCTGTTTTTTTTGTTTTTAAAGAATCTCTTAAGCTTCTGTGAAAAGTCCGTGCGGTCGGCCGACACCAGACTGTGAAGCCGTGTATCACGGCTCCATAATAACAAGCTGCTATTTCTGTACCGTCACACAACCACTGCTGCAGCTGTTGTCCGGCGGCTTAAAAAGAGAAGCTGCAGCGCCACAATGCCCTGCTGCTTATTGTGTTGGAGCTGCGGGTCGGGTTTGTCCACACGTCCACGGAACAGAACAAACTTGTTCTACTCCAACCAACCCCTCAATGACAATAAAAGACTATTCTGTTCTATAAGAACCCAGATCCATTTAACCCTAAAAGGAAAATTATGGGAGATACAACAGAAAACTGAAGTACTTGTTGAAATACTGACTTGCAGCATCATACATACAATTCATGTCACATTAGTGAATTTATTTGCTTCCATATTTTCTCTTTTTTATTTTGCATTTCCTCAACATACATCACAGTTGCAGCACTTTGCTGGTTAGGTTTAACAAATTATTTGAACAGCAAAAACTATATTTTATAAGAATAATTGAATCCGCTAAATTAATTGTCTTTCCTATGTCACATGTCAAGCCTGATGTGACATGTGTCATCATAATTTGCTAATTTGTTTTATCCGTTTTACTCAATAATTGTGGTTAAATGTCATCTAGGACATGTTAATAAACCACCAGAATTGTTAAGTGGGTTCGAACTTACCTTTTTAGCAACCAATATCAAGCTTTTTGGATTATTCTGCCCCAAATTCAAATCCACACAGTGTCACATGACCACACCAGAACATCCAGTAGAACCTTCATCGGGTTATGTTCAGGATAAAAGCTGTGAGGAAACATTTAATGGAGGTGAAGGAGGTGAAGGGGGCAGTAACAGCAGTGTCACAGTGGGTTCTTGTGGGTGAACTATAAAAGTCTTTTTCTTGATGAGCTTCTGAGAATTCGTGTGCAGCGCTGACTCGACTATTTCGTTTACGTGAGAGGTGGATGACCTGAGGACCAGCGTCCTGTTTACTGCAGAATCTGAGAAACGAGTCCAAACACGAGTCAGCGTCCGTGTTGCTGAGCAGGAGGCACAAACGGCAGAAGAGAATCTGTCTGGGGGGGGTTGTTTGTTTCCACCGATCCTGTTTTTATCCCAAACACACACACACACACACACACACACACACAGCACAGTTTCAACTCCTGCTGTAATGTTAACAGCAAACTGTGTGTGTGTTTTCTTAAGATGCCAGGCAATATGAGAATGTCAAAAACTTTTTTAAAATACAATTTTGAGAAGCATTCATCTGAACAGGAATGTTTTGTGTTTAATGTTGATTTAAAAGTTTTTTGTGGGAAGATGCCAAAAATTATCATGTGGTAAAACCCTAAAAACTTGGTACCAGAGAGTTTAATTCTCCTAAAAAAAAAATGTAAAATTCTATCAGCTAGTTCTATATTCTGAGTGGAATAAGTATGTTAAAAAATATATATATATATATCATTTTTCTTCGGCTATGCCATTTGACATTTTGTCAAAAAAAATCACACAAAATCATGGAATTTTGTTAAAAAATAATAAAATAAAAATAGTTTCTATCTAGCCTAACATTATTTGACACTAACTTTTTATTTATTGTTTTTTTAATTTTTTCAATTAAACCCTTTTAAAGGGAGCTTATTTATCTAGTGCCCTGTTTTTAGTTTTATGCCACATGACAGTTTTGATGCGATCAATACATCAACACATGGATTGAGGTCCCTGCCTCATACTCACACACTTAATACATGTACACAAGTAATGCATATACTTCACCTACCTGGAAGTATTCCGAATTTCATAACCTGCTTAAAACATACAGCGTATGTACAGTGTCGTACATATTTTATGAACTCGGCCTCCATCAATTTGCTGATTTCTTCTAATTCACATATGTCAAAGTCAAGGCCCGCGAGAGGGTTTTTTCTGGCCCCCAGGATTATATACATTTATTATTAGAACTGGCCCGCAGGCAACTGCACGCTAGCAGCATCCAGGTACTTTACGCGCACTAACGCACTACATTTCCCACAATTCAACGGTGGCGCTCCGAGCAGGAGGCCACTTCCTTTCATTATTCATCAGCGGGCATTAGCGTCACTTCAAAACTTTCAGATAGCCTACCCTTAAAAAATGGCAGAACGGAAGGTGGACACTGAGAACCGGACTTTTAAAACAGGGTGCTTCAAAAAAAAAGTTTTTTTACTCAGTTAAAGTTTAGAAGTGAACTACTTGTTTTCACACCACATGTGACTTTTCCTTTTTCTCATGTTTGTAGCTTTTTGCACTTTATTATTGTATTTCAATCCGATTTGTTTTGAAAATATTTCAATTGAGTGAATTATAGAAAATTGCTGATATTATGTTTTTATTTGAAGTAAATTTAGGCCATTTTTGCTATTTCCCTGAGAAGTGATACTGATGCTGCCTTGAATAATACGCTTCATTCATTTAATGTTCATGTTTTGGGGATTTTTACATAAAGCTTTTGTCTCTGTTGAAAATTAAAATTTACTAACAGAGCCATAAGAAATTATTTATTTATTTGATCATATAGTAATTATTAACATGTTATAGGTATTATTTTTAGGGTTTCAGTCTGTTTAATGGGGATCACTAGACTATATGCGGTCATTTTATTATTTTTTTTTCAATGAACGTTCGATCAGTCCGGCCCTTGGCTTGTTCCTAAATTTTTCATTTGGCTCCATGTCCATTCGACTTTGACACCCCTGTTCTAATTGTCTCAGTGCAATAGAGCATTGTACAGTAATTTGGGCGGTACAGGGAGGTACTGGTTTATCCGCCATGCTTCAGGCTTCAGCATCTGCTGATATTTGTCTCCTTGGGAGTTTCTGGCCTGCAGCACATGACACACACGTCCCGATGTTTATCTGTCGTGTCGCATCAATCTGCCACAGCAGGGATGTTTTTTGGCTGATCTAATAAAGTCAGGGATAAAAAACCCTGGACGATGAATTGACGTTTGCAGTGGAGCGACCCGACAGGTTATTTTATTTAATTCAGATATTTGCAACTAAACATTTTTTTTTTATTAAATTTGCCCCATGACGCTCAGCTGCTTCGAGTTGTGTCGCAGCTGGAAACAAAGTTATTGATGATGAAAAAAGTCAGATTCAGACTCACAGGACGGCTCCAAACTAAAAATTCTACTAGTATTTATCATGGAATAAATATTCTGACCATCACATATCATGATCTGTCAGTTGTTGTAATAATAATAATGTAATATTCTGTCCTCATATCTCATGACCTCCACTCATAGTGGTCGTGTTTTTGCTTCATAAATATATTTCA
This sequence comes from Eupleurogrammus muticus, assembly GCA_036785175.1. Taxonomy (NCBI): domain Eukaryota; kingdom Metazoa; phylum Chordata; class Actinopteri; order Scombriformes; family Trichiuridae; genus Eupleurogrammus; species Eupleurogrammus muticus. Next base: position 30,915,566 of record JAYKQN010000002.1, read on the forward strand.
GGCTTCTTTATTACAGCTACTTCGATGGATTTACCGTATTTTCACGAGTATAAGGCGCACATAAAACTCTTGTATTGTAAAATGTGCAGTGCGCCCTTTGTTTGTTGGTTTGTATATAAGAGAACGGCGATGTGCGTTATGCAGAATAACATTGTTTTAACAATGGTTGTGGTTTGTCTGTGTGTTAAAAGCAAAATATATCAATATATCAGCAAAATATCATATTTCCAGCAAATGTATAGAATGGTTCCATTAACAGATATTTCAGTTTCCGTGATTATTTTTCAGAAGAAATCCAGTTTTTTTTTTTTAGTTACTTTGGGATTTTTCATTGTTTGCTAACATTGTGGTAAATGGACCTTTTATTATTGATTAATCTTTAACCATGTTTCTCAGACAATAGTGATTGAAATGACTTTCTATCCTATGCTAGTGTGTGTTCAGTGAGTATAGGACAACGAGGTTAGTTGCTTCCTCTAGTTCATATTAGTTTCAGAAACTACTGATAAATGCAGCGGGTGGTTTCACTCTTTGGAAACACTTTTTCTGAAAGTTACTCGCCCTCACAAGGACTGACGGCCTTATATGGATGTTCTGATGAAATCAGCTCCTCATGAACAGGTGACGCCGTCATGAAGCAGAGGTTTCTGACGTGATGGATCTGACTCGTCCAAACCCGTAATTAATGATCAGATATGAGGCCGAACCCCCCGGCCTCTTTCTCAGAGGTCACCCGGGGTCACGGCAGCAGAGACGTGATGACAAAGGCGAGTAGGAGCACGCGTCAGAGGACTGAACCCGCGTTGTTCCGTACATGTTGGTTAGTGTTCTGGGTCTGGACAGCTGGTGATAACCTCACGAGCTGCAGGCTGAACAGGGCCTGATTTATGCTTCCTGTTGTCATGACGATTGTCTCCCATGACTTCCCGTTGCTATGCAGTGCTGTGGTTACCGACTGTGCGCAAGTGTTTGTGTGTGTGTGTGTGTGTGTGCGCGCGCGAAATCATTTCTGTTTCATATCCTTGTTTTGTCGCTTTGATTTCTATCACGAAAAGTTATTTTCTCATAACACTACTTCTTTGTTCCTCCACTTCCTCTCGACGTGTCTCAGTGTCTAATCAGGCGTCGCGAATCCCCCAAAAACATCTTAGTCCGCCAGCAGCCATGATAATAGAAAAATGGAGAACTGGATGTTAATTTAGTATTTTTTAGCAAATTAAAAGTCAGTCAAATTAAAATGCATTGAGATTGTTTCTAAGAGTAAAACGGTATTTTGGCAAAAAATTAATGGTTTAATTTCTTAGACCAGATTTCTTGAACTGAAATACCCATCTTTATTTTAAAGCTACATTAATTCAGATTTTTTTTTTTTTTTTTTTAGACAAACGAAAAGAGACCGAGGCACAATTTTAAAATAAATAATTAATAATATAATAATAAAAAGTGTTTCCAAAGTAGTCTAGGCTTATGCAAATAAATTATTCATCCAAAAGAAGAGATAAATAAATACAATATTCTTTGACTATTTCATTATTGTGCAAAGGTCTTGTGTATGCATGCAACATGTATGTTCAAATATTGTGATGCTAATTATTAGAATCATCGAGGGAAACCTCATTTTGTGTTATTTTTTTCCAGTTGAGTTTCTTATTCTTCTTCTGAGGTTGTGATGTACCGTGAAACGCAATGAGGAGAACAAAAATCCACATCAATACAGAAATAAAATCTATCCAAAGCTAAAGAAGTATTTTCCAGACGTGCTGAGCAGCTGCTGTGTCTCCTTTTCTGTTTGACCTGCTGAATTTAAAATACCCCATTGAGTCAGGGGGGGTCCTGACTTCTGACAGAAACAAACAGGAAATGGTTTCATTCCAGTCATTAGCCTGTGACTGAGCTAAACCAAACTCCGAGCTTCTAAACCTGCAGCGTGTAAAGAAGTTGTATAAAATCATATGTTCTGTGCTCGCAGTCCGCGTTAACACTTCATCTTCCTGTCCCTGTGTTTCAGAGAAGCTGTACAACTCCCACGGCCCCGAGCTCAGACGCTCCCTCTTCTCGCTCAAGCAGCTCTTCCAGGTAACGCTCGCCTCGCGTTAGCGTCACTGTTTGATCTCGGCCTGAGCTGCAGGTTCAACCACGGGACCCGAGCACAGGTCCCTGTGTGAGCGCTGTTGGAAATGACTTCTGGCTCTGCAGCGAGGCTGGAAAATGCTGATTACTGACTACATCGTCAATGTGGCAGATATGTAGAGTTGTTTTTGAATGTTATGGCCCTCTTCTGTCTGCAGGATGATAAAGACCTGGTTCCGGAGTTCGTGGCGTCTGAAGGTTTGACGTGTTTCATCAAAGTCGGAGCGGAGGCCGACCACAACTACCAGAACTACATTCTGAGAGGTGAGGCCCTGCTGACATGAATATCTGAGTATAACTGGATGATAAAGAGAGAGAGTTCTGTAATTTTCATCATATGGACATTTGCAAAAATGCAGAAAATCGTTGTTGGCAAATGCAATTATGAAAATAATATAAGAACAGAAGTTTATGTCAATACTTTGTTGGCAAAGACAGAGGTGAAATGTTTTGTGTCTCTGGTATTTGGGCCTGATCCACCATGCACATCTCTCCATAGCTGATGTTTGAGGGCTGGGGGAACACAGACCTTTAATTTCCTTCTATAGGTTTATTTCTGTGGGGTTGAGACCTGGAGACTGGCTACGCCACTCCTGCATTTCACTGGTGGTTCTGGGTTTTATTCTCACTGTTCTTGTGATTATTTTGACCCCACGTGGTGAGATCCTGTGTGGAGGGATATTATTAGTGATCTTCTATTAAATTCTATTTCCAAACTATTTCCTAGGAGTTATTCGACTTTGTACAGAATCGTGATTTTGAGCATAGCTTAATTAAGCTTTATTTGTAAATTTGTTTTAATGATCAGTTAAAAGTCACATCTGTAGTGATGTTTTCTTTTATATAATATCCAATATAAATGCTATAATATGGAATATCAGGTTCAATCATGGAAAAACGTGAACAAAACCAAATCAACTGATGAATTTAGATGTTTTAGAAATGCAAAATTGGTCTATAGGCCAAGCCCAGGTGCATGATGGGAGAAACTGCTGCACATATTTGATTGGCTGCAGCGGGTCCCCTCCATGTCCTGGAACCGCCTCGCTGTGACATGTGAGAGCAGAGCGATTCCTAAGGGATGACTGCACCGTTTTTACATGCAGCGTCTGTTCATATTAATACATCTATGACGACCAGGGATCCAACACAGCTGCTGCTTTCTGTGCACTGAAATACTTCTGGGTATTTCCCTGTAGCCTTCTTCCATTGAAAGACTCCCTACTTCCTCCTCCCTACTTGCTCACACCATAAGGTCATTACCAGGATATTATAGAAGAAACAAATCATTCCTGTTCCATTCCTGTGAAAAACTGCAGAGTTTCTCCTCCAGCTCGATGATTAATTTTAATGGGGTGGTACAGTCGATGTAGTCCCTCTACCCGGGGGCCCCTGGGCAGTGTCCCCCATCAGCCAGGTCCGTAATCCGTCGGCCTGGAGCCACAGAGGATGGAAACGCGCAGTTTCGGCTTCACGCGTCCAACAAACCCACAGAAAGCTGAGTCAGCGCCGCAGATTATATGTTTCTGTGGAGCTGCTGGACCCGTCTGTGGAAACCTCAACACCAGCACTCATCCGTCCGTCTGTCTGTCTGTCTGTCTGTCTGTCTGTCTGTCTGTCTGTCCTCAGCTCTCAGTCAGATCATGCTGTTCGTGGACGGCATGAACGGCGTGATAAACCACGCCGAGACGCTGCAGTGGCTCTACACGCTGACGGGAAGCCTGGTGAGTCCCCCCGAAAAATCAACGAAACTGCAGAGAGTAACAAAGAGAGATTATTGGATTTACATTCACCATCTTTGAGTTCAAAATGTATGGTAGTGAAGAAGCAGGAAAATGTCAGTGTGGCCAACATATCTCTCCGGCTGTTGGTTGGATAAAGGTTGTGCATGGTTCTCATCATTTTTAGCATTGCCATTAAAAGCTAAACTCCTGCATGTGCATGCAGTAGTGTAGCAGCAGTCCTTTGCATCTATGCCACATAACATTAAAAAACCCATATTTTTACATATCACACCTCTGTCCTGCAGCAGTGCTTTTGTTCCAAAGGAACAGCTCCTAATCACAATGACAAGTACATGCCACCATTTTCGTTACCATTCAAACTTCTGTTGTCTTCCTATGCCGATCATACAATGTAAAAACACAAAGATTTATAATTTCACCATTTCCTGCACATACTGTGGTTAGTGGAGCAATGTATGAGACGTGCAAAAATCCCATTTATCCAATCTGTCTACTCTTCTGTGGGAATACATACTTTCTACATGCACTGCACTAGTAATGGAAGTCTAACACTAATTATAAGTATTGAACTAACTTCCATTCGTTCAGATGGAGTCTGCTGCAACACGAGTTTGAGCAACTCATGCAAAATAAATAAAAAAAATGAGGCGTGTGAGCTGAGATAAAAATAAAGTCCAGAGTTTCCTCAGTAGAAGAAGTGAGTCAGAGTGGACATGAGTCAGTGGTGGAGGTGCAGGGTTGCGTGGGGCCGCGCCGCCCCCTGGAGGTCAAACGCTGAACCGCGTCCTGTCCCCTCAGTCCCGTCTGGTGGTGAAAACGTCGCTGAAGCTGCTCATCGTCTTCGTGGAATACGCGGAGTCCAACAGTCCTCTGCTCATCAACGCCGTCAACGCCATTGATGCACAGAGAGGTATGCACACACACACACACACACACACACACACACACACACACACACACACACACACACAGTGCGTGCCTCCAGTGCGTTTACACCATTTTTTAATGTAGAAACTGTCACAATCATCTGCTGAACCTCGCTAAATTTTCTCTGTGAGCTTTGCTAATATGAGAGTTCAACAACAAAAGTCCATCAGTGTCACGACTTCCGGCTCGAGTCGGATAAATGTCACGTCTTCACGAGGAACTGAACCTTCCTGAGACGTCATCAGCATCATAAACGTCCGTATAAGGCGACGGTTGTGGTCCGGGTTTCACTCGCACAAATGTTGAAGTGAAAAGTAAGAAGACGAATCAAATGAGCAGACGCATTTTAGAGGAGCTGAAACTAATATAAAGTTTTAAAACCACCAGAACAACTTCTTACCTGATCGGCTGAAACTTCTTCAGTAAATGCAAAAATAACGAAAGGAGGATAAAACAGAAAATATTAATGATGGGCCAATGTCACTAAATGGTTGCAGAAGAAAATGAATAAAGTAAAAAGATTGCATTAAGATAGTTTTATGTTCTGGCACCTGCTGATATTATTTTAAAAGCATTTGAAAACTTTCCCATGAAATTTTCTTTCCACCACATGATTTGAAAGTGGCAGGTGTGACGCTGTATACCTGGACTGTGGTTGTTGCCATGGTTACGGTACCTGCAGCCTATGATGAAAAGTGAACGTGTGTGTGTGTGTGTGTGTGTGTGTGTGTGTGTGTGTGTGTGTGTGTGTGTGTGTGTGTGTGTGTGTGTGTGTGTGTGTGTGTGTGTGTGTGTGTGTGTGTGTGTGTGTGTGTGTGTGTGTGTGTGTGTGTGTGTGTGTGTGTGTGTGTGTGTGTGTGTGTGTGTGTGTGTGTGTGTGTGTGTTAGGTGTGAAGCCGTGGAGCTACGTGATGGAGGTCCTGGAGGAGAGAAACGGCTCTGACACGGAGCTGCTCATCTTCGCCATGACGCTCATCAACAAGGTAAATGAAGAAATAATTTTAAAAAATAAAAGAATTCCTGCATTAAAGGACGAGTTATCGTCATATTAATGTGTGTGTGTGTGTGTGTGTGTGTGTGTGTGTGTGTGTGTCAGACCCTGGCGGTGCTCCCTGACCAGGACTCGTTCTACGACGTGACGGACAGCCTGGAGCAGCTGGGCATGGAGCAGCTCATCCACAAACACATGAGCAACAAGGGGACAGAGCCGGACCTCCGAGCGCAGTTCACCATCTACGAGGTAACCACGGCAACGCGGAGGACAACCGCAGTAACGGCGACCTCAGTGAGGTCACCCCGCTGCTATATCAGCACCCACGTTCGGGTTTACCGTCCGAGTTTGGATAAGAGACGAGGTCTGAGATAAAGAATAAGACACCACCGTGAGTTCAGGAATCGCGTCTCCAATAGGAAGATATGGTTTTTCCTATCATTAAGGCTTCTGATAGTTAGGAATTATTATGCAGCGAGGCCCCCGGAACAGCGTTTAAACCATGAGGAGATGACAAGATCCAGGCCTGTCATTTTTCAGGTTTCTCAGAATTACTCTTTAAAACACAGATAAGAACTGACTCAGAGCTTAAAGCTGCATCTTATCTTTACTCGCCCAGTGTGTCGTCCTTAAAGCTGGCTCACAGCAGTTTTCTCTGTTTCAAACGGCATGTTGTATGAAAACGAGGATCAATCACCACATAAATGGCAGCTCATGCAGTGAATTTCCTCAGACATTTACACTCAGCATCCAATTGGTATAAAACTTACTTGTTATAGCCACATACAGTCTTTAAAAAAAGCATCAGCACTTGCTGAATTGGTGGAACTTTGGAAAGATGGAAAAACTTTAACTAGCACTGACACATCTCCTTATTTTTACTGGCAACTCTTAACCTCTTAAGACCTCTGGAGCTTCATTTGGCAACTTTTGATTGTCCTTAAGTGTGCGAGTAGGACTAAATTTCATAAATTCTCAGCACTTAAAAGACTGAAAGGACATTTTGAGAAGCTTCATATGGGCCCAGGGCTGTAGCAGGCGTTCGCCAGAGGGGGGCGCCAGAGGGCTTAAAGTTGAGGCTGCAAAAGGCAAAAAAAAAAAAAAGAGGCAAAACTCATCATCCAGACCTGAACAGTGTTGTTCTGTCTCGTCTTGTTGGATTTGTCTAATGTGAGCAGTGGGCTTGGCGTACTTATGTCTTGTCATACTTGTTTTTTTAGTTTTAGCAACACTAGGTAAAAGTAGCCTCAAGCTACTGCACTTCATTTATTTATGTAAACTGGATTGGATTGCCTCGTCTTGCACGTTAATGTTGTACATGTAAATGCATAGATTAGTGGGATAGTGAGAAACGTAATTTAGATTCACTTTGACTTTAAACAGATAGAACACACACTTGCACAAGGTCATTTTTTGGTATTTAATGAGAGTATTCACCAGTAGAGACTGGTTAGATATGTGTGTGCATTGTTATAGTGTGTGTGTGTGTGTGTGTGTGTGTGTGTGTGTGTGTGTGTGTGTGTGCACAGACTGCCCTCAAGTACGAGGATGGTGACATAGACGAGTCGACCCCCCACCTCCGCAAAGAGCGGCGGAAGCTGGCCCCCAGCGAGCAGGAAGGTCGGCGGAGCCGCCGCTCGTCCAGCCAGAACCTGCCCGACCTGCTGTCCTCCTCCGCGGGGTCGCCCCCCTCCCGCTCCCCCACGCCCCCCGCCGCCGCCGCCGCCCTCTCCTCCACCTCCTCCAGCCCCACGCCGGGGGGGCCGGACAGCAGGCCGTCCTCGCCGCTCTCCTCCGACGCCGGCAGCGCCGTCTCCAGCCCGCCGGGGTCCCAGAGGGCGTCGCCGCTGCCCCCCCACGGAGCTCCCAACGGGGGCGGGGCCACGGAGCAGGAGGCCAAGACGCCAGTCAGCCCGTAAGTCAGACATACTAATCAACACCTGCTCCTAATTCATCTGGATTTCTGATTTCAGCAGGTTTTTAATTTCTTAGATGCATTTTTTTTTATTGGAAATCATAATGAAACCAAACCATTGGCTGATAAGTGCTTCTGTACTTGCAACAACTCTGCGAGACGTCGTCTCTCTATAGGATCAGGACTCCCATTCCGCTGCTAGTTTTATGTGAAGAGGAGTAACGGAGCAGAACACATGTACCTCTGCCCTGGCGCTGCAGCCTTTCTGAGTTTTACCAAGTTTAGACCGACGGCCTCTTAAGTGTTTTATTTGGACGCCGCTTTTCTCTGAGTTCAATCGGGAGGAATGTTTGTCCTTGGTAGGCACTTTCAGAACATTTCTGCTCATGTTTGGTCTCTGCAGGAGCCTCGGCAGCACAGAAAATGTGTGTGATTCTGAGAATGTCGAATGCATGCGTGTGTGTGTGTGTGTGTGTTTTCTGTGTGTTTGTGCACACAGTGAGAACATGAAGCTTTCAGGGTCAAGTTAAATACTGCACATGGTGATTCATCATATTCACTTATCATTGAATCGAAGCAAACTTTTCTATAGATATCGTGACTACTGCATTTTAATCATTGAATAATGCAAAAAAAAGCTCTCAGATGTAAGAATATGAATTTAGTCTTATATTCTATAAATGTAATTTCTGAGTTTAAGTGTGTTGTGACAAGCATTTCTCTCCTTTTTCCTGTGTTTTATTAACCCAACAGGTCATCACTTAATCTTAAAAAAATAATTGAGAGATTAGAGAAATAAAAGTACTTAATTGCAGTATTTCCTCATTATTATTGCATTTCCATATATGATGGGCACATTTACAGAATGTTATAACATTTTAGAAAAGAAGAAGTTTAAAAGATCATGTTTCACTGTATAAAATACAGTAACATCAAGTTAGCAATTCCCACAAGCTGCAGTTTTTATGAAAAAAAAAACACATTGAGGGGAAAAAAAATCACACCAGAAACAGGATTCAGCAAAATGCAGATGAATAGATGTAAGAAGGAGCTCACTATTAATCTCATAACAGCGCTAAGCAAATAAAATGCACAGAAATGAAATGTGGTCTTGGTTTCGTTGGTGCTGGGTGTCTCTCTGGCTTCTTCCTCCTGTGGGTGACTTGGTGTTGGGTCCCTGTCTCTGACCTCTGACCTCTGGTGTTTTCCTCTTTTCTCCCTTTTCTCCTTCTGCTCTTCCTCGACCTCTAGGAGTCGCTCTTTCCTCAGCCACCACATGTCGGCTCTGGGCCTGGGCAGGAAGTCCAGGCTGTTCTCCAAAGCCAGCTCCATCTCTGAGGAGCCGTCGGCTGCCTCCAGGTCTGTGACCTCGGATATGTTCAGAAAACCAGAAGAATCCTCAGAACTCTGCAGCCCAATGAGCCTGTGTCGCTCCCTTACAGCCTTAAGCCTACCGGCCTGTATACACTATTAAACTGACTACTTAAAACATGAATATTTAACCTATTTTCAAACTATTTGGGTTGTTATGAACACCATTAATGTAGTTATGACACTACATGCGTATAATTTTCATATAAAAGTACATTATGCAGATGGTTAAAATTGTACCTATAAACAGTGTGTTAAACACTTTATTACAATGAATTACATTGAAATGCCAAATAATTAAAAGGCAGCAGTTTCTAAACATATCATCCTGTATCATATTTACACTAATAACAAGC